>OY754340.1:72057934-72644567 GCA_963573305.1 Pyrrhosoma nymphula
AAGACAAAGTAAAGTATTTGTCACCACAGTTATTCAAAAGGGGTTTTATTTATTTTAATATGATCCATTAAGCAGGATAAAAGACACATAAGTATCATAAACACCTTTTGAACTCCACGAGCCGCGGTGGCGTTGGGTATCAGTTTGTGTAACTTTTTCGAGAGATACTAAATAACATAAAATGAATGGTAGATAGCTGTGTTTTCCTTTACCAGTTTACAGTCTCACACAAAATAATAGATTTCTGATTGTTTCAAAATCTTATTTTTAACATTTAATTTTTTTAAGCACATGCAAAAACTCAAAGTGCCGCGGCTGCGCCATGAATCCGTATGTGGGTTAAATTAATAAAATATGTAACTCCATTTCGCGCCGTAACATATTCCGCCATACGTAGAACTACCAGACTCCCAGCGAAAACCAAAAGAATTTACTAGGCGACGTACATGCGGCAACACTGGCACGTGTTGATAGGGGGACAGCGGCGTTTGAGTGACTTTGGCCGTCACTGTTGGGGTTGAGTGAAGCTAACGAGGTCCTCTCGGACGTTATGCTCGTGAGTCGGCGATGTCCACTAGTCTGGGACGTCATGAGTTTCTTCACTCCACCACGACAGTCACCTCGTGATCTATTCATAGCTCTGTGGGGTAACACGTCGCTAGGAGAAACAACAGCCACTGTGTAGTCATCACTCATCAGGAGAAGTTAGCCGTTAATCTTGTGTGAAGTCCTTTCCAGTTCTCGCCTGTTTTTAGTAATTTGTTCGAGTTTTCGTTTCGCGTGTAATTGTGAAAACCATCCCTTCACTGTTTGGTTCCGGAAGTGATTCCAGGGTCGTATTTTCAGCTTATCACGTGTAAGTACATGTCCTCTAATATATTTTTATAGTTTTATTTGCACCGTCATCTCTCAGCATCTCATCTTCGGTGTACTACTCTCAGATTATGCAGCGAGCATTGTAACATTCTCAGAAGGATTCATTAGGTTACTCGGAAATCGTGCTCATTAACGAATATATGAGGTTGGACTAAGTTAAGACAAAAACTGTTACCTGCTATGATTCATGCTTGAGAGTAGGTAATTCGTTTTGAATACTGTTATAATTGTGGAACCATAATGAAAATTTTCTTATTGCGTTATTTACGACTTATTCAAAGCTAATTTAAGAAATATGCATTTTTCCAATGCGATGGCGTGAGAAATAGACAAAATTTGAGACTTTTTCGTGAGATTTTGACGACACATTGCGAGATTTTCTGAAGTCCCGTTAGAGGGATACGGACTTTTTTCACGTCATAAATATGCCCTTACCTCAACCCAAAGGTTTGCTGGCCAATGGAGTGAAAACGGGTGCTAGGGTGGGATAGGATATTGCCATTTTCAACGTGTAAATAGGGGAAGGTTGCCTAATTTGGACCATTTTTTTATTTTCTTGCATATTTCCATTATTAATTATTCCAAATCAAATGTTAATGCTGTATAACATACTTCACAGTTTTCCCTTTCATCTACTAGTTTTATATTTGCAATGTTTTACTCTGGAGATAAATTAAGTCGAAAAAACCGAACTAATGCTAACGGTCCAAATTGGGAAACCGGTTGCCTAATTTGGACTCAGAGTTTCATAAGTTGGACCGCGTGAGGTGCCCCTAATTATTAGGGAAGCGTTTGCATTGAGGTGAGTTACATTGTATGAGTCCAAACTATCGAAAAACAATGTAATTCACCACGCTAAATACTCTTCCCTAGCCAGTAAGGAGAAGATGCTTTAATCCCCGCTTAGTGCCTTTCCACTAACTCATCACCCTCACACCACTCTTCCCAGAATGCAACTAATTCCTGCTTCGCCATACCACCACCCTTCCCTTACCCTTTCCCCTCACGTGTTCCACACCCAGCCTTCCCCGCCCCCCCTTATTTCGAGTATAAATAACACTGAAAATGAATTCCAAATTTTGTACCTATTGATGAAGCCTATGCCTCGAAACTAGTCGTATCATAAAAATAATGTGGACAAAAACAAAGTTCATTTATTCTTTCACTATGTAAACGTTTTTAATAATAGCTAATCAATCCATAAGGTGTATAATAATGTTTAATGGTAATGAAAAATACTTGAATGAACACTTTTATTAAGCCGACTTAGCATTTGTGTTTTAGTAAAAATTTAAAATCATTTAAGTATGCAGAAATGTGCCCATAATGTAAAAAATAACACTCATTGAAAGCACTAAATACACCAAAAATTACCATGTAACATTATTTATTAAAAACGTATTCAAAAGCACTAACAAGATTATTGCACCAAATTTATGTAATTGCAATACAATTGGCTAATACTTGATAAATTAAAAATTCCAAACTTAAATAAAATACTTATCGACAACTGCGCTAAAGAAAAAGTTCAATTCAAAAGAAGGGCACCATTTACCATCAATGTTGCCTGCCTGCATGTAAATAAAAAAACCGCTATCTTTGCAATAGTAGATAATAACATTTAAATTTTCATAAAAATAAAATTATTAATTACAAAATTATAAAATTGAGAAATTATGAATTAAAAGTGTCACAGCAACTGAATTAAAAGTGTTGAAACAATTTTTTTTAAGTGTAAAAACAAACAAGTGATTAATATCATTACAAAAAGGTCTAACAGCAGTCTTTACAAAAATATTTCTTATGCTGTGTTTCACTTTGGCACATCGTGTATGAACCCATGATCTGCAACTCATACACTGGATCATGTCTTTTTCCTTTACGGCGCCACACAAAACCAGCTTGAATCACCTTCATGCTGATCGTAACTCTGTTCATCGGAAAACAAGCTTGTCTTCATCGGTTTAACCTTTTCTGTTCGTTTTTTACACTGTTCTAATTTCAGTTTGTATGGGCTGCTCGTAATTAAAACTGCACATTGTGCTTTCCCTTTTCCTCGATTAGCCAGTAATTTTGATGCTTTTGGTAGAGGGGACAATTCATTTAGAGTCTTCTGAAACTTATTACTACTGCCATCACTAGTGTCACCCTCTGAAAAGCGTTCATAGGTACGCTTGAGACCTTTGCTAGAAGTAGGCTCATCATCCACATTTTTATCGACCGCTAACGTTTCTGATGGCACGAAATGGTGATCAGAGAAAACATTTCTATCAACGGGCCAAATTCCAGCCGCACGGAAGCCACTCTCCGCTGTCCCTACAGATGCTGCTCTTCCATAAGCTTCCTTTAAGAGTCCAGGTATCTGATATTGCGAGATTGTTTTTCCCACGTTTTGACGCAACCATTTCTCTTGTGCTTGGTTGAAGTATGTTTGAAGGGGCGCAAAAAATGCTACATCAAGTGGCTGCAATCGGTGGGTTGTGTGGCCTGGCAACTGCAACATGATGATGCCATGATCTCGAGCATACTCGACTGCCTCCAGATTTCTGCTATGTTCGGTGTGACCATCTAGTAGTAGAAGTAAAGGTGATTCAATACTGCAATTCACATGCCTTTGGAAATGCTTAAGCCATGACACAAACAATTCTGAATTTATGTATCCAGTGTCCGAAACCTCTATCACGCTACCTAGTGGGGCACCCATTTCAAGCTCCTGTGGCTTCCTTTTTCTTTTGAAAATTATCATAGGTGGTATGAAGAATCCCGCTGAATTGGCAGCACACACTACTGTCGTGTTCACGCCCCGCTCGTAATAGCTCCAACTTGGTGCTTGCCTTTTCGAGCAATAACCTTCTGAAACTGTTTTTGCACCGTTGTAAACCCGGATTCATCAACGTTAAACACACTGCTTGCTGTTATGGCGTTCTCATCGACTGTTTTTTCAAGTAGGACGAAAAATTTGTTGACGTTCTCCCGATTGAAACCTTTAGCTCGAGCCATTGAAGTTCCTTCTGGCTGACGGAGGGATAGTTGTGGGTTTCGTTTCATAAAGGAATAGAACCACTTTTTTCCGGCCATTTTTTTCTCCCTGTTAAAGTTGTGGGGTAATGCATGTTTTTCTGCTATTTCGAAGGATAGCTTTCGGATGTCTTTGATTGAATACCCAAAAAATCTCTCCTCAAACAGGAGAATGTGTCCGGCGAGAACCTTTTCCATCTCCGCAATAAAGGTTGCTTGCCTACCGAAGGATTTAACTGTATTCGAAAAAATGTTGTTACCATCAGCGTGTCTCTTTACTGTAGCTTTAGGCACTCTTTACACACGGGCACATTCGTTGAGTCCATAGTCACCGTTCTTGTATGCTGCCACAGCCATCTGCAAATGTTTTTCGTCCCATTTCCCGGTCGTACCCCTTTTTTCCATCATGGAAACCTATACAGACATTCACCCAAATATGTTAGATATTTATTGTGGAAGTAAAATTAATATTATTAAAAAGTAATTAATTTCCCAATTGCATCATTCAATAGTCTCCTAAAATGGACCGGTCCAACTAAGGAAACACACGGTGGTCCAACTTAGGCAACAGGTACCTGTCATAATAATAATGGCGCCAAACGAACACACGAGGTTTCACACACATATGCAGTATATCGTAAGTAGCTAGCATAATTCGAGTTAAAAGTGTTTCATAGAAAGAGTGATCACTTACTTTTACTTAAGGCAGCAGCTTACGTACTGAGGGTAAATAATAATAGCACTAACAATCAAATCACGCTAACGACCATCCACACCAGAAAAATGACTCCAACTCCCTGACCGTCTAGTCACGTGCCCTCGATGGTGTCACCACCTAGTACTGCCACCTCAACTGCTTGATGTACTCATAGGGGCGGGAATACATATGCGGTCCAATTTAGGGAACGGTCCAATTTCGGCAACCTTCCCCTAGTATTTCTGGGTGCTGAGGAAGGGCAAAGTGCAGTTTTGAGAAAAGTTAAGACGGGAAAAAGACATTTTTCAGCGGTGAAAAACTGGGGAAATGAGGAAATGGGCATTAGGTCATCACTGTAAAAGATCTTTAATGAAGGAAATCCCCGGAGTGGGTTGGTGATTTGAGGGGGGCGTAGCTGTAATATGGGGAATGGTGAAACGTACTTTTTGGCGTACAAAATCCCCCGATTGGATTGGTGATTGGAGGGTGGTGCAAATGTAGTGATGTCAATGTTGTATCGTATTTATAAAATTAATAATATCTTCGGAATCGTATAGTGATTATTGGGTGGTGCAAATATAGTGATGTCAATGTTTTAGCGTATTTATTTAATGAATAATATCCTCCCGAGTGGGTTAGCGATTGGAGAGTGATAGTGTCGTCTATGATGTAGCGTATTTTTTTAATTAATAATAAGATGCTCTTGATTGGCCTGGTTATCGGTGGATGGAGCAATTATAGTGACGTCAATGTTGTAGGGTATTTATTTAATGATCAAAATTCTCCGAATAGGATAGTGATTAGTGGGTGGTGCAATTTTGTGACGTCAATGTTGTAGCGTATTTAGTTAATGATTAAAATCCTCCGAGTGGGTAGGAGTTTTGATGGTGGTGCGAATGCTGTGTTGGCAATGTGCTATGAATATGCACTGGAGTTGTTCAATCAGTGGCGGATACATATTGGGGGCGCTGGGGGCGCGCGCCCCCTCCTTGGGGGGCCGCCCGAATTGCCACCCGCACTGCCGCCCCCGCCAGTCAGCCCGCACGCTATTCGTTCGTGTCTTTCGTCAGTCGACTCTGAGTCGAGTTATCGAGTAGTTGTACTTTCTTATATAGCACGCGCGCGCGTCCGCGTCATCGTATTTTATACGTTTCTGTCTGGCACATAGATAGCTAACCTACAAGAAAAGTCGCGGCCTTCTAGTGATCTCCATACGTTATTTTGTCTGTCATTTGTTCGGGAAAAGTCGAGAATATTCTACTGTTTGTATTTGTTCACACTCCTTAAAAGTCTGGAAGCGAACATTCTGGCACCGATTGTTCTCGAAACAACCGAGCTTCATATATAACCCATAAGAGGTCGCGCATGGTCTAAAAGACCGGGTGGCTCTAAAAGTTGCAATTTAAAAAATAATGATCTCATTGTAAACTCTGGCCTTTTGAGTACCTTCATAATAGTCAATATTGCGTCAAAAGACAATGTATGAGTTCTCCCTGTGCGACAGCTAATTTTTTATAATTACTTTTTCCCCATTGTGCACCATTCATTTCGATATGTGAACGGGAGAGGTCGCGCACGGTCTAAAAGACCGGGTGCCTGAAACAATTTTCGTAAATATATTTCAGAAGTATTTCACCCCAAAACTTTAAAGAACATCATCTATAAACTCTATAGTTTCAGATGATAAGGTGCAAGGACTATTTGTACCATCTATTTTTTATTATGCTGTTTTCTTTCGACCCTTGTTTGACTGGGATAGCCCACCTACGGCCTAAAATGTGAATCCGATGCTGTGCCCGCCTATCCATCTCGTTGCCTAACCCTTATTCATTATCTTACATATAGTTACATATACACATACTAGCTCTTATGATGTCACATCACAAGCGTTACATGTATTTACACTGTGGTGTCTGCATTTCTGCGAGCGCGTGGCGCAGATCCGACCCACCTCGCTGTCTTTGATTTGACGAATAATGAAGCACTGGTGAAATGCCTGTCCAATCAGTCTCTACTCGTGGTTGAGGGCAGTTGACCTCGTAGTCTTATGAAGTGAACTTTTTGTATTTACTGTTTTTACGTTTTATAAGTATTGGGCAAACGTTTACTTTCGCATATTCTTATTATCCTTGAATAAATTGATGGTAGTAGCCTGTAAGTATTCAGCGCGTCTCATTATTGTACATATTTTCGTAATTTACAGTCATACTTATTTCAAATATTTGTATATCCATTCTAGGTGGCAATTCAATCGCGTGTGTAAGTTGGATTTTTATGAATCACAAAAATATTTAGTCTTTTTTTACTCTTGTGATTTATGGAAATCTAGCGTGAAAATACGTTTATCTTTCCGGCAGAAACGGAAGGTGCGAATATTTTAAATCGCTAATTATCTTACCTATTGGCGCCACATTTTCGTTGTTTGTGTGTTGTACAAAAAGCTTTGTGTATAGTATTTTCTCCGAGCCCAAAACACTCGCCATGACTAATTTAGAGGACAAGGAAGTGTAAAGGATCAGGTTTCTTCTGCAAAGTGAGACAGGAGAAGAGGAAATAATTGCAAGTGATACAGATGAGGAGGACATACTAGAGGAAAGAGACAATGATACGCCTTGCGAAGAATCAGCTGAAGAGTGTGATAATGACAATGTGGAACAATTTGATTCAGTGCATTACACCGGAAAAGACGGAACAAGTGAGTGGATTAATCTTTCCACTTGTCGATCAGTGCGCAACAGTATAATAAATATAGTGACAGATTCCACAGAAGTAAAAGGGATTGGGTGAAATGGCAAATCCTCAATTGAGTCGTGGTCGTTATTTTTCCTAGGCATGGCCATTGACAAAATTGTCAAATACACTAATACATGCATTGCTAAGAATTAGCCTAATTGTTCTCGCGAGAGAGATGCTAATTACACTAATATTATTGAAATTAAAGCCATGTTTGGCCTTGTATATATTTGGCAGGTGTTTTGAGGGCATCACATCAAAATCTTGAGAACCTCTGGGCAGTATATGAAACAGGAATAGAGCAGTTTTGCGTTACAATGTCTTTGAAAATACTTACGTTTTTGATGCGTGTATTGCGGTTTGATAATAAAAATGATAGGAACGACAGGAAAAAATGTGACAAACTAGCTCCAATACGAAGTGTTTTCACTCATTTTGTCAACCGGTGCATGGCGCATTACACAATTGGGAAATACGCGAACATTGATGAGATGTCAGAAGCTTTTCGCGACAGATGTGGTTTTAGACAATACTTGAAAAATAAACCAGCAAGGTACGGAATCAAGATTTATTCTTTGGCAAATTACCTCATATTTTCCACTCTAAATATGGAAACCTATGCTGGCGAGCAACCTAACGGAGATTTTGCGGTAGACAACAGCCCGCTGAAAATTGTGCAAAGATAGATACGTCCAATTTCAGGATCCCGTCGCAATGTCACTTTTGACAATTGGTTTTGCTCGGTTCCACTAGCAAAACAAGTTGTAATTGACAAGATGAAACTTGTTGGAAATTTGAGAAAAAACAAACGAGAAATACGGCACCTGTTTGTAAACACCTTGAACCGCATAGCAGACTATTTGAATTTGAAAAAAACTTGTACACTTCCGTCTTACGTTCCGGAAAAGAACAAGGAAGTTATGTTGTTGTCTTCAATGCATGACGATGATAAATGATAGAGATACTAATAATTCAGCAACGTCGTAAATACATACATTTTATATTGCAACCAAAAATGGCTTTGATACCGTTGATCAGCTGAATGGAACGTATTCAGTAGCAAGGAAAAGTTGTCGTTGGCCATTGACTATCATTTTCGCTTGTAAACATATATGCAATAAATGGATACACATATTTTATTTCAAAGCAACACTGGAATAAGATGAACAGGAGAAAGTTTCAGAAAACATGAAGTAAATAACTTTGGATAGATTACTTAAAAATTAGAGCTGCCTCAGAAAATCTACCTACCAGCCTAAAAGTAACAAATAGAAATCTCTTTGGTATTCCCAATGAGAAAATAACGCCGCAGAGGGATGTAGGCCCAGGACGATGTGCGTTTTGCTCATGGAAATAGAATAAAAAAAGCAGCAAACACTGTGCAATATGCTCAAAATGTATTTGTAAAGAGGACACTACTTGCGTCCGTTGCACGGAAGTTGAAAATAGAAAGGAGGAAGATGTGATATAACAACATAGCTCTGACGATGATAAATAAATCCTAATGTGATTCAAATCATAAAAAATTTTGCATATTTACCTCCAATAATCTATTTCTTAATTTAACACAGGTTACAATATAATTCAAAGTGAATTTACGATGGAGTCAAAATGTATTCATCATGTCAAATATATATATATAATACGTAAATAATTATGTATCAAAATTATTACTGCTTATTTAATATACTGTTGGTATGTGTTAACTTTTAAATACATTAATTTTCAATAAATATATAAATATTTCAAATTTTTGTTAACACGGTCATTTAGACCGTGCGCGACCCCTTACGTCCCAGTACACCGCGCGACCTCTTAAGGGATAAGGGAAGCAGAGTCGCTGCCAGGCAGTTAGTTTGGAAGCTACAATCGTTGCGATAACTTGCTCCCCCCTTTGAGTTTATTCTGTATCCGCCACTGTGTTCAATACAACCACAGAAATTGTCTTCCAATGAAGTTATGTAATCACATTCTCTTGAGTATTTTTTTGAATCGAACAGTTGAATCAGTATAAAAATTTGGAGATGATTATGGCTTTCATTAGACTAGAAATAGCAACCAATGCAAAAGGCTTAATCACGTACCGGTGTTGTTCCACACTCTGCCACCCATAGCGCTCATCGACTTTTTGGTTTGTCTGTTCATTACGCTCCTGACTTATTTGGTCTGCGCCTACAGACCTGGAAGTAAATCACCTATGAGATACACTGCCAATCGACAAACGTATTTCATCCAGGATCGATCGTGGAGCACTGGTTTGGATCGCAGTGGAAGTCATAAGCCAGAGCCTTCGTCTGTTCTGTCAGACATCGTAGCCTACTATGTTGACACACGGCCGGAAATCCGATCTTCTCGAAAACCTCTGAAACGTTGTGGATGTCATAACACGGTCGAGGCAGCTAAGTGTGTAGCTACTAGTTTCTGAGACTTCCGCATTTCTTTTTTATGTCTAACAGTAGGACAGGTAATTGTAGTGGACTATTATTAAAAAAACTTCATGGTCGAGGAATTGACTTGACGTGTTACTTCTATTGCAGAGAAATATTCTATACCTAGTCGATTTTGATACCTAATTGGCAAGTAAGCTAATATTTATGTAGTATTATAACATTTTAAGATACCATTCCGCCAATTATCAACGAGAAGTCACTTAACGAGCGGGGATAATATCGCGACGTTCCACACATATTACTGACGACGTCGTATGCTGCCGTTTGAGGCGTCTGCTGGGCTCGTATTAAGGCCGTTTTACACGGTACATTTGTTTGTACAAACTCTTCCGTGAACTCTTGCATGAGGCAAAATGTATCGTGTAAAGCGGCAAATTGTATGAACGCTTGTGCGAATGTCTCAATGCCTGCACGGGAAATAGCACTGTTCTAATTTCGTTGAGACAAACGTACAATCTAACGTACATACGTTTGTGCAAAATCTTTCATCGTGTAAAACGGCCTTTATACAGGCCGACTCCCGCATTTTGGAGGATAAACTTTTTGTGAAAATGATGTAGTATTAAAGGCAATTTAATCATTCACAAGTTATCATGGCTCAAATTTGATGAAATATAGTTAATTAATTTTTATCTCGTGAAAACATGGTTAGTCCCTATCTCTCCCATGGAAAAAAGGTCAGTCATGGCTAGATGCGCAAGGAACATGTAGGGAACCAATCAGATACCTCGATTATCGGCATTTTCCGAGATCAAACGTTGATCGTACTTTAAATCAAGAGCTTTTATGTGACGACGATTGGCCTGTCATGTAGTGGACGTCATTTGAAGGTCAGCTTCTCGTGACTTCTGGTAATTGGCTCGCCTAACGACCATCATGGGATTAACAACTCTCGACATTTCCACTGTGTCTGACGGTGTGTCTTCGTCGATTCATTGTCAAGGTTGTGACACGCTAACCAGGTCTCTACTCTGTGCCTATGAGTCGTTTCCAGCGATCAATTTCCTCTTTCTCACACGGCGGTATTCACTCTCGTATACTCACTAGTTTCCCTTAGTATTTCCACAGTGCTGAAATCGTTAATACCAACTCGCAGTGCGCGTTCACTTCTTTTTCATGTTATTACGATTGCATAGTTGCGGTAGCATGTAGCGGTGGTTATGCTGCGTTTATGGGTTTTTTTTCAGGAATAATCATTTGCCGTGAATATTTCGCATATTCTTCTCCCGTATCCGGTCGCGAAGCGGTCGACATTTTTAGTACATGGTGAATTATAATTTCATTAAATTGTAAATCCTGGTATTCAGTGTCTTATATTTTCTATTTCCTCTATTTTTGAAACATTATCTCTATAGTATGTGCGTGGCATGAAGAAGCATCTGTAATTATGGTATATATTACTTTATAATGTATCCGATTACTATCATGGAAGAGAATTCTAATAATTTTTTTTTAAATTTAGATAGACCGAAAAATTGAAAAGCGTCTACATCTTACAATTAAACAGAATAAATGGAAATTAACCCCCTGCCACACACCCTTAATGTGGCTTGCTGGGACTGTGTACATAGCATACTATTTTTTTTTAATTTTTGTTTTCTGCAAATGCTAATGTTTTACTTTTTGCGTATGGGAAGTATTGTGGCTCATTTAGTCGTACTTAACCTAGAAGATTGTCATAATTCTTTGTCATGTTTCATGTCATTTCATGTAATGTTCGATATGTCCTTATGTCATGCTCTTCAAAATAATTCGCAGGTAGCATCTCCGAAGTCTGTGGGAGAACGCCTATTTCTTCAGCGAAATAAGTGATCAACACATCCTTCCTTCCGTTCTGGTAAGTGCATGCTCATCCACTCATGTGTATCTAATCGATTACCGGAAAATGAGATAAATTCATACCAGGAAACCCCGATAATTAATTGTGGTGCATCAGAAACATTTTCTCATTGTTCTTCCGCGTTACATTTTTCAAGTTTTCCTATAGCTTATAGCTGTCTTATGATTGCTTTTATTTGATGCTATTTAATTAATTTCAAATTGAACGTATTTTCTAGAATTAAGAGAAAAGTCTTGATTTGATATTTATAAAGGGGTTTTGATTATAATGGACGCAAATCCCGACTTGAGTTCAATACAAGAATTTAATAATATCTATTCTTTAAAACTTATGACATAAATTTGTTTCACGGAAGATCTTAAAAATCATGAATGCTTATAACTGTTTTTTGATGTGTTTGACTATAAGCACATATCTGGTGAGTGGTCACTCCCTAGTCATACAGACTAATGATAGACCGGAAGTGACCGTGGAATTTTTCGTCAGTGAGTGCCGACTAAGGGATTTTTCGATTGTTGTTGACATTTATAAAGGCAATGCTATTGTTTCAGTGTCACTTATTCCACAGACAGTCTAGTTTTGTTATTTTTCTAATAAGAATGTGTTCTTTATGGGATGCGAAAACTTAGGTTGTTTTAATGTTAATAATTTTCGAGTTAATCTCAACGAAAGGGAAATATTTTCTTTGTTTGAGCTCTCGACAATATATGGATTAGGACTAGTTTCAGTTGTTTTAGTTACCTTAGGGTGAGTATTGCAAGTGAATGTTAATGTTCACTTTTCCTTCCAGTTGACTGTCAAAGACGTTTCTCCTGGCCATTGGCCGATTCTTCATGGTGCTCCGCTCTTTCGTGCAATGGGCTATCGAACTCCATTTTGTATATAATTGAGATGAATCATAGAACGTATAAAAAGTGAAGTTATTTATAACGTCCTTCTATTTTATTTTACCCGTATTACATTTTGTTTTATTATACTTATTGCGTTTTTATCTGGAAATATATATTTTTGTTATTTTTCTTATCAACAATATAAATTTACTTGTAACCTGGCGTGAATTTTATTGTAATAGCGACTCAATGAATGGCTATTCACTCCTGCAGCGTTAAAAGGCCAGGTCAAGTGACTTGTTTGTTAATTATAGTCAAACGACTAGAGTTCTCCGCTCGCCTTGCATCCTCTTTGACCATCAATAAGGCAAAAGGTCAATCGCTTCAAGTGTGTGAATTAAATCTGGTAATCCATGCTTTTCACATGCTCACGTGTGGGACAGACGTATTATTTTATTTGTTCAGAGGGCGGTAGCACCAAAAATAATGTGAATTCCAAAACAATCTTATACATTTTTTCAACCTTATTTAAATACAAAAGAATTATTTTTTAAAATTTTTTTGTACACGTCTGCTTTGTTTTTGAATGAATACTGAGAATGAAGAAGTGGCATTGCAACGCATTCCGGGCTATGCTGATATTAGATCTTTTTTATTAAGGACATACGAAGACACCTTGTACTTAGATATTCCGTATAGCCTGCAACTATAATCATTGCGTCAGTTTTTACAGTTGATATATAATTTTAACTAAGAGTAATTTAATACGTGTTACCTACGAAAGCATATATGTAGCAATTGATTACCTTTTTCCCTTTTTTTTAGGTGAGCAATCTTTCTTTTCGTCATGGCAAGCAACACTGTTGACGCAGGAATTGGTGTTCTCGGTTCTTATCTCCCCATATTGGACATTAGAAGGGTGTGCGTGGAGGGCATGATGGGAAGGACAATCATTCGGAACAGTGACGAGGGGAATATGTTTCACGTCCGGAGTTTGTACGAGAAATTATATGATGTGAGTGAGATGACATCATGCTTGCTATTGTTTTTAAGGAGTCAGTCTTCCGTAAGTGTAATGGTTGACTGTGACTCTCATGTCATCGGAAATATGAAGGCAAAGGTCACGGATCACGATGGAGATGAGTGGAGTGGGTATGAATGGAGATCATTCGCCGACTTCTCCGAGATGAGGGGGTACCTTGGAGGGAAGGTGGATAGGGTTTGGAAAGAAGAAGTTGTCCTTGGTGCGTTTGCAATGGCCTTGGCACAGATGTCCTTCTCCTTAGCATTCCTTAATGAAGGAAAGCCTTACGAACGAGACGACGGACTCCACGAGCGAGAGATGAGAAGAGCACTCGAAGAGGCGGAAGAGGAGGAGAGGAAGAGGGGAGACGGATTACACGATTTCATCATATGGACATTGTGTATGGAGACACAATTTGGGAAAGAAATAGTTCTCGCATCTGTCGTCCCTTGGATTATCGCTCGATATGGATCGACGGAGGGGACGATTATCCTACGAGATCAAGTTCCATCCCTCCTCAAATTCTACGAGGAGCACGTGATGACGACACTCCTCAACAAGGCGAGGGTGAGTCTCTACCCAAACCAGAAATCTATTCCCAACATAGATTTCACTCAATAATTCCTTTTCTCACTCAAAACAAGTCAATCGATTGAATTTCTAATTTTTATAATTTTTTCTTTCGTTTCGAATCGATGCTCTTTATTAATATTTTTATTTGTTTCATTAGAGTATCATTGTCGGTTTTGTAACATCACTTTATCATATAAACCCACATACGTAACTCACTCAGTTGCAAACAAACATTCTTTCCCACTTCTGTGTGACCGAGGCAGTTGAAATAAGGCACGAACCTTCGTCTATTAAATTGCAAGGAAGATAATTACCGCAAAATGCGAAATTTGCATTTCCACAGCCCAAATAAAATAAAAATGGCTGATTTGGCACTTTCGTGGTTTTCGTTTTTTTAACAACTACTTATTCCCAAGGGAAATTGAAGCTTCAGATAGGGAATATTCCGTAGTTTAATAAATTTCCAATTATGTTATATTATTACGTTATTTCTCCTGCTCATAGTATGCTCACGGCAAGTTCCGGAAATAAAGTTGTTGATATAAAAATGTCAGTTCTCGAGATACGGCGTCTGAACCCTATGACGAATATCAAATATGTATATCGAATTTTTTATGCCTGTTGATTCGACATAATCCTATGTTTTAGTTATTTATTTGTAATAGTTTTTTTTTATCTTCGGTACCTGAAAACATATCCTCAAAGTCAGGCGTTACTTCATTTCTAAGAAATGACGTATTTTCCGCTTATCATAGTGAAGTTGTGGCCTTCAAAGTATGATGGGGTTGGCATTTAGATATTTTACTGACGGTGAATTAGGAATAATTAGGATTTATTGTATTTATATCATCAAGAAAATTGCAGAATTTAATTCCGACGGTTGTGGATACTTCTGCTTTTTCGTCAATATCTTCTCATCGGTTGGGAAATGTTCCAATTTGTAGAATACTTCTTGATGGTACTTAAATTGGCTAAAATGTGTTCTTTCTGCTTCAGATGGATGGATGGTATCCCAACAATTGCAGAATATCCCTTAGGATGGTATCACAACAATTGCAGAATAATATATTACTACATACATGAAAACGAACGTAACGCCTTTAAGATAAATATATCTGCGTTTCATTTCTCTCCACTTCGAGTCGTATCCACATTCAGCATCTCACTTCCGTATATTACGATTCGTATTCATCATCGATAAGTTTGTGTTATGTTCTTGGACAATATAGTCGATTGCATTTGCGATCATTGATAATCATTACTATTTCTCTCTGTGACTGCGATATGGTCTGCGAAGTAGAGCATGTTTATTTCTTTTCCGTTAATCTTTATCCCGTACACTCCGAATTCTTGTGCTTCTCGTATCGCCTCCTTCAATAATATATCTCTGATTAATTACAGTTTGCAATGCATAATCGTTCGAATATCCCTGGTTTGCTAATCTCTGTTTAATCAATCTTTGATTGTTTAGTAGATTTTTAGCAAAATAGTTCATTCATTTAAAACACTTACTCACTGGGCTTATATACCCCTCTGAAGATATCTTGACGCTTACTAGCTCTGCATTGAGTGTGTCTAAAACATATTTCCCCAAAATATCGCACAAACAAAATGTAAAACCAATATTGATGAAAAAATTATCAAAAACATTGAGAAGAAGTTAGAAAAGGGAGCCGGTACCACGAGACTGTGACTTTTACAATTAATTTGTTTCAGAATTGCTTTTTCAGTGCATAAATGAAATAAACTGTAAATAGATTCTTACAAAAAGATCCACAGCTGGAGACAAAATGAGTATTTCAGCGCAGAAATTAATGTAATATAACAATTTTATAAAATTAAAATGACAAAATGAACTATCATAATAAATAAAATTAAATAAAAATATTTTGCATTTTTTTAATTTCATGTACCTAACCAAAACCTAAAAGGGAATTGCGAGAATGCGGTATGTGAGAAGTTAACGAACGTAAGTGTAAGTTATAAACTAGTAATTCAGCATTGTTCTCAGCTAAATGATGACAATCAAAGTATTCGTACGATTATGTGGTTTCTTCAAAGCTCAAAGAGTAACACTAAAAAAACTAAATAACGATTCTTAAGAAAATCAATAGGTATGTTCCAGCTAAAAATGTAAAATGATACAGATTTTCAGACGCGAATTATGGATTTAGCCTACCACCGATAAATGCTGTTGAACATTGTTGTATTAAAAGGAAAACTAATCGAAAGTAGCTGGGCTGTGGCTCGGAGGGTCCCGGGTTCAATCCCTCTCTGACCACTCCCACCTAAACTCCTCGCGGTGAGATTTTCTGTCTGGGAAAGGAACTGGCCCCCCTACCCTGAATATAAGAATTTCTCACGCCAATGGCATAGTACGAGATGACCTCTACCCTCACCTATCAAAACCAACATTTGGGTCGAAATAAAGTGAGTGAATTGGAAGTTGGCAAAAAAAGTGCACTCATATAACGCGTATAGAACGTCGTTTACAAGTAAAAGAAAAATGTTTTTTTTTTCATTGGTAAAGCAACACCTCGAGTACTTCGCTGGTATATTGGATCCAGAAAATAACGTCTTCATTCGTGAATTTAACAAGATACATAGGTAAGCAGTGAGCTTCGTCAGTAATCCCTACGAAAGATCAAAAAGTTTCCCGCGCCATTAGAAGGACTTGGGTGGCAATCTCTGGAGACTCGAAGATTACACGCCAGATTTAGATCATTACATATATGTGAATCGTCCGAGTTTCCGACTGCCACGGTAGGCATATTGTTATCCCAACACTACCTCTGCGGTTCAGACAAAAGCGACAGAATTAGAGGGATAGACTGTCAAAAGCAGATTAAAAAAATTATTTTTTCAACAAACCAGTCACGACTATCGTATAAAACCCTTTTACAAATAAACGCCATCCATTCACCCCATTTTCCTAGAAGATCCCTGAAGTTTATTTCCCTTTCCGCATTTACTTTTAGTTCCCTACACCCCCTGCCGAACGTCCTCGCGTCGAATTACATGGGGATATACAGATATTCAATCACTCCGCTTGATTTATACCATAATTAAAAAAATATATGCCTCCATAGCCGAGTAAAACATGTTTCATGTACTTTAGAGTACGGCGGGAAAACGTGTAAATAAATTCTAATGGAATATTCCTAACAAATAAATTATAATTCTAATACAATATTCCTATATCAATTATTATACAATAGAATAAAATTCTAATGTATTAAATGACAAATATGCGCATGTACAATCTGAGAAAGTTGTAATGTGAAAATTGTTTTCTAACTGAAGTAATCGAGCCGACCTCATTTGGATCGCAAATACTAACAGAATATTCCAAGTGGATCCTAACGAGTGAGAAACAGTTGATTTCCCTAACTGTATCGTCACACTTGCCAATTCTGTAACCTCCAAAACATCCCCCATCCCCCCATCTTGCCACATCATCGTGAATTACGGTCGCACAACTACAGCCTCACCCCTTCCTGACAACAGAAGCCAATAGCCTCCCACCCACAGCGCCTTTCTTCTTTATCTTCTCTCCTCCCTTTCCTTGCTCATCAAACTTCCCCCCCTTCGTCAGCCTAAACCTCTCAAACAACGGTAACCTACAGCCTCCCCCACAACGCGCTTCTTCCGTAAAATCTCTCTCTCCTTACTTATCTAACGTCCCCCCTCCCTCCCCCAGACCAACCCTCTCCCTCCTCATGGAATCCTTTCCAACCCCTTCCCCCCAGTGTACCTATATAAGTATTGTGTGAAAAAATGTTCTGTAAACTACCTGATGATGTCGCCCAGCGGCGAAACCTAGGTCGGCATTAAAATTATTTATGTGGAACGAACAAAGTTTTTTTCTTTTCAACTGGCAGGATTACTTTCTGATGCTCGAAAGTTATTCTTCGCCAAGGCGTATGAGAAGTTTTTGTGATGTCCAAATGTTCTCGTTCCATCGCGAGAAGTGGAAGCAACTTGCGGTTAATTGCCAAAGCTGATGAGTGGAAATAGTTATAAAAGTTCTTCTTCTCACACTTAAAGATATACAAAATTAACCATAATTAGCGTATTTCAAGGCGCGCCAGTCATGGAAAAGTAAATATAATATCTATTTCCACACAAAATTATGTGAAAATCCGGATAAAATACTTGAAATGCATTAGTAGATGGATGTACGGGACAATACCATCGACAATCACTTATAAATACTTCGTGAAGTCCACAAGAAGGTCCGCGAGTGCTGCAATGGGATATATAATCCCGTATCAAAGAGACGTACATTTGGCAACGCTGACACGTGCTGTTTGGAGATCGCTTGGGTTAGGAGCAGCCGAGATCGAGTCTTACGGGAGCGCGATCCCCTGCGTTCCCGGTAATCTATCAGTTGGTCCCAAAACTAACTCCGCCACAAGCAACCTCCTTCCTGCAAGTGGAATGAGGGGACAACCGCGATGGGCGAAAATTTCTAACGGTCAAGTCGGAGAATTTCTAGGAAGTAACGGCGTATTTGTGGTGAGTGAACCCCTACAGCTGCATATAGTTTGAAGATTAGAGAGTGTTTTACACGTGTGACAAACGGACGCAGTTGTCAGCAAGTGACACTCAGTATATTTACAAAGATGGAGAGAAAGAAATGCTACGTTACGGGGTGAACGACGGTTGGTTGTAAACTCTACCGGATTCCTATCGTCGAGAAAAGGTACGTTGATTAGTCATGTAAGATAATTGTAGTCATGAAAATTCACGTAAATCAACGTAGTGGATGTTTATCATCGAGTGTACGTAGTTAAAAAAAAACTAGCACTTAGAAAAGGAATGTTTTGAACCTGAAACAGAGCTTGTCTGCTGAGTAAATGATTGCTATCCAGTCGATGGACTAATGAAGTGATATTTAATTCGATGTTATTAATACAGACTTTTCAATAACATTCGACGAGGCCAATCATTCTATCTTTTGGTGTAAACCGAAATCTATTGGTATCAATCGAATAATGTATAACATATGATCACGGTTTGAGAATTACCTTGTATATCGTCTGCTACTTTTAACATTTTTAGATTACCATGGCTCGTACCCATTTGAAGAAAGTTATTTCCAAAAGACCATGCTCTTAATTTATAATGACATTATACTAATGATATTATGTCGAAATTATAGTTATAAATAATTTTACCGTTGGATTCTGTAAAGCATATGCAGGAAGTTATACCATAGTTATACTAGGTGATTGAAAAATGGAGTCCTTTCTTAAATGAACTCCTAGTACTATATTATTGTAAAATATAGATGGAAATTACATTTTGTCAACGTTATGACTATTTTGTATAAAATTTGAACTTGTAATTGATATTGCAAGCACCATGGTGCTTCATGGATGTTATCTACCATCGATTATAGAGTTGATGCAAAGATCAGTCTGCAATTATGCAATGCAATGATGCAAATATTGGTTTGTAATTAAGTGGGGAAGCTATAATGTTCTTACTTTTAATATTAATCAGAATATTCAATGAAATGGAAGTGAAATTATAGGACCTATATTTAAGAAAGAAATGGTATTTACTCACGGAAAGTTATTTTAAAACATTCGAAGCAAAGTTCTCAATCAATTTGGTTTTTAATGAAATGTACGAATGGAATTGGAATGGACTACCAACTAAAACTATAAAGCATTGACTCAATAACTATTGACGTTTTCTGGCATTGAAAATGACAGAATCCAAAGATCTTAACTATTATTGGCTTCATATGACAACTAGTGTGGATGGGTTTCTGTGCCTTTATAACATTTTCTAAAGCTGTTGAAATAAATAGTTGATGCCACTGATAGCCTCACAGTTTTTTTAAAGATTGAAATGCTAGAAATACTGCCCATTTCACTTTTTTTGTAGGGCACAGGCATGGAGGAGATTCTGTTTGAATCCTGTCATGGACAGGTATCTATTGAGAGAACTACAATACAGTTTTCAGATTTGCATAAAGCACTTTGCTGAGGATGCTTTTAAATTTCCCTTGTCTGAAACTCTTCTCCGAAACGCAGTGCCCACTCTTTCACCACCAATAATAGACGTTGCACAGCCTCCACTACTATCCCCTGGCCTACTCTTATCTCAACTTTCTTTTTGCAGATGTCTTAGGAATGGATGGCCTTGCAACAGCTGAGTTCCTGATGGAGTTTGACCAGCTGTTCGATAGTATCTCGACCATTACGGTAGAATGACAATGCAAATGCACGTCCACTCTTTGGCAAGTGTATATGTGACCATGTATATGTGCATTAATGGTTAGCTGGTTCATACTGTGTTTAACATAAGTGCAAAGGTAATAATTATTTAAATGTACAGGCAAGGTAAAGCCAAAATTTGTATTTCCCTAAAATATGGCTTACATGATTGCTGTACGTTAGTATAATTTTTGCAATATACCTGATTATTCTCTTATGCATTACAAAAACTTTGTAAAAATTTGGAGATAATCCCCAGAAAATTAACCCATAGTGCAAGTGGGACTGGAAATTTCCAAAGTAAACCATTTTCAACACTTCTGTGTCAACAATTTCTGCCAGATTCTGTATTACATAACAATTTCTTTTGCAAGTTTAGAACATACTTGGTTAATGTGGACTTTCCATTTCAAAGATTCATCGATTATAAAACCTAGAAACTTTAAATGCATATACAGTGAAACCTCCCAATAGAGGAAACGTTTGGGCCCGGAAAAATCGTTCGATATTGAGAGGTGCCCACTATTCAGAGGGGACCGAAGTTACGACATGCTTCTCTATGCAGTAAATATGCCAGTACATTAAAATGTAAAGGAGTTAATATATTTCATTTATCTTTTATGTCTTTATATTAAAAAAATACACATTCAAAAAAATATGGAATGAAATTGGATAAATTTGACACCAAACAGTAAGAAATTCCCATTTCTTTTGCGATTTGAAGAGGTTTTTCCTTGATGAATGGTCCAGATACTGGAATGTTAAATGATCGATCCCTACAAAACCACTCATATGTGAGACTATTGATTACTAAACCATCCAATTTCAGAAACTGCTACTTTATATTGTCACCTTTGTCCTCAGCCTATTCTTTCATTAATTTCTCCTCCATTGCTCCTAATGATGCACTGCGCACGTTTTCACTTGTTACCTTATGACGTTCAATGTGATACTGAGGCTAGAGCAAGAATCAGTGCTAAAATCATTCAAAATGATTGGGGGGAAGGAGGAGAAGAAGGGGAACAATACTGAAGTTTGCAAACAGAGCAAGCTTGACACTATAAGAGGTGTAGAAGCCCTCATTTTGCCAGCAATAAGGTACATCATGGTTAACCATGAGGGGAAAGGGAACAGGCAGGATTAATGACTTTTTGATGGACAATATATTGTACCTGAATTGTTAAGATAAGCTTCGGTCTGGAAAAGTACCAGAGTTCCTTCAAGAAATGAGGTTTACTGTTCAGGGAAGGAGGCATTTTTAAAGAATAGCTCATCACGAGTGTCCGTTAATGGAGGTAATTGAAGAATTTTTTTTCTTTTCAGTTGTCTGCGTCTATCATTGAGAATGTTCGCTATTTGGAGGTATTATTTCCATTAGTTTCCATGTTCTACTGCCGGGGATTGAAAAACTCCGTTTTTAGGAAGTGTCCGCTATTTGGAGGTGTCTATTAAGGGAGGTTTGACTGTAGTACTATGTTTTCATTTTTTAAATCGTTGGGGAAATAATTCATGTGTAATAAATACAATAGGGGCCCAAGGATTTCCCTATGGAACTGAACTGTTAAGTATTTACTCACTGTGTTGTTGGGTCCTATGCTGTTGATCTCCACCATCTCTTTTCTATCCTTCATATATGGTTTTAGCCATTTAAGAGCAATGTCTCCAGTTCCATATCCTTCTCATTTATTCAAAAGAATGTTGTGGTCCACTGTAGTGAAGGTCCTTGATAGGTCTTTGAAGATATGCTAACAGAGTTTTCATTGGAATCCCACGAGGTCATTATCTTTTTCAGAAAACTTGCTCGAGCCTCATTTATGCCTTTTCCCTTTTGGAAAGCATAGTGCTCCTTGAATTTAAAATGTTTATGAACCTTCCTCGCATGAAAGACTCATGGATCTAAGAAAAACTGGTCAGGACACCAGGAGGTAATTATTTATGTCATCTTCAACCCCTTTTTTGAGAATAAGTTTCATTTTTGAGATTTTTAAGTAGTCTGGGAACTCACCATTTATGAAGGTTTCATTTATAACGAAAGTCAAAGGTTTAATTATTGCAATAGCAATTTTTTTTAAATAGTGATAGGACAGTCATCAACTCCAACTGATAATTTACTTTTGACACCCATAACACACTTCTAGACCTAATTTACAGCAAAAGGAAAGAGAAACATAGAAGATGTTACATGCCTGTAGTACTATACATGAAATCCATCCTTACTCCCTATTTTTGTTGTAAATTCTGTGGTACATTCTGAGGGGTAGCTTTAGACCATAGGTTTGGGGGGGGCACCATTGGCTCTTGGGGTATACCCCCAGGAAAAGAGGGGGTTCGTGGGTCTCGTCCTGGAAATTGTTAACAAACTATGTGCGAAATGGCACGTTATAACTGGTTTGGAAGCAAAAGTTTGCCTTTTTAGAAGAGCAACTTTTTACTAAATGCATATTTCCCTTTAAGATTACCCCGAAGTCTTGACTAATTCCAAAATTTCTTTTATTTACACTTGCTTTAGCTTGTGGTTTTAAAAAGTTTTATTTTTCATGAAATTTAACTGGATTTAAAGTAAAATAACCACAACTTCAATAAAAAAAAGCAACAAAATAGTTTAGGTTATTAATTTGTCTATGACAGAGAATTAAGTAAAAATGTAACTAACTGCGTTGCCTTCATACATATATTCAAATCGGGTTACTTTTAGAATTTGCAATGGAACTTAATTATGAGAAACTAAACTTCTGTTGTGTCATTACCTTGATTTGTGACAGCTGTCTATTTTGCTGCCATACTATTTTAAATTTTATGTTACTATTTGTGTTAAAATATTTAGCAATAGTACTTGTGTCATTTAAATATGAAGTAAATGTGGAACCATAATGTTATAAAAAATGTTGGCAGTGATATATCCAGATTTATACCAATGTGTTACATTCATTATTTCAGCAATAAAATAATTGCATTTTAAAAATAACTATCTCCTCTTATTTCCTTATTGCCAAAAATTAGTTGTTTATAACAGAAATTCGCGCCAATTATTTACGTGCGAAGGAATTATTTTCATATTTCCTCCTATTTCGACAAATTAACTTAGGGAAAAATTATTTTCTCATGCTCTTCCTATGGTAATTATTTGTCATTTAAATGTAAAATTTAGCTTGGTTTCAGAGAGGCATGGACTAATGCACAAGATTTTCTCCTTTATTCTATATTGTTGATTATCTAGCACATAAATTTACTATGCAGCCTATTGTCAGGTGACATGTGTACTCATGTGTAATGGTCAGATGTTACTTAATAGGACTGTTAAAGTCTTTGTTTTTCAGCTAACTAATTGCCCTCAATTTTCTGTAAATAACAAATTAATGGATATATCCTTTCACTTTGTTGACAATCTATCAAAATTTTTGCCTTTATTGCGCTTAGCGTCATTCGACATAGGATTAAAACTATTAAAACCATAAACAGATTCAAAAATCCCGGGGGAACGCTGGGTGTTAGCGACACTAGCACCACCTATCAGTTGGTCCCAGAACTACTTCGACACGAAAGGACCATGACCTAGGTCACACCTACAGGTTAAGGTGTTTGTTCAGAAGACGACCGCGGCTGGTTAGGAGTGTCCTTGGCGGTGACTATCGGGGTGGAGTAAAGCGATCGGACACTCTCGGACCACCCTGCTGTGTGCTGTTCACTTCCAGTCATGTTGCTCCTGTGAATTGCTTTATTCCGCCACGGCAGTCACCAAGTGTCCTTCGAGGGTTGGCCAGAATTCCTTCAAGGAATAAATAGCGGACATGGATACACGTACACATTAGGAAATGAATCTACCAATTAGCTGTACTATCCAATCGACAAACCTAGTTAAGTCTCATTGTCATCATTTTTTCTTTAATCGCTGCCCAGAAATATGACATTTTCAACCAGCCCGTTCTGCAGTCCAGTTTTCTAAATTAACTTATCTTGTGTAAGATATTTGAACAAATAGTTGTCCTTGTATTTTGAATAATGGTGGAAGTTTTGATCGCATTGAATATAAACGTGTGAGTGCCTTTCTTCGTCAGGTTGGAGACGATGCGTGGCACGCCTGATTTGAATGACGTCAATATGGGAGGATGGGTCTCTCATCGAAGGACATGGAGGGAGTATCATCTTCTGTAATTTACGAATGCGCAGGCCAGCGCCCGGTTGGCCTGCCACCTGGTGCGATTCTTTGGAAGGCGAGTCGCTCGAGCACACTCGTTGTTCATTCGTCTGGCGTCCATCTCCGGAGTAAGAGGTGACGGCAATTCTCTCGAGTTTCTAGGTGTGTTTCTTCGTTTGAGTTCATCCCTGAGCTGCAATCTGTTGCCTTCTCGCCCATCTCGTTGATTTGTTCCCGAGTGCTGTATAGCGCGATTCGTATCCTCGTCTTTCTTCGACGCAAATGTAAGTACATGCTTTCTTGTTCATTCTTCTCCTGTATGTCGCATTGTCAAGGTTAGAACGAGTTTCTTAATGTTATTTATGCGAGATTTGTCCTTGTTAAAGGTGTTTATATTGTCTACTTACACTGATTTTTCGTCATCTGAAAATTGCCATTGATTGCATGCTATTTGTCTTCACATTTAATTCATTCCTTTGATTAATGCTATTTTGCCAACTCTGTGTCTATTTCCGTACTGTATTAATGTGGGAGCATCTAAATATTACGTGAGCACATTTTTGGCCATTTTTAACCCCTACAACACCCTTGTAAGCAATAATCAGCATTTGCCGAACCCCTCCCCCTTACCACTTGCTTACGTAAGATCTTTCGGATTTTTATATCTTCTTTATTTAAAAAGAACCAATTATTCTAAACGGTAAATATGAATTTCGGGCTCGTCTGCGAGAATGTTTTTTGCTGGTAACCTGTACAAAACTACGAATACGTAACGGCGTTAGCGGTTAGTATAATTGGAATGCCCAGTTATTAAGAGTAAGAATTATATCGCTGAGAATAGAATTTTTCGAGTAAATGCACTTAGAAAGTTAGCAATTTTGTTACTTTTTCGCCTGTATTCGCCGCCATAATTCGATGTCATAGGAATAAAATATAGAGGGATACTCACTAGTTACACGTCTGACATATGTCCTTCCCCGTTGCGGGCCTAAGGAGTGAAACAGAGGTGCTTAGGGTAGGGCGGTACGCGACTCGGAAATGGTGATTTTCAGTAGAGTAAATGGCATTTATGTGACGAGGGAAAGGTGAATATGCGATTTTTAGGTAAATTTTATAATGGATATAGTAAAATTCTAGTGATTGGAGACGCTGAAAAAGTGAATATCAAAGTGAAGTTAGGAATTTTGAAGTAATGAAATGAACTTCTGTAACTCTATTTCTTGTTTAGTAGTGAACATGATATAGGTAAAAAAGAGATGGTATCTGTTTCCGAGGTCATGTAAAAAGATTTTGCAATGACCTTTTTGCGGAGCAACATATTACATTGAAGCGAAGCCTGTACCGTGGGGGAGAGGAAGATATTCCAGCCTTAAAAATATCATGCATTAATAACACTATTTCTTTCCCCCAACTCATGTTTATTTCAATTGTTATGTCGGTGGACGGTAAAACAGTCGGGACCCAATCAGAATGAAAACGCGTGCAGTTCAAGTGAAAACCAAAAACTGAATGGGTCTTTTAATCAGAGAACCACAATCACAATCATACAACAAATGAAAAACGAAAGGCAAAAAAGACAAGTGAATAACAATTATTCAGCCGAATACATTACACTACCCTTCCCCTAAATTTCGACTTACAAGATTATCACAAGATTCACTAATACTGATAGGCATATACATAATACAGAAACACTAATGTATCATAAGATGTGAACATAAAATACAAACACATTGAAATGAACATAACAAATTAAAGTCATTAAACAAGGAAATTTGGCAATGCGTATTATAGCCTAGAGGAATGGGTAATCAATATATCCCTCAAGAGTGCTAAAGAAAACAATAATAAATGACCATATGAAATAGTTTTACAATAAATCTTCACATGATTAGTTTAAAATATTTACAAATTTAACCGGGTTACTGGCTTACGGTCACGTACAGGATATCGTCTGTCAGGTATGTTTTTGACAGGCGTCACCTGGAGACGATCAGCTGGGGGTGTACGGACAGATGTACGATCAGTTGGTGTCATTGTCAATGATGGGCTTACACTATAGCCACTAGGTGCGTTTAAAGCACTATCAACAATTTCTGTCCGCTTAGGTACTAACAATTCATCAAGGTCAACATCAGTATTGTTTGGTACATTACAATCGTCAGTATTGGTTTGTAAACCAATTAATTGGTCTACATGTCTTTTCCATATAATGTTATTGTCTAGCTTAACCAAATAGGTAACTGGACTTAGCATTTTCATTACACTACCTTGTACCCATTTATTGACACTCCTGTAATCTCTAATTAACACCGGTTGACCAGGTAACAGCTCTCTTGTGTGTTGATTGCTTTTAAAATTACTTATTTGTTTTTCTTGGTTAATTTGAACATTATTTGTGACCGAAGGTCTCAATAAATCAAATGTAGTACGCAAGTTTCTGTTAAACATTAACTTTGCGGGTGTCTCATTCGTTGTGTTATGCACAGCATTTCTATATGCTAATAGAAATTTACTTAAAGCTATGTCAGAATTTTCGTTACTGTTTAAAGCACATTTTAATCTTTTCTTTACTGTTTTGACTGAGTTCTCGGCCTGGCCGTTGGTTGCTGGGTGGTAAGGAGGTGACAATATTTGTCTAACACCGTTAGCTTTTAAAAACTGGCGAAACTCAACGGAACTGAAGGGTGGGCCATTGTCTGATATTACACATTCAGGTAACCCAAATCTCGCAAACAACTGTCTTAATTTAGGAATTGTCTGTTGTGCTGAAGTAGAACTTACAGATTCAACTTCTAGCCATTTACTGTGTGCATCCACAATGATCAGGTAAAGTTTTGAATTAAATGGACCTAGAAAATCAACATGTAATCGTTGCCATGGCAACTTTGGGTACTCCCACACATGTAGCCTACTCTTAACAGGATTACTACGCTCTAGGAGACATAGTGAGCAACTGGCAGCTAAGTGCTCAATATCTTTATCAATACCAGGCCACCACAGATAAGAACGTGCAATAGACTTCATTTTAACGATGCCTAAATGGCCCGTGTGAAGCTCGTTTAAAATATCAGTTCTAAAAACTTTTGGAATTACTACCCTGTAGCCTAGCATAAGTATGCCTTGCTCGACAGTTAGCTCACTTTGCCGCTGAAAATAGGCTGTAAGATTCGAATCACTATCACTTAATTTGTTTGGCCAGCCAAACATCACAAAGTTCATTACCCTATTTAATTCTGGGTCCTTTAGAGTAGCTACCTTAACATCTTTGAAATTAATAGGTATCTCATTTTCACTTAAACATTGCAAATGATTACCTACATGACATATGTAGTCTTTTCCAACATTTTCATAAACTTTAGTTAACTCCTGAACATTTAAGGGTAACCTAGATAAACCATCAGCTGGTCCATTGTTTTTTGTATTTATTTACTCAATATTAAAGTCATAAGATGATAATAGTACAGCATAGCGTTGTAGTCTAGATGCTGCGTATGTAGGCAAACCTTTCTTAGGCCCAAAAATTGAAAGTAAGGGTTTGTGATCGGTTACTAATGTAAATTTGTTACAAAACAAATATTGGTTCCACCTTTTAATACCATACATGATAGCAGTAGCTTCTTTATCGATAACTGAATACTTAAGCTCGGTTGGATTTAACAACCTGGATGCATACCCTATAGGTTTTTCAGTACCATCATCTTGTACTTGAGTGAGTACACTCCCTAGACCGTAAAAACTACTATCTGTATACAGTCTTAAGTGAAAGTCTGGATTATAGTGAGCTAAAATCGGAGCTGAGACCAAGTGTTGTTTAATTACCTCAAAAGAATTTTTACAATCTGTGTCCCAAATGAAACGAACATCTTTCTTTAGCAGGTTATATACTGGTGCAGCAATTGTTGAAAGTTTGGGTACAAATTTGGAATAGTAATTTACTAACCCTAAAAAGCCTTTCAGTTGCGACACGTTTTGTGGTGTTGGCGCATTCACAATGGCCTCCACTTTACTAGAAGAGGTTTTCAGACCCTCTTCACTTAGCACATACCCTAAATACTCAATTTCTTTACAGAAAAACTTACATTTGTCTTTGCTCACTGTCAACCCATGACTACTCAGTCTAGAACAAACTTCTTTCAGGTTTTTCATGTGATCCTCATTATCTACTCCACTTATTAATATATCATCCAGAAAGCATATTACAAATGGAATGTTATGTAATAACTGTTCCATTATACGTTGGAAAATGCCTGGGGCACTGGAAATTCCGTAAGGAATGCGATTGTACACAAACAACCCTCTATGTGTATTTATAGTACACAGTTTCTTAGAGCTCTCATCTAACCTTACTTGTTGGTAAGCTTGAGATAAATCTATTTTAGAATAAGTTTCTCCTTTCTTCAGGCTATTCAAAAGATCTTCCACCCTAGGAATTGGGTGACGATCTACTTCTAGATATGGGTTTAGGGAAATTTTGTAATCGCCACAGATTCTAAGTTGACCATTCTTCTTTAGAACTGGTACAATAGGTGTTGCAAACTCAGAGCTAGCCAATGGAGTCAAGATCTCATTTTCTACTAATCGATCAAGTTCCTTTTCTACCTTGTCCTTCAAGGCGAAAGGAATTGGCCTTGGTTTGAAATATTTTGGATTGACATTAGGTTTCAGAACAAGTTTTACAGGTTCACCAGTATAACAACCTAACTGATCAGTAAATACTTTAGGAAACTCTTTGTACAAGCTAGAAACAATATCATTAACATTATAAGGGCTTTGGATTTCCAACGTTTCTTTGTTAGTTACTACATTGTTCAGGCTTAAGCCTACTTTCAATGGAATCGAGACCGTGATTTGTAATTCTCGAATCCAGTCACGACCCAATAATGGATTTGCTCCCTTTTCAATAACAAACAACTCTAGGTTCTTAGACAAGTTCTGGTAATCAACCTTAACATTAATTTTACCCGTGGGTATAAACTGCGTATTTGTATATGATTTGAGTACTAGGTCAGTTGATTGCAAAGGTAGGTGGCTAAAGTGTGATTTGTAATACTTATCCGATACAACGGAAACGCAAGCACCGCTGTCAACCTCAAAAATCACCGGTTTGTTTTCTACATTTACTTCAATTCTTATTGGTTCTACCTTAATTCTATGGACAGCTGCATTGTCTTGAATGCTAAATAGTTGACTCAAGTCATAGTCAATGTTATCTTCCACGTTACTCGAAACATCTGCTTCATTTACTTCAACGTAATGTTGCTTGCTTTTGCTAAACTTGTCCTGCCTACCATGCAATGAACTAGGCCTGTTTACATTCATTTTAACATTTGAATTATTTGGAACAAACTTACTTGGATTTTTGGCTCTGCACACCTTTTCTAAATGGCCAACCTTTTTGCAATAGTTACAGCTATAACTGCGGAATCTGCACTCTTTGGTCATATGACCTATTCCGGCACAACAATAGCACACTACACCACTTGACACTTTTCCTCCTCCCCTTGCGAAGGCGCCGCCACTGCCATGACGTATGTTTCGTTGCTGTTGTCGGTGCGGGCTCCCGTTGATGTTATGTAGCCGTGAAGTCCCTGCGCTGCCCTGTGCCGTCAGAGTCACTGCGTCCTTGTCTGCCATCTCCATGGTTGTTGCGATCTGCACCGCCTTCTCATAGGTTAGGTCAGGTTCACTCAACAGCCTCTTCTTAGTGGATTCGTTTTTTAATCCACTTACTAAGCGGTCACGAAGGTAGTCCGATAGTTTGTCCTTGAATTCACAGTGAGTGGACAATTGCTTCAAATGCACTATGTACTGTGCAACACTTTCCTGATCTAGCTGGTTGCGGAGGCTGAATTTGTACCTTTCCGCGATGAAGGAAGGTTTTGGGCACAAATGCTCCCCAACAATCTTCACGATGTCTCCATATTTCTTTGCAGCTGGCTTATCCGGTGAACATAAGTTCCTCAGTAATGTATAGGTTTTCACCCCGACTAAAGTTAATAACGTAGGCACTTTCTTCTCTGCCTTAATGTCGTTACATTCACAAAAAAGCTCAAACCGTTCAATATACGAATTCCATGATTCTTCCGTGCTGTCAAATTGTCCCACAGTCCCTAGCATAGCCGCCATACCGGTTCTGCTACTTAGCGAGGACAAATTGAAATACAATACAATTGCACGCCTACACTAAACACTTGCACGCCTGCGTACGAAAAAAAAAATCCTCGTCGCCAAAATGTTATGTCGGTGGACGGTAAAACAGTCGGGACCCAACCAGAATGAAAACGCGTGCAGTTCAAGTGAAAACCAAAAACTGAATGGGTCTTTTAATCAGAGAACCACAATCACAATCATACAACAAATGAAAAACGAAATGCAAAAAAGACAAGTGAATAACAATTATTCAGCCGAATACATTACAAATGAGTTTAACTTTTCATTCATGGCGTGGAATTGCATACTTTCGGATGACAAATGTCATTACTCGAGCGCGCCTCCTAGGAAATTTTAAGTACATCGATGCTAATTAAAAAGTAATGATCGACTCATTGTTTACGGTCTTGAGAAAGGCCCACGACCAATTGAAGCTCACCCTATTCACGGAAGTATCCTTGTGTTTTCAAAATCTTTTCATATTATGTCTGTCAGCATGTGTAGCCTCTCTACATGAGCTTCGAATGTCTCCCAAGGAGATCATTGATAAGGCAAGCTAATAGGACGAAAATAAAAAATTGTAGCTAGTGCCGTTTTTGTATGGGAGTGGGCAATGTACAGTGATTCCGAAAATATTCGTAAGAAAGAAATGCTGAACGTGGGATAGAACCCCGGCCACAATCTGAGAATATCAGTACCTCAACACACTGGGTTACGAGCTCCTGTTGAGAGAAGGTGTCCTTCGCTGCGGAGCAGCCATATTTCAGAGGTTTCTTAAATGATTTTAGATATTGCTCTGTGACCAACTTCTTTTTCTTCCCTATTTTTTAGGCTTCACTTGCTAATTAAAGAATTGCTTATTCAGGCCTCTTATATCTATCCCTTTCTTGTACCTTGTTCTTACTCAGGTAATTTCACGTCTTTATACTTCTTCCTTTTAGTTTTTTTAAAGTAGTTTTTGACTTGTAATTTTATTTGTGTTTTAATGTAACGATGCCAGTGTTCAAGTAGAGATTTTCGTTTGTAACAGAGTATGGCATTTCGAAAATCGATCGCTATATTTTCCTTTCAGGTATTTCTAATGTTTCCATTTTATTTTTATTTAGTAAACCAACCCATGCGGGTTTTGCATATAATAGTTTGTGTTAATATACATGTCGTAAATTAGTCTTTTAGCATTTTCAGGGGTTGCATTATTTTTCATTATCGGGGCAAGTCCCGAACTTGCGCCGAACGCTTGTCCTGTTATTTAAATTGCATGTTCTTTCTTTTAATTTAGTTTACTATATAGTTGTACGCCGAAGCAGTTGGGTTTATCTTGCCATTCTATTGGTTGCTCTTTGGTTCCCATACATTGCCTTCTTGGAGTCTCTGCGTCTCTGTGCTTCGTAAATATTACCGCTTGTGTTATTTTGGTATTTTGTAGTGTTCTCCATTTTTTCAAACCAGCGTACTATTTTGTCTATGTTTTTTGGGCGTAATCCACAGCTAGTTTTAACTTTTTACATCCATTTCGGTTTACCAAATTTGTCCTTTTTAAAAATTAAGCCGATATGCCATACCTTGTCAAATGCCTTGGATGCGTCGAGATAAACTCCCACCGCCGTCTCCTTCCTATTGAATGCGTCAGAGATGATATCAACTGCACTATGAATTTGCTGCGTCGTGGAATGTAGTGTTCTGAATCAATACTGCTCCTCCGGCAAAATGTCGTTAGTTTCTACGTATTCTGAAATGAACGGCGCCACCGCCCTTTCCAAGAGTTTTCCTAAATTAGAAAGAAGATAAAATGGCCTCAGATCATCTGGCATGAGCGTCTTCTCATCTTTTTCAGGGGTGCACATTATCATAGTTCTCTTCCATACTTTAGGACAGCACCCTGTTTGCATTGATTTATTCACTATTTCTAGTATATATTCCTTCGCTTCAAAAAGGATTTTTTTAATTACCTCATTTGGCATTTCATCTTCTCCCGGTGATTTTCTATTTGGCAGATTCTTAATAATATTTTTAATTTGTTCTAATGTCATTTTTGGTATTCCCTCTTCTCTAGTTGCATGCTCCCACATGTCTTTGTCTATTTTTATTTTTGGAGTCAATATGCTTGCCTTGTTTACTGTAAAACCTTATCAAAGTTTTCGGCCATTATAATAGCTTTATCCTTGGGCCGATAATACATTTCGTCTCCGCTCACTATCGCAGGGTCACGAGGTGGTATTTTCTTCATGGATTTCGCAAGCGTCCACAGCGAGCCGTCATTAGTATTCATCGACGCAAGTTGGTCATTCCACCTTTCCTCCTATTTTAACTGCTCTTTTTATTTATTTATTAAGTTCTTTAACTTACTTTTAATAGTCTTTGTTCCAATTAGTTTATATTTCTATCGTAAGAAGTTTCGTTCTTTATTATTTTCCTTTACCTCGTCATTTAACTTTAATTCATCTGCCGATATTTTCTTTTTCTTAGGAATGTCCAGTTGCATGCCCCTTTTTATTGCCTTTACTATTATTTCTGCCATTTCGTCAATGCTTTCTTTATTCTACCATAATCATAATTTATTAACTGATAATAAATTGTAACTTATAATAAATCAACTGATAAATTAATAAATTAACGATATATGAAAACTAATGCCCCCAGAGTAAAAATAAACCTAATTTTCACTACCATTGCCCGAAATACGAATGCTGGGTAATTAACACAACTTTTCAAAAATGATATGTAAATAAATACTTCTGATTTCCTTCTATTATACTGGGAAGCACAGGTACAAACTCTCAAATCACAATGTAAACAAACGGCGAACGAGTCTGTTACTGCTCCAAAGTGAGCCTCCGCGCCTGCAAAATAGTTCCATCGCACCATGTAAAAGACCTATCAGGACAAGAAACTAGTATCCTGTATAAATTATGTATGTAAAGCGGATAATAGTATCGCTTGAAGTTATTTACGCTTCTTGCAAAGAAGTACGGGCATTCATTACGTTTTGTTAATGTTGTATGTTATGTGCAAGTGTAAACTTAAAATGTATGCTTATTCTCTCGAGAACTAGTGCTTGAACATTCCTAAAATTCTCTTGCGAACATTCCATATGGCAATTCTTGTATCCTAATTGTCCAAAATCGTATACGGATACAAAATTGTATGTGCTGTCTGGGTGGATCAGGAACTGACATGTAATCCTTCAAAGGACAACAGATATTTTGTATATTACTATCATTATATGTTTTCAATAAGTTTTATGATATTTAACAAAACATTTCTGTACGATCACCGTTCATTACGTCAAGTAATTCACCACTTAAAATTTACGGAGATTTGATCTGAATTCACTCATAGTGACAAGTAAATTCCATTTCCTTTTTTATTTTCTCTGCCTCATTCATTATCATATTTAAGTTACCTTAGAGTAAAGGCACATTTTTTTGCTTTCTCTAAGCATTACCAATAAGATCTGGAGAATTGTTGTATTAGGTACGCTTCCTAAATTTCACTGATACTAATATTAAGCTTCAACAGAATCACAAGCCACATTACAAAGATGTGTGCTAAATAAGGACCATCTCCATGTTTTCATTTCATGTAAATGAATGTTACATATTCTCGGGATTGCAATTCTCTTTGGGATTACCTTTCTCTAGTGTGATTTGTTTTATTTATATCAAAATTTTCCTTACGATATTATTATTCCAAGATGATCTCAGTTCGGCATTTAAATATCAGTATGCATTAACATAATTAACATTCGATTTAATGTCGATAGGAGCCCTAATGCCCTTACGATATCTTTTTCGATACATCAGCTGAGCAGCGAGAAAAGGTATGAATAATAATAATAATAATAATAATAAATTCCCGGCCGATGCACCAGGGTACGAAATCCGGACCACCAGCCTCCACGTGGCGTACCTGGCAACGGCTCTTGCCGGCTAATGGTGGACGTCTGCGTGTGGGGCTAACCACCCTACACGCAGTAAAACTGGCTCCCAATAGGAATACAGAGAAAGCCACCCACAACCGGCCCCTCTCGGATGGGGGCCCTAGTGGAGTTGGGTGTGGCAATACAAATACCACCGTAACGGGAGCCCGGATGCAGTGGACGGAAGCCCTAAGGGGCGACCTCCTCGCATGCCATGCTGCCAGCGAGCCCGAACGCAGGGGGTATATGGCAAGGATGCACTCTTTATGGTGTGAGATGCATCCAGAACACGACCACCTATCGCAGCAGAATCTGCGCGATTATGCCAACCACCTGCGAAAAAAGGAAACTCTCCACCAACCGCCAGTTCAGAGGAACACACCACCGGCCAGCCCACTCTCCCCGACACAGGCAGCCTCTGCACCACCTGAGGCTAGAACGGCACTCATGCCGCAGTCTATGTCAAATGGAGATGAAGCTGGTCAGGCCGTCGCTGAACTACGAACGCGGTTGTTAAGCACAATATCTTATGATGATGGACAACCTAGGCCGAGAGACATCCACCGGAAGATCTCTCTGCGGGGTAACCACCTGCCCCAGTTGAATGGTCTTATCGACGAAATCCTAACGGAAACGTCGGACCTTTGGACGGTAAATTGCGTGGTCTATGCTGCTGCCAAAATTATGGCTCACTCCCAAAAGAACACCTCTTGGGAGGACAAAGCAGCAAAGAGGCTTGAACAGTTGGAGGCCAAGATCACGCAGGCGAGACTACAGGCGTCGAGAATTCAGTGTGTGATGGAATACATCGCATCTGGGCGAGCTTTCACTCCTAAAGTTCGGCGCATAGCGCGCAGTCTCAGGAACAACCATCACACGCTGAATAAAAGCGTGCTGCTTACCATTAAGCAGCACGCGGTCGATAGAGTACGGGCACTCACCACGGCCCGGAAAAAACTCCTGAAGAGGAGTAGGGGCGTGAGAGAAAATGCCACCTTTCTCCTTCAGCCGTCCCGTCTCTTTCGACCACCTCCGCCTGTTGTTGAATCTCCGCCACCCGTCCAAGAGGTTGAACGTTGCTGGAAGGAAATATACGAAACGTCGAAGCCATTCAACGGAGACACTCCGGCCATAGGCCTCTTTAAAGAGGTTTGTGACCGCCACCTACAAGATGTGGATGGACCTCTTTCAGTCACCGAAAGTGACGTGAAGAAGGCCTTCTCTGGCAAGAAGAATTTCTCGGCTCCAGGAATGGATGCCGTGAATAACTTCTGGTGGAAGAAATTTACTTCCACCCACCAACACCTCGCCAGAATCTTCACGTCCTTTCTAAATGGTGGAAAACCAATTCCACCTTGGCTGACTGAGGGACGCACGGTTTTAATACCTAAGAAGGGAGACTTGTCCAATCCAAAGAATTACCGCCCTTGACTACAGACAGACAGATATATAGACAGACTCTCAGGAACATCTGGAGTTCTGAGCTGTCAGGCAAGAACAAGGTTCTTGCCACGAACATGTTCGCGGTTCCTACACTGCTGTATACCTTCGGATGCATGAAGTGGAACGTCAACGAGTTGCAGAACCTCGATAGGGGAACGAGGAAGATGATGACCATCTATAGAAGTCTTCATCCGAAATCTTCCGTCGCCAGATTGTATCTCCCTCGCAATGTAGGTGGTAGAGGACTATTGAGTCTGGAATGTCTCCACAACAGAGTTGTCCTGGGTACAGCTTGCCGAGTTTTGAAAAGCAGGGACCCCCTGCTCAATCTCGTGAGTGATCACGAGAGTGCGGGAGCAGGGGCGTTTCTCTTCCAGGCGGCAAAGAGGGCAGCGGAGAAAACCGGTCTCGACTTCGACCCGTCATCCGACGGAAGCGACAATGACACGACCATCTTGTCATTGAAGGCAGACGTCCTCAAGCTCGAAATAAAAAAAGCCGAGCAGAAGGCCTTGCTCAAGGTGCATACCGATAAGCCCATGCATGGAGGTTTCTATCGAAACATCGAAAAGCATGGGCTATCGAAGGAGCTTACATTTGCCTTCCTACGCTCCGCCGGTCTGAAGTCCGAGACCGAGGGTTTTGTCCTCGCGTGCCAGGATGGTGTCATAAACACACTCGTGTACCGCCGCATTATATTCAAAGCGGAGGTTGCGGACACGAGATGTAGGGCGTGCCGAGCCCAGCCGGAGACTTTGAGTCACCTTCTCTCCGGCTGTAGTTATTACGCTAAGTCAGCATATTTAGCTCGGCACAACGCGGCCCTACGGGTGTTATACTTTCATCTTCGACACCATTATGGCATCGACGAAACACCTGTGCTGTCCTATGCCCCTGGAGATATTGAGTCCGTCGTGGAGAACGATAAATGCACGATCTGGTGGAATTACTCCTTTTCCACCACCAGGCACTTGGAGGCGACCAAGCCTGATATCGTTCTCCTCGACCACCTCACACGCTCCATGTTCGTGATCGAGTTTTCGGCTCCGGCTGAAACTAACATGGATGCGAAGGAGGTGGAAAAACGGACGAAATATCAAGACCTGCTTTTCGAACTTCGACAGATGTACCCCGGACACTCTGTGAAACTGGTGGTCCTCATCATAGGTGTGCTCGGTGGAGTTAAGGGCTCGCTGCTAAATAACATCAAGTGTATTCCGTCCTGCGTGGCACAGGCGGAATTACTAGTTGCACGCATGCAGAAGGCTGTCATCCTGGGGTCACTCCGTTTATTGCGGACGCATGACCCTACCGCAGCGTAGCCACACATCCGATGGGCGTCGGACGTGGCTGCGATTACTGCCCAACCCCTCTCGAGTCTGCGGCCATTATGACGGCAATGAAACCTGATGCTTGCCGGGGACTCGGAGGGTCATGTTACAACTGTAACAATTAAAATAATAAATCTGATAGTTGTCCACCAAACCGATGGGCGTCAGACGTGGCTGCGACAACTTCCCTTAACCCGTCTCGAGTCTTCGGCCCCATTATGATCGCAATGAAACCTGCTGCTTGCCTGGATCCCCTGGAGGGGCCTGTTACAGCAGTAACATAAATGATGTCTCTAATTGGTAACAGCCAAAGGCAATCACTACCAATTTGATGTATATACGATCACACACAAAGATGCAAGGGAGGTGATGATCCTACCCAGGCGGGATTCGAACCAGCGACCTTTGGTTCGGCAGGCGTAAACTTGACCCTGCCGCCACTGGGACCGGTGAATATCTTATAAATGTATAAATTCAGCCGCAAAACTCGAATAGTAGCAGAGTCGATTGCCATGAAACTGTGGTGAGTTGTTGTGCGCGCGACCTAAAGTTTTATAAATTATAACATTTGCAAAACTTCGGGTTGTTTTTAACGCAATATTGTTTACATTTACTCCCATAAGAAAAGCATTGAATTCGGTGCAGGTGTTTCTTTATTTGCTTTTTTAAATTACTTGAACTCAAGATATTGGATGGAAATTTTTATCATTGAATGCATAAGGAATGCTGTATTTAATTTTTTAATTCAATTTTCTTCCTTTCGTTTTTGTTTAAGTATTGCGTTTTTATCTCTCTTTAATTTTACTTCCTTTTCAACAAAAGAAAATTCCTTGGCTACTAGGCGTGCATATCCATTTAATTACGTATGCAAGTTAATATAAATTTAAATGTTTTAACAGATTATGAAATCCGGAGGGCAATATTTACTACGCGATGGTTACCTCAAGAAGCTCAAATTTTTTGTGAGCGTTTTGAGACTGCAAGAAGAATATCGGAGCTGATACCATTTTTTTTCGAAAAAATGGCAATTCCGTACGCGTAGGTATCTTTAAATCATCTGTCGACGAAAGAGTTGCATTTATAGAAGAGAAGTACATTCCGAAAGTAATATTTATGCTCTGCAATATACAATGTCAAAAATATATTTCCCTATTTTGTCTGCATAGGTTTATTTTCCTACCCAAGTCATTCATACGAATTACCGAATATAATTCTTGCTTCCCGTATTGTCCATTCTTACAGCCGTCAAGACGTGATATATTTTCTCATTTCTCGAGTCAGCATCTGAGTCAATGGAAGGAGGAAAACGTATTATCTACCCAAACCTACTCACTTCCCTTCCCCAACGTTTTGCCCCCTAGATATTATAGGAGGGGGGTGGGGAATGACGGGAAGGTGTATAGGCTGGCGGAGGGGCTGGCGAAAGGCGAAGAGCTCTTCAAGACCGCGGCAGAAGTCAGAACGAAAATGGGGTTTACGGTCGAGTTACTGCCACCTTATCTCCAGGAAATACGTAGAACGTTGGCAAAGCATTGTCTGCTTCGAACTGGTGCAAAATATGCATCCTTTACTTTTTTCCTTAGGTCAGTTGATTGATTCCCCGCCCAAACACATTCATTGTGTGTTATATCGTGACAATCGAATGCACGAGTGGTCTCTTGCTATATCCTCTCCATTGTTGGCATTTTGTTCGTTAGTTTTTTGGTTGGAGTTCAGATAAGTTCGAGGAGTGACGTCAGAGAGGGAGAGAGAGTATGTTATCCTAGTGGACGCACACTTGGCAACACTGGCACGTGCCTGCAAGGGACAGCGGCCAAGAATGGCCTTGAGTGTGAAGGTGGAGTGCAGCCAAAGCAGTCTGGGACCTCTCGGACCAATGCACGGCGGTGAGATATACGTAATAATATTTCACCGGCGTGAATTGAAGACAAAGAGTAAATAACAAAATGGCAGAAGAGGATGAAATGAATGTCAAATTAATATAAGTCTATATAATATACATAAAAAACTTCTATTAATCTTCGTTACTCATTGTTAAATAGTTCTGGAGTTGCAAATGGGATCCTCGGGAACAACGAACAATTAGCGGGAATAAATTGAGCGGATTTTGGACAAAATTTGGGCTCCAGCGGTAACATTTAAGAGACTGATGGCTTAATGAGTATGAGAACATTTAATTGACATTTGTTGGCCATCCTGTAGATGTTACGTGTCGTTTGAAGTAGCGTTATCACCTTCAGTTGAAATATACATGTATTAACTCCAGACTTAAAAATGTGAGAAAACAAATTCAACGTTATCTTATTGAATATTTCGGCAACATATTAGCTTTTCCATTTATTCTCTTACGCTTGAATCTATTATTGTAAATTTGTATACATGCCTATCTAACGTTGAAAGGTTGAATATTTATATTTAAGGCTTTAGAATCTGTTCAGGTTATCTCGTGGGGATGCTCGTAAATAATACGACTGAAGTAATCCAGACCCTACTTTCGAAAACTACAGAGAATATTCTTTCTTATTTTATGCTTATTTTAGGGATCTTAATGCTCTGTATCAGGGTGTTCCTTGAAAATCTTAAAAACCTTGAATTATACTTGAAATATTTTTGCATCTTAAACTACTCGAATGAAAGCAATTTTTATGAATTTTCCTTGATAATCTATAAGCATCTTTGAAATAATATATTTCGAACACTGTAAGATGAAAAATCTATTTTATATCAATGAATTAAATATTTTGGCACAAAATCTTGGGAGTGGCATACAACTATTCAAACAGATACAGGATGTCAAAATCTCAAGTACCACTCAGAGAAACGTATGCAGGCGCCGATCCCACGAAATGAATGTATGATGTGTATATAGTATATAGCGAGCATTATACATATGTGTCATTGGTCATCATTGCGGATTAGGTATAGCTTCCGCGCAACTATATTTCACCCGTGTAATTGGATATCCATGCAGTGGTCTTGCAGTTGAACTTCGCCTTTCGTCCGCAATCAGACCTCCTTAAGCATACCACGTACATACGTGCTAAGTCGACGGGCACTGATATCGAACAATGTATCTCCACCAAGCATATGTTAGGTTTGCTGGGTAACTCCCCACTCGTCCGCATATAGAGAATCGTTATATATTGAAAATTGCATATGCATTGCATTTAAGCATCTAGTATATCATAACATGCATAGCGTAAATAAGCATCGGCAGAATATACGAATTAAGTCATACGAAGATTCGCCAATTTCTATGCAAGTCTATGTACATTTAAAAAGTATTTTATGTTATAAGCTGTTTGGCGTAAATAGTTGCGAGACTTATAGTAAAACTGTTACCGTTAAGTACGGCACAAGATATTCTAAGAAAAAAATACTTTTCGTGAATTTGAATTAATTCATCCCACGTAAAACAGTTTCAGTTCAGTTCAATGTTTTCAGGCAAACTGCCCAAAAATAAGTTCGGCAAGGGGTTCATATTTTGATATATTTGGAAGAAAGGGAGTTTTTCCTTTAAAATGTGGTCAGATTCATCAAATTCTAGTAAGTAGCGGAAAGTTCTACATTTAAAAAAAGCCAATTTCAAAGCGTTCGAGAGTCGCCTAAAAATTCTCTTCCCGACATCCAGAAATAAAACGTGAAGTTAGACACGGAGGGTAGTTGGAGTGCTTTCCCTTCGATCGTAAATTCGGGCATCAGAAAATACATTACAAGTATAGTAAAAAAGAGGCCAACGAACCAAGATGGTATAATGCGGAAGTGAGTAAAATCGTTAAGACGTCAGAGAGTATGCCACGCCAAGATAAAAATCCGTAGGATATTGCTAGTTGGTGATGAAAATTTATTAATTGATAAATACAAATGATCCTAAGCCACTACAAACGAAGCTTTTTGGAATGAATTCATGGATTTCAAAAGAAGAACATTTACAGGATAACCCAAAGGCATTTTGGTCATACGTAAGGGAAGTTCGATGAAATAGATCAACTTACATTCTACTACCGAACGAAAAGGTGGATTTAAATTATTAACAAGCAGTGCGGACAAAGAGCCAACTTATTGAATTCCTTATTCACCAAGTCATCACAAATTGCATCCGTAAAAGTATATTACTATTTCCAGCAAAAGATGCCGCTATCGATATTTGATCTTACGTAATATACAAAATTGTTAAAATCTGTAAGTCCAAATAAATCCCCAGGTCCAGAAGAAATTTCTGCCCGCGTGTATAGAAATTTAGCTTGTAAAATTGCGCCATACTTGCATAATATATTTAGTGAATCCGTCAACGAAAACGAAGTATCCATGGTTTGATATATTTCAAATGTCACTCCCATATTCAAAAGCCGTGATAAGGAACAGCCATCGAACTACCGACCGATATCTCTCACATCTATGTCTTGTAAAGTCCTTGAACATATAATTGTAAGTTCAGTTATGCGGCACCTCGATGTATAGAACTTGTTAACAAAAACGCAACACGGATAAAGAAAGGGAAGATATTGCGAAAATCGAATAGTTCTTTTTACTCACGATATTTAATCATGGGTTAACATAACGTTCCAGCTGATGCAATTTTTCTTGACTTTAAATAGGCATTTGATAAAGTTTCCCACATTAAGCTACTCATGAAATTAAAATACCATGGTTTCGACGACGACGTAGTTAGCTGGATTAGAGAGTTATTACGCAATTGCGTGCAAAGGGTTGTATTCAATGGAGCTCTCTCTTATGAAGTAAAAGTCACATCGGGTGTCTCACAGGGAAGTGAAATAGGCTCACTCCTGTTCCATTTGCACATAAACGACATCGGTGAAGGAGTTGACAGTAAGATTAGATTATTTGCAATCGACACATAGGTGTATAGTGAAATTCGTAGCCTTAATGATAAAGAAAAGCTAACTAAATACCTCGAGGCAATACAGGAGTTGTTCGATGCGTGGTGGATGGAATGAAACCTGAACAAATGCTTTGTTGTGAATTTAAGGAAACCGAAAAACACTTGTAACAGCTTTTGCATAAACAAAAGCAAATTAAGGATTGTGGAATCAGTTAAATATCTCGAAGTTAAACTGACTAATGATCTCTCGTGGAGTAAACATATTCGAGAAATTACTGGTCAAGCTAATCGTAAATTGGGATTTGTTAAAAGAGAACTTGGCAAGTGCGACGATAAAGTTAAGAAAATCAGCTACTTCTCCCTCGTTAGACTCCACTTGAAATATGCTGGCAGAATTAGGGATCCTTATCACTAGGACGCCCGGACTTCTCGACATCATTCAACGCCCAAACGGGGTCATTTTGACCCACGGTATTTAATATATATATTTCTCACGAGGCATGCACATGTTTATATTCTTTTAGTTTTTCTATTAATAAGCACCCTAATTCTTCACATTCATTTAATTTATTCAGTTCGTTATGTTCATTTTTTTCTCATTATAATTATTTATTGAAATATCTACTTTGAGTTTTGGTATAATTTTCTTGTTTTCTTCAGTTTTATTTTTTTCTCGCTTAAAATTGTGACACATAATTATGAACAAATATCACCCACTTTATTTAAATTATTTATTTATCGTTGTTGTAGTTTTATTGCAATTAACATTCTCGTAATATTTATTTCTGTATCTAAATAGGAATTTTCCGAAAAATCAAAAGCGAGTGGTTGATTATTTTCTATTATTGTAGTAGAAATTGTAAAAATATATTGCTCCAGTACATTATTATAAATTGAAATAAACATTTTAATTGTTTAAACTATATTTTAACAGATTTTTGTTCATACACTTGACACACGTGTACTTCTAGCACACCACAGGTCGCCATCTTGCAGAATTGACATCTCAGAATTGTTTTATTCACTTGATAGTTTTCTTTATTTTCACACTTCTTTCTTTTTGTATCTATATCTACTTCTAAAGGTAACACTTGACTCCTATTCGCGTAATTAGAACGGAGTTCTTCCGCAAGCTGTTGGATGAAATTCATTCGTGAAATTTTCCTCCTAGTTACGGCTCTATGCATTACTACGGCATTTATTGCTGCAATACCTAAATTATTATAAAAAAATGAACAGGCCACCTCCTTGATGATACTTAGACTTAAAACTGTGTTGCCATTTTATAAAAAAAATCCACACTATAATTCGTTGCATTATAATACGACACAGTTTCTGGAATTATTTTCTTAGAATTTGTTACAATAACGCTTTGGTGAAGAGAACTCAATAGTAAGAAATGTTTTTCCATTTTCTCTCGGTACATCGTCAATATTATATCATCACATTACAGTAAACTAGTGGAATACAGTTATTTTCCATAATACAGCTTACAGAATACAGCTTTTTACTGATAGAGATCGGTACATCTCGCTTGGAGCGATTTACTGTCCCAACTAAACTGGTGCATTTTTCCTTCAGCATATTAGCCAAATTCAGGGATATAAAGAAGTTATCCGTAGTTACATTTCTGTATTTGTACAGAAAAGGCTGCATAAGACACATCACTACATAATCCGAAATGTGTTGATTATTGGGACGGTTATCAGCTTTGTCTGAGTAAGGGAACCCAGTGAGCACATTCTTCAAATAAAAATCTACAACGATCCAGTATTTCTGACCGTATTTATCAGGCTTCGAAGCCATAAACTGAGAGAATTGGCACCTAGCTTTGGTAGGAAAAAATTGTTCGCCAATTGTTATATTCGTCCCCGTTTTGTAATAAAGTTTGCAATTGTCCATAAATGATTCCAGTCGGAGGAAATCAATGCAAATTTATCAGTTTGCAAGCGAATAGATCTCGTTGATTTTTCAAGAAAGTTTTAAAAAATTCATGATTTCACAGAAGTGGTTCCTAGGCATCTTTTCCTTACAGAAAGACAATCCCCAAGCATGAGAAATATAGAGTGAATCTCCATGTTTTTACATTGCAAAGCATGCTTCTAATTCGTCAATGCTGACGGACCACTCATTGTTTTCAAGGACTCGGTGGGCCTCTGTCTCAGTACACTTTTTTACATTATTCACTATGGATTTATTTATGAACAAACGCCAAGAACTTGCCACGCTGTTCTCATATATCGTTTAGCATGGACTGTGGGACCTGGCTCTTCCCTCAGAATATTCCGCGAGGAAAGTCGTCCTCGAGGCGTTGAATCCAAAGCCACATCCTTCCATGTGCTCCCATCTGGCGAAGTGTGGTTCTAACTTGAGTGTACGTAGGCATCATCAGCAGATGATTCTTCCTCTGCCATTGAATTACGATTGACAGCGTGGTGATCTACAAGGAAAGTACATGCAAGTCCACGTCGGGGTTGGTGGCGGCGTCGTCCTATTCCCCTCCATACGCTATGTGAGCCTGTTTTCTGATTAATGATTTTTCCTGCCAAAATTATATATTTCATATTCACATTCTGAGGATTCTGTTGATTCTTCATAAGATTCAAGTATCGGGTCGTCGTCGAAATTGTCAAATAAACACGCTCCACCTTCTGACTAATCCTCTTGAATCTTATTCAGCTCCGCAATAATGTTAGCAGAAGGTAATGTTTGTCTTTGAGACATTTTGACCACCTCAAAATAATGATCACATCGCAAATCCAAAAACCACGAACCGAGAAGCCACCCACGATGAACAACGAAGCCACGAACTTCTCTTTCAGGAACTGAGAGAAAGACTGCGTCATCCGAAGAAGGATAATCAGAGTTGAAGTCAACAAAGTCTTTGCGAAAGCGGGGAACAGTATTGCATTCTCCTCAAACCGTAAATGTGACAATGTATGATGGTATCAACAAAGTGATTACTAAATATTCCACTCGTAAGCAAGACGAAAAGTGAGAGTACGAGTATTTGAAGGGGAAAGAAAACAAAACTGTTTAGAAATGTGACATGAACTTTGAAGAAAACCGAATGAAAAAGATAAGACGAGAGAGCAGTAAACAAATGCAAATAACAGTAGCAGAATAATAACATGAATGCTGATAAAAAAGAACCTTCGGTAAAGATAAAACGCGCAAATGATCGCATGGGTCAAATTGACCCCATTTGGGCGTTCCAGGTAAAATATAAATTAACTGCTGAATGGATTATTTTAGGAAGATAAAAATTTTTGTATACGTACAACTATTAAAAATATTAAGTCACGGGTGGAAATGTTTCTGTCTTAAAAAATGAGCTCAAAATATAAATTTTAAAACACGTTTGGGTCAAAATGACCCCTCTGGGCGTTCTAGTGTTAAGAGATAGGCTTGGAAACGGAATTAGAACACGTGCAGCGAAGATCGGCAAGATACGTTTAAGGCCATTATGATAATCTCGTTAGTGTTACTGACCTTTTGCAGCAACTGGGGTGGGTAACGCTTTCAGACCGTCGATTAAAATTTAGACTCAACCTATTATGTAAGTTCCAAACCGGTCTATTCTCTGACGACGTTGATAATATTTTACGAAATCCGACATACAACGGTAGATCAGATCACGAGAATAAAATAAGGGAACTAGACTGCAGAACGGACAGATGTAAAATGTCATTTTCCCACTAACTATAAGGACCATATCAGCGGATATTGAGACTTTTATCTTGGTTTGTCGATAGGTAGTGTAGCTTTTAGTAGTAGTGCTCCCTAAAACTTGAGTCCATCAATGTTACCTAGTAATGGCAGAACGCTGTGAATGTTTTATACATAAGTTTTGTGTCTCTGTCCATTTGTGTAGTTGTAAATTACATATATATTAACGGTAACTCTCCATTTTGATAATATTTGTAGAGTAGTGAACCCTTTTGAGGCGTACCTCGTGACAAGCATTAGCGATGAATGCAAATGCATAATTAGTCGTAGTTACATTAACTTTAGGGTATGGTGTAATGTATGTTGGTGAATACTCACCCTCTGCCACACGCCCCTGAGGTGGCTTCTGGGGTATTTTGTAGATGTAGGTGAAATGATATCTCGCTCAGACTACCTTAAAGGAAAATAAGAACTTGACGCAGTGGTGTGACAGCAGATTGCTTGTTGATTGTTTCTTCGCTCTGCAGTAATTAACCTCTGTTCAGGGAGGTGTGATTTGGTGTGCCTTTTTTATATGAACTCGGAAATGGAGTGAGGTGTTTCAATGTAAAAATAATGTGGTGAAATCACGTACTTTAAATTAAATATTATTTCAGCGTATTACATGGAATGAAATCCATGGAGTGGGTTGGTGATCAGGGGGCAATATTGTTGTAGCTTGAGCAAAGTCTTAGCGTATATTTTAAAATGAATGAAATCCCTTCAGAGGGTTGGTGATTAAAGAGGGGTAAGGCTGGCGTTAGGGTTGTAACAATGTAGGTTGGGTTGAAATCGGTTTGTTTTTAGGGGAGAAAATGATGTTGACTCGCCATATTTGGAATTGTTTCAACGTAATATTGTTGATGGGTTTTTATCGCTTAGTTTGGAAGGGAGATAATGATTGTAAATGGTTGTAAATTAATTGTTTAAACGTCAACGGACTATAATTCTGCATTTATAATGCGTAAATAATGACAAAATTATTGCGTAAATATTCGGTACCACGTTTAGAAAATCTAAATATTCTGTCTTGCATTTCAAGGAACTCCATTTCTTTGCAAAATTTACGCGAACCGTGTCTAACTAGCTACAATACCGATCGAGAAACCTAGTTAAAGGTCACAATGGCTGTTATTATGGTCTTCTATCGTTCACGGGAAAATCACATTCCACATTACAATCCTATCGTAGGCAAGAATGAGAACATTCCGATAAGGCCGTTTTACACGGGGCACGAAATTGCTCAACTGCATTTTTTCTCAATCGGAAGTGTTATCATTTTGGAATTAGAGCAGTGGCCATTTCTCCACCTCTAGTTCATGCATTTGCGCACGCGATCTTGCAATTCACGGCTTTACACGATGCAACTTGAAATGCACGTTCGTATGTACATCAGATAGTGCAAATACGTGCCCCGTGTAAAACGGGCGTTACATTCGTTGATGTAGAGGACTTTCCTGCGTTCTTCTAATCTCTTGATTAATAAGAAGCATGTCGTGTCCTTGTGAATTCATTTCAATATTAATATTCTTAGGGTATCTTTAACTTTTCAAAATGTGAACGCGTTAGTTCATTTTATTTACGAGATGACATCTCAAGCAGTAATGTAGTATTGAACTAATGCATACATTTGCAACTCCTGTTTATTATTAATTATTTGAGTTTCCATAGCAAAACAGCCCACTGCCGAGTGCCCAAGTCAATTGTTAATAATTCCACCGCGGGGGCGTCAGTGGAAGTATCCGTTTGTCTGACTAATCACTCTCGTCTCTTAAAAAAATTAAAGAAATTCGTAACGGCTCCGTCAACAATGGGGGATCTTCGGCTATATGCATTTCCGGAATCCTCGCTCGACTCATTATCCTAATGATGATGGCTGAGTCAACCATAGAAACGTTGATGTATTTCAATAACCTTCCCCGGTTTAATAACCGAGAAACCTTTACGTAAAGCTATACATATTCTTTCAGAGCTTGTACTGTGATTCACGAACGCAACGTCCCGCATAGACCAAAAAAATTTAAACATTTTGATAATTATTACTGCTCGCCGGTTCACCACTTTCCAAAAGCTAAGAAAGGGTCAATATTATTGCTCACATCACTGTCACATGCGAAGCAGGTCTACGAATTTAATCCATTATTTGAAATACAATACCTACTTCAGAGATTGAAAAAGAAAAACATTTAGAATTACTTACCCATATTTAGAAGCTCCTCCCAGCAGCCAATATTATTTTATTGTCTGAAATACAAATCAATAATAGTTGAAATTTACGATTTTTCAATATATTATCTAAATAAAAAAATAAAACGTATTGAAGATGCATTCATTTTCATTCTATATCATTGCAGTTTCTGTCACTGAACTATGCATATGGTTATTGTATGAAAGTTAATTCTTACCGCACTAGGATATCATAATAACTTTGAAGGTACTTGAGTTCAGGAAGAATATTCATTTCCTCTCTTTTCAATGGGTGAATGTTGTGCGTTATTAGAAATCTGAGTATTTCATGGTTTGAGGCCTTTACTTTGGATATTGAGAATACCACCTCCATATTATAGATGCCATTAGTATGCATGGCCTGAACATCATTGTCCTTGTAAAGTAATTTCATGTATCCATTTTTTCATAAATGATATGACATATGCATGAATACATGAGGGATGCGGCAGGAATGTATCCATGTTTGTCTAAAGAGTAACTGGTATACAATGAAGGATTTATTTTTGCTTTGAAGGTTGGTGGAGGAAAATTTTTTCGTTCTACAGGGTATATTGGAATGCATTTTGTTGACTTTTCACCTCCATCCAAACACCCTTGTGGTGGCTTGGAGGGTATTTTGTAGATTATGTCATCCAAATAATATTCAATTCCTGTTATTTTTAGGCATTGGCATGCATAATTGTTTCTTTTATTGTCCAAGCAATTCATCAATGAACTTTGCTTCTTATTCAATGCAGTCGGTGCAACACTGGGCGACTAGAGCAGGAGGTCATGGCAACCAGCCTTGTTTCTCATTCCACCACTGATTGGAAAGTAGAGGAGGAACTGGTCATTGAAGTGGCCAGTGGCCCAATGATTGTTAGTCACCGTAAAGACGAGGACCGTCGAGAAAGCCTGAAGCTGACCCGGTTGGTGCACAGGAGAGAGTGTGCTGTGAAGCGGAGACGTGCACCACGAGGAGGCTACGTTTCCAATGGTCCACTGACTGCTATCTCCCACGCGATGGCACAGATATCTTCTGTGAAGGATTCAATGGATGCACTAAGAAGGGAGATGTCTTCCATCCACAGTCAAATCGCGGAGTCTTTTGTTGAGATGAGAAGGGCTTTGTCGGATCGGGACGTCCTTCTTAGATCTATTGATACCTCCGTGACTTCATCTGCTGAGGTCTTAGGCGATCTGAAGGAAAGCCTTGAGGAAGCATTGTCCTCGAGTACAGGTCAGAGTTCGGCTAGTACTGTTGATATGCGACGGGAATGCGTCGACTCAATGATGGGGAAGACTTTGATTCTAAACAGGGAGGAAAGGAAAGTTTCTTTTGTTCGAGGTCTGTTCGAGAATATGTACGATGGGAGCGAAGTGACGTCATGCTCGCTGGAATTCTTGAAGAGTCAGCCCGGTGTGACTGTCATGATTGACTGTGACTCTGAATGCATCGGAAACATGAAGACAAAGTTTAGAGATCACGACGGCGGGGAGGGTATTGGGAGTGCTTGGATGACATTGGATGACTTCTCCGAGTACAGAGTTTACGCCGGAGGGAAGGTGGATGAGAACAGTAGCGTGGAACATGTCCTTGCTTGTCTTGCAAGTTCCTTGGCAGAGATGTCCTTTTTGTTAGCATTTGAAAACGGTGGGAGGCCATACGAGCGAGGCGATGTAATCAAAGAGCGAGAATTGAAGAGAGCGCTCGAGGAAGCTGAAGAAAAGAGGAAGAGTGGAGTTGCATTGGGAGAGTGGTCCGAAGAAGCATTGGATATGAAGACGAAATTGGGAAAAGAAATATACTTCGTGTCTGTAGTCCCTATGATTATAGCTTTAGATGGATCGACTGAAGAGACATCTGCGCTGCGCGAACAAGTTCCTTTACTCTTTGGTTTCTTTATGGATCACGTGGTGGCGACACTGCTGGTCAAGGCGAGGGTAAGTTTCATTTCAAATATTAAGTTCAACTCCAATAATTTAACTTTTCGATTACGTCATAATATTTTAGTAATATTTATTCCTTTCCTTTAATATTTATAATTGCTGCAAAATCAGCCATTCTTCAGTAGTTATTACTTTTAAACATATTGCCAGTAATTTTCATTCCAAAGACGGTTTATCTTATCGATTTGGTTTCAAGTGCAAGCAGTAGTCTTTTGTTACATGTATTGCACTACATTTTTAACTATGGTTTTACTTGTTCTTTTTTATCAAATTTACCATATTTTTGACGGAAAATCTTCAATACCACAGTTTTTGTGGTTATTAAAAACATTAATCATTTCCATTAGGTGTTATTGAGTGGTGAAGCTTGACGTCACAAGCAATTTATTATACAGGTATTCTTTTCCAAATAAATGCGAAGTCAATGCAAAAGACGCAAGAATATATTGTTTTGAACGTAATTTGGCGTCCCGACTTTCCCATTCCATTAGTTAAATAATATCTTGTTTCCTCAAGCTAAATCTTTTCTCTTATTATTGTTTTTGTTGCAATATACATAATTTTCGAAGGACTTAGTTTTCGTCCTTCAAGGTTGTTTGACTGAGATGTTTCCCATAGTCATAACGGAGACTATATTCTCATTTAATTTTTTTGTTTCATCGTCTGTTTGATGTGTGAAGTAAATATTGTACATCAATGGCGCAAAAATATAATTATGTAGTACAGAAAGTCTCAGTGGTTATATGAATAGAACTACGTAAGTCTCTAACTTGACTCATTTTTTCACGTAGTACCGGTTATACTTTTTTTATTACATAAGTTTTTGTCTACGTTTCTTTAAAAATGACTGGTGTGAGGATTTGATTTATTTTTATGAATAGTTGAGAAAACATACAAAATATATACAGTTATTTCTTACGATATTTAGTTGCTATTAATTCCTAATTTCTTTCAATACTTTCCCTCTGGAGCGCACAGCCATTATCTATCCCATATTAAAAAACAGCTTCTATATATATACACTCAATCATTCGAAAACATGACGCTCAAAGGCGCGAATAAATTCATACATTCATAGGAAATGGAAATGGATAGGAACACATAAAAGGACGAACACAGGGTTTGGTGGGGAAGATGAAAATGAGTCAAATCCAGACAGAAAAAATTTCACCTTCAAGGTCAGGTGTGCTACCAGTTACACCACCAAGGCTACTCAATTAACTGCTGCATTTGACGGGGTTTTATGTTACAAAACATGCCCAACTAAATTGGCCCAGAGATGGCGCTCAGGGACGGTTTCACCCACCATATATGGGACCTGTATGCCTGTGAAACCTGTGAAACACAGGAGGAGGTAATTTCTTTTTCAGCGCTCGGGCGAACTTTGTCAAACTCTAACGGAATGCAGAAATTAACTGTAAGGAAAGTCAGGGATAATTCACATTAGATTACTTACTAATTATATTTCATGTCCTTTTCTAGTGATGTGTTGAATGGCCCGCTATAATAATCTTAAACAAATACATTGCTGTTTCGTTACTTACAGTCGAAATATCACCAAAGCTAAATATTCAATGTTATAGGGGGATATATACAGGAATCAGATGAAGTAATATGCCTGGAACTCACCTTGAACTTCAGATCTAACGTGTGGGAAACATGAAACGTTTGTATTACGCTTTAAAGAAACTTTAGTTTATCGAGCGAGTAGTTAGTGGGTTCACCAATGAAGTGCAAGGTGCTGCTTTGCTCTGGTTAGGCCACATCTAGCATGCGCAGGGAGTATTTACGACCCTAATACTGAAAGTCCGTATTTGCAAAATAAATTAAATGAGGAATATTCTAACTTTTTCCACAGTATTTTATTTACCCGGATATCATACATTGGTATAAATCTTACTTGAAAATTCCTTCAGTGTTTATGAATCACGGATATTTATTAACTTATGGCTGACTGAAAATTGAGTGGGGTTTAAAAAGAATGGTAGAGCGTGCCATGTTGGAAGTCTGGGTCTTGACGTCACTACTGCCCTTCTCCGTCGTGGCAGCCCATGGTTCACTTGTTCATTATTCGCTCCTTGGCGTTCTTTTCAATTCCATGCCTTCTGCTTTCTTTACAATCTTCAAAATGAATTCCGCGTTTTTTTATTAAAAAACTGTTACGAGGGAACAGGAAGATTCTCATTAGGCGGATGGACTAGTTTGGAAGGTGTTAGATACTCAGGAGCTAAACGCTAGGCTTGGATTATTGTACTAAAATTCAGTGCAGGCTGGTTTCTGTAAAGCAAGAAGGATAATATTTTGACCCAACTTCATAAATATCTCGAGACCTGAGGCAAGGAACAAAATTAGAAAGATACACTGCTTAACTGATAGCCACTCATTAATTCCCTCTTTACACTCTCCAATAGTGATTATAAAAAAAGCAGCGTGGCACTTGTATAAGATACGTCGTTAAAATACAAATCACCTTTTCCTTTCGCCCTCTGCCACACACTTTTGCGATGGATCTGAGGTTAGTACGACGATTTGAACGATGCATTTGGGCATTTACTTGATGTGTTTCCTTTTTTTCTTTACAGATGTCGCAGTAACTCGTGTCTTGTCCGTGGAGCTATTATTCATTCATCGAAGCGACAAAGGCAAGAATATCTCAGCTCCTGCCCATAAGATCTGCGATGCAGGAGTCTTGTATCCGAATCTGAACACCTCACTGATTTTAAAATCGATCCAATTGCATATATTTTGTATCTTTTGCTTATTTTGGTTTCAAATATCTTTTATATTTGGTATTGGAGATTTTTTTTGTTATTGCCTTTTTTGTTTGGTTGTCTTTATATTATTATTTTTATTATTGGAGATCTGAGTAGTTAATTGTTTAGAGCTGGAATATAGAATTTTGTTTAAGAAACTGGAAGTACTAGATAGGTGTAATGTTCTTAAATTTATCTAAGCATTAAATGCCTCCGCCTTTGGGGAAATGTTCTTCATATAATTTGTCCTTTTTTTCAAGATTTACACCGTATTTTTCATTTCCTTTTGTTTGTATTCAGGTGTTACTTACATATTTCGATTAGTTGATTTTGCTTCGTGCTGCATTTAATGATTTGGTTCATTTATGTTTTGGTCGTATTTCTACTATTAACGTCTTGTATCTGTCTATTATCTGTTTCAATTATCTTGGTAAATATTGATCTTGTATATTAAGAAATATCTATGTGTAATACACGTGTATATTTCTTTTAGGCAATCAATGATATGACAAATATTCTATAAAGTGGTTGTGATGGATATTCAGAACATTAGGGAATGTATTTCTGAGTTACATTTCTCATTGTTATTCATTATCCCTCCCGCAAATGTATTCGTTTGGTTAGAAATCAACACAAGAAGTACACAAGAACTATTTCATATGATCTGACCAGGGATATTGATACAATACGTACAATTCTTTAGATTTTCCTTACCAAAGATTATTTCGAATAAGAAATGCAGCTTATAATCTTTGAGAGCTTGTACAATGTAATGTTAGCAATAGAATGCATATTAAGGACATGTTTTGCATCGCGCTGGGAAAGGTATTCAGCCATCTTGTCTTTGCTAATGTATTGTATTTATAGCCAATGACCAGGCAGCACACATCGTGCTGCATCTCTATGTACTCTGGTTTTAATATATACATTTCACATGTACAAAGCTTATATCAAATGATTATTCACTAATTTCGAGTTTTTATCACTTATTTTTATGCAATCAACGTAAAACCTTCCTTGAGCTATATGTTCACTCTGCAGTAGAGTACGTCTTATTAAGGAATATTGTTGAAATAGACCTCAATCCATCCACTGATCAGTTCTCATGCAACCCTATCCCGAATTTCAGGAGACCATTTTCAATTTCGCCAGTGCAGTAGCGCCTCACAATGCAGATATTCGGGTATTTTCACTATCAAAAACAAAGAATTTTGATAAAACGTAGATATTGGGTTCGATTTTCACCAATTTAAGTCTTAAATTCTGAGAAAGAATGGAAATAAATACGTAGAACTAAGTAATTGTTTACACAAACTTGCAAGAGTCTGCATATCAACAACTTTTTATCAAAAATGAAGAATAACTGGTTATAATTATAATTTTTTTATAAATTAATGTGAACGTCGTGTATCGTACAGTGTTTTAGCCTAATCAACATTATAATTATCATAGGGTTGATAATTGAAGGGTGTCCTGGGTAATCATTTTGATAAGTCTCTGCCTCTCGATACAAGATTATTAGGAATTATGAAGCATTCGGTCATTAGGTCGCAGTGCAATAAAAGCTGGTGAGACGTAGTGGTGCCAAGTCTCGACATTGCATGGCAATAAGATGTGTCTGTCCGGCAACCAGTAAATTTATTCCCAAGTAATTTCTACCTCAATACAAAAACTGAGAGCAGGCATAATTCTATGATTGAGTTGTTCGAAATTGGTGTCCAAAGCATTCGATAAGCATTAAGCTATTTTAATCATTGCTTTTTATTGAAATTATTAAGTAGATATTCCTAGCGCATTTATACATAACTGCTAGAAACATTTTGCCCGTAATTTTTGCGAGAATGGGATGTATTACAATTCGAGCCTGACATCGTCAGCTACAGTACCGCAGAATCAAGGAGTCTGGTGTCGAATCTTAGTCCAGACAATTGATTATTCCTAATTAGAAATTTGACATATTCGTGAAGTAAATTGCGTCATCAAATTCCACTCATGCCGCGTTTACCTATCCATGCACCAGGCGAGATTGAAGAAGCACTTAAATGCACTATCTAAAATGTGAAATAAATTCAACAAATAATAATAGTAATAGGAATGTAGGCACCACAATGAAATACATATAACGAAAATACGTCAACACTTCAATCATTTTTGACGCTAATAAATTCGCGTAAGAAAAAAGTATTTTAAAAAACGAAACGTCCCGTGGCTTGCTGGGCCGTGTTAGGATTTCCCTCATGTAGCAGTTGTCAACTGCGAGAGATCTTTAAGCGACCGAACCAAGCCATCGTCCTTTCATTCTCGCCCAGTCATAAAGCAAACGGAAGCCCGGACCCTACACTTCCCCTCACAAAATTTTCTTTCGCGGGCCAAAATTTTCCTTCGGTCGGTCCTTATACTCCCCCAACTGCGGGGAGGAGGGGTTCTCGTTCTCGCCCCCCCCCCCAGGGAGGGGGAGGGGTGCAGTTTTGACCCATTTCCCTAAAGTTTGGACTTAGAAACTTTTCGGCTCCGAGGTGGTAAGTTTTTTTAACAGGGCTCCGAGGTGGTAATTTTTTAATGAACAGGTCTGTACATGCTGTTTTGTTCCTTCTTCTCCTGTTTTTCGCATTGTCAATATTTTGAAAATCTTCTCAAGGGTGTGCGCTCAAAATATGAATCGTGAAATACAACTTTGTCGGAGAGAGTTAAATGAGTTCGCTCTTGATCTGCTGAATCACTAACGTTTTTATTTCGACACAGTTCAGAGAGAATATCTTAATGTTAGTTTTTCGAGATTTGGCCTTGTAAAAGGTGATAGGATTGTCTATTACCACTGATTATTCGTCTTCTGAAAATTGCCAATAATTGAATAGAATTTTGTCTTTGCTTTATATTTCAGCCTTTTATTCTAATTGGTTAACTCACGAACTGTGTCAATTGCGGTGCGTAGGATGTAGCGAGTGGACTGTATTTTATTAGTATCCTGTAATAATATTTTGTTATGATCTGAGTTTATTTTTAGTTCTATGTTCTGTTTATCGCTATATAATATTTAAGTTGCACAACTTTCTCTTAAGTGGATAGTTTACACTCCATTTTGATTTGTATATAGATTGAAAAAAAATTATTATGTAGATTAGACCGTCAATAAAATAATTGGTGAACAATCTAACATTTAAAGGCATTTAAAACCTCGATTATTTAAGCCTTTATCTACGAATGTGTATTTAATATAGGTTGAATCGCATCTAGTTCTTGGAAAGGCTAGTTATATTTTCAAGTTATTAATCAGCTCGTTACTTGTTTTATTTTCAAAACTTTCTTAGATGTAACAGCTAACTACGCATCACTCGTGTAGGAACTAGCATTTGTGTGATTTAGTCGATTCAGTGTTATAGCTATTTCGTAGTAGTGTTAACTTCTTGTCTTGATTAACATTTACTTTGAGCAACTGGTACACAGTACTATGTGACAGTTAGGATTGTACACTCCAGAGTTCGTCGAATTTATCATAGTTTAATCTCCGTTATAATTAGCCCTCCCACTCCTTCAGTCTATTCTGCTAAGCGTAGGATTAGTACATTTCAACCGAGTTTAAGGTAGTTTGACCTAAAAATCACTTCACCTATAAATTGATACATTTGGCGTCATCTTAAGGACAAAACTCTCATCATTCTAATATTATCAAAATATCAACCACTTGCCGGACTACTTTTCGAGCAATATGCCTAAAATTATAAGCCGTTTTACGTGGGATAGATAATGGTTGTGTGCTCCAGAGGGAGAATATTAAACAAATTAGGAATTAATAAGACATAGATTTCTTCGTAAGTATAACGGTGTGTAGATTGTATGTTTTGTCAACTATATATAAAAAGATAATCCATTACACATCAAAGTTATTTTTACAGAAACGCAAAAAAACCTGCTGTTTTGAAGGGTTTTCAGCCGTACGCATACCGTACGTACGGTGGTAAAATAATGAGTAAAATTAAAGACTTATATAGCTTTATTTATTTAATTTCTGAGAATTTTGGACTTCTTTAACTATATCGTTGCGCCATTAAGGTTTCAATATTTATTTCATAATTCTTACAGACGCTGCAATAAAAAAATAAAATTTGAATATGGTCTCCATTATGACTAGTAGGGAACTATATCTCGCTCAAACAACCTAAATGATTTTCTTCGCTGTTACTTTTTTTCAATGGAGTCCCGGTGTCTTAATTGAGAGATTCTTTGCAAGAAAACTTCATTAGCACCTGACGATGAAAGATAAATCCAACTTTCGTCTCCATATATTAAGAAATGGACTTTCGCCGAATTGTCTTTTGCAATATACATGCTTAATTGAAAAATACTTCTGGACTAGCAGAGAAGGAAACTGAGAAACTGCACATATTCCTTGAGACTGTAGCTAATATAAGACAAGACCTTAAGTATTATGCGTTCCCCAGACTTACAAATCACCGTACGCCTGCCAGGTGCCCTCTCGGAACGGAATTATAACATTAATTCCGGTGTTTCCATCGTGGCGGACCGTTTCCCTATAACAATAATATGTAATGAATAAATATTAACGTTTGAATTACATGTTTAAGTTTTGAAATATAAATAACGACTCTATAATAAGGACATTCATTTAATGTGAACATAAAACGTAAGAGAAATGAAAATTCAGGAACGAATTTCTTATTAACAGAGTAATTTACCGCTAAGCATTGAAATACATAAAATGGTAGTTTACAAGCATTCAATAAAGCAAATACACGAAGAAGCTCCTCATGTGAAAAAAGACTACATAGATGAATTTGCAACATTAAAGCAAATAATTGTACAAAATATTTAAACATAGAAATTACTTCAATAATTCTTTCAACAGACACCAGAAAAACTTAATAATTTCACCAAAAAACCTCATTTCAAGCACAAGGAAGCACAAAAATCACATGATGAAGATTGATCACCTGGAAATCGACCCATTGGTATCGTAGATAGCCCTAAAACCAAAGCAGTGAAGTAAATGAATACCCAGGCTTTAACTACATTCCCACCACGTATAACAGGATAAACATTTAAGTTAATGTAAAAATGCAAGAAATTTGCTTGGAGTCCAAATCCACTACTAAGAACAGTTAGCATTTACCGACAAAAATACTTGAGAAATTGATATATCTGTGTATATTGCATGTAGTGTTGATATCAGCAATTCAATTCCCCTCTTTTAGGGAAAAACTCGGATAAACACGTTGAACAATAGTTAGTGATACAGTTAAATATTTTAAGAACATATATTACTTCAGTATGAAACTTAATTTACAAAAAACCTCCATCTGAATATTATTTCACTTGCGAATTCAACTACAAAATGTGGAAATATTATGTTGTCAAAAGCAACTGTGGCGAAATAATAGCAAAAAAGTTGAAGACATGGAGCAATATGGAGACTTCGGAATAACAGTAACTATGGCATTACATAGGTAACATATACAAATTGAATGAAAAAAAAATTAAACAAACTCTTACTTTACAGATTTTTCGTCATTTAACATAAATCAGTTTGCTCGACCGCGGTCCCAAATTCCTTACAGTTTACTTGTGCTGAGGGAGGGGAAGTATTAAACTGTAGTACACAGCCTCTGCACAGCGTCAAACAGAAGGGGGGTGTAGACAACAGGCACAGGATTGAAGACACGAAGGCCAAAGATTCCTCCGTTTACGAGTCTACTCTTTCTTGCTTGATTGATTTTCTTCACTGTTGCTGTTATGCAATGGATTATGGGCGTCCGAATTGAGAAAGACTCTTTGCAGGAAAACCTCATTAGCAAGTGGCTGTGAATGGAAAACCCAGTTATCGTCTCTATTTATTAAGAATTGGACTTTTTACGAGCCATGTATTACAATCAGTGCGTCAAAAAAATTGAATAATAAGTTTTTCTAAACTTTTGCTTCGTACAGCCTCTTTGTTTTTTTACAAAATATATTATAGGTTAAGTACGGCTTAATATTTTGCTTTAAAATTTGGTGGATATTTTTAAAGTATGAGCATCTCATTGGGAAATCAAATTAAAACTGTTGTGATTTCCCATTTCAAAATGGCAGCCGTAAACCAATTTCAATGGCAAATGGTAATAAAACCTGTTAGCTTTACGTAAACTTTGCCACTCAAAAACAAAAATTTGCCACTACCAAAAAGTTTTTAACTCAATTGTGATTCTAACTGTACCTGAATTTTTGAAATTGGTTCATTTTTGACTGGACTTTTTATGCTTTACGTTACGCAGTTTCAAATGTTTAATGGAAAACTGTTTTCATACCTGTAAACTTGTCGAATATTTGCTAGAACAAAAATAAATATAAATTTAATTGTGATTCTAATAGCATTAGGCATTTTAGAATCAGTTAAAATTTGACTTAAAAGCACTGTATTTGCCATCCTTAATGTTTGAACTTAGGACGTGCTATGTTAACATTGAATTCTGAGAGGAAAAAACAGTGGTGTAGAGGTGGTTCAGGTAAAGAATCCAAACATGTATGGCCAGTGGACCTTTTATTTGACACCCTGTATATGCTTACTTGAGAATTACCGCTAAAATAGTAGAGAGTGAAAATGAGAACCTACATTTATATATTCATTGAGACTGTAACACCAAATGAAGTCAATATCCTTATAATAATAATACGTTCCTCAGACTCACTAAACCACTTTTACCAGTCAGGTGCTCCCTCTCAGAACGGTATGCTGAAAAGTCATACCGTAAGGTTAAAGCAAATCCGCAAGAGTAACATTTAAATTAGTGAAAAATATCAAGCAGCAATTCATATAATGTAAACAACGAAATCAGAAAGGAAAATTCACGAATGAAATTGTAAAAAATGGGGTAATTTAACTAAGAACATTTAAATATATAAATTGCATTTCAAATTACGATACCAATCAAAATCAGTCCACGAATGAGCAATTCCTTGTGTTAAAAAATAGCTACATTAGTGTGAATGATTTTACAAAAATACTTAAACACAAACATTCGATCAAAAAGTTTTTGTAAAACCACATAAGAAATAATTATTATTTTCACCATCAAAACCACGTGTTGACTAAAACGAAGCATCATGGTCACATCAGGAAAATTTATAACATGGAAAATTATACCAAAGTACGTGAATTAGCCTTAAAACCAAAGCAGTGAAGAAAATGAAAGGCATTGATCTAACATTATTCCTACCGCAGATAACAGAAAAAAAACAGTGTCGTTAGTACTCCAAATTTAAATCTATAACCAAAGCACTTGCTCATATTAATATATCTGAGAATTTGAAAATATCTGTTAGTAGGTATATAGTTATAAAAGTAATAAGCCATTTCATGCATTTCAGGAAAAACAATGGACTCAAGTCGTTGCCGATACAATAGTGATTCATGAGTATACTTTTGGAGCACCATAAGCGTCAACGAAAAAGTTACTTAACAAATAAACATACAATCTAAATATTATTTCATTTCCGAACTCAACTGCCAAATTTAGGTAAACATCGTTACCAAAAGTCACCGTGACGAAATAATTACTAATCATTGAGGGCACGGAAAATTAATAAGACCACAGAATAACGGTGTCTATGGCATTACATACAAATTAAAATTAACAAAAACAAAATATATACTTTCAATAAACAAATATAAATAATAAATCAATAACTTAGGCTATAATTCTGATTCACGAAGCAATTTGTTAATATGATGAAATATTTAAATAAAATAATGCATATACACGAACGACTGCAGTGATAACTTAAATTGAAAGCACTGAATATTTTAAAGCCTTCATGGGAATATAGCCATGGGATAAAATAACAACATCATCACGTACATTATCAAAAGTACCTAATGGATTAAATTATATGTAAATGGCATATTGATCCTACAAAACAGCTGGTGTCAGAAAGAGAGAAGACGTCATGAAAAGAATCCAGCCACAAAGATCTCAATGTCGCAGCTGATGAGGCAGTATTTACAGTAACATACAGACCAAAAAAGAAAAGAAAAGAGTATATGAAGCAAAGAAATGAAGCCGGATGAATTTCTTGTTTAAAGCCAGTGTTTGACAACCCAATTTCATTGGAACGACATTGTGCATGTAAACATTTCTTTCACACGTATTCTGTCGACGGAAAGGTAACTGAAGAGAAGAGTAGAAACAGGCACCGAAGTAGAATGGAATGAGTTAAATAGGACAATTGCAGAAGTAGTAGAAGATAAATTGGTGAGCAAGTGGATCTGAAACAAAGAAGCCGTGGATTACGACAAAGATTAAGGAACTTGTAGAATAAAGAAGAAAATATAAAAAAATGATGGTAAGGTAGACTATAAGAAGAGCTTAAGGTAGTTTGAGCGAGAAATCAATTTCCCTTGAAGTTGATGAATTTGGCCTCATTTTATAGAAAAACTCTTTTCTTTCCAATTGTATGAAAATATTAACCTCTTACCGAACTACCTTTCGAGCAATTTGCCTGAAAAGGTAAGCTGCTTTTTACATTAGATAGATTACGGCTATGCGACCAAAGAGGGAGAATATTAAGCAAATTACGAACTTCTAGCAGCTAGATTTCCCCAAAAAACTAACGGTGTGTTAATTGCATGTTTTCTCAACTATTTATAAAAAAATATATCTATTACCCCCCAAAGAAATTTTTACAGAATCGCAAGGAAACTTGCTGTTTTTAACGGTTTTCATCCGTGCGTCGGGAAAAAATGAGTCAAGTTAGAAACTCTTGTAGCTTTTACTTATTGAATTAGTGAGTATTTTGGTCGTAAATAACTTTCTCATTGTGCCATTAATATTGCAATATTTATTTAAAACTTCTTACAGACGCTGAAATAAAAAATAAAATTTGAATATGGTCTCCATTATGACTACATGGGAACTATCTCGCTCAAACCACCCTTAAGAATCAAGTTATTCGAGGATTCAAGAGAGCAACGGAAGATTGTATAGAAAGCTTCTGTCAACAACGCAAGAAGGCGATATGGCGAAGGGATACGCAGCTGCTGCTAGGAAGTACTCCAAAACATGAGGAAATGGAAAACCAGTAAAATAGTGAAGATAGTAAAGATGTACTTTAGAAAATGGCATGCGAAAAAAATATCTGCGATGTGAATGGGAACCTAAAGATAGTGTGTTAGGATGCAGGAAAAATGTGGAATAAAAATCACCACTGAGGAATTCCCGAGGATCAGCATCTTCAAAACAGTAAATACGGGATGTTACGGAATTGAAATGGGATGGAGAGTGGAAAGCCTCTACTAAAGGACGGCACACCGTTGAAATCTTCCCAAGCATTCTGGATAGGAAGAAATTAACCCTTTAGCTGCGGCAGCTAGAGCGCATTTCGTCCACCCTGTGCGGCAAATGTCTATTCGGACGGAGCCTGTCACTCCTTCCCACGGGCCGAGGCCAGGCAGTTATATGACCCATGTAATCCCCTCCCGACCCTTTTCTCGGGATCCCAGGGAGTGGGCACCGGAACTTGCCGAGGGATTAGTGGAACTTGGAACAAATTCGAAATTTTTTTTATAGGCGTAATTGTTGAAAACAAATATGATAATATATTTTCTAGCAATTTTCTGTTTAATTTGATACCAAACATCAAAGAAATCCGTTGATAATTGAGCCGGGCGCGAGCATAAGACAACTAACTTTTGAGACAACCGTAGCCTCTTAAGCGAACAATCGGAAGAAAGGGTCGTACCTCATTTCGGTGGTATGCGATTCCTAAAGAAGGGAGTGGTTTGGGTAAAAAGGATGGATTCCCAAATGTCCACCGCTGGAAAGAATGAGCTTGGGTCATAAAAATATGAAAGGACTAAGGGAGCAGGTAGACAGAAATGGTCAAACGTACAAGAACGTTCTCCCCGCAGTTCCCGGTACAGTCGTACATGTACGTTTCCCGCAGCCTAAGGGTGAAAGGTTAAGAATAACAAAAGCTGTGGCTCAAGTAATATGGATGTGGCTCGGGCCACGGAGACTGCGAGAAATATATTAAGAAGATTGAAAAAAACCAGGATGGAAAATGCAATGAATGTGATGAAGAAGATTCCTTTAGGCATCGCATTGAGAGGTGCATCCGCTTTGAATCATGGCGAACTAAACTGAGTTTAGAAATGGAAGTAAGATCCGAAACCTGTAAGGATCTAGTAAGATCTGTAAGGATCTAATAACCATCGGCTTGAAAAATGGGAGGTTCAAAGAACTTGAGAGACTACATCACGCCCCAAGAAGACCACTGATCCAAGTGGCAATAAAAATGACAGAGGAAGAAGAGGGAGAAGAAATGAATTAAGAGATGAAAAACGACCTCGGCGAAAGGAGGAGACAAGGGCCGAAGAAAAAAGAAGCAGACCCAAAAGAAAAATGAATACCTCGGAAAAAGGAGATGTGCAGGGCCGGAGAAAGAAGAGAACGCGATGGCCTCATTTGGCATCTATCCGCGTAAAATCAGAAGTATGAACCATTTAAATCTAAATTTAATTGACATGTAAATTAAAGGTACATTTCTATCCAAAGGTAAAGGTGATTGTAGTTCATTAGGTCAAGATTAATCCTTTCCTTTTGAAATAAATCGATGCATCTTTGTTACACCATTTAAATCACAGGTAAGCAACAAGAAACCCCTTAGGGTTATTGGAAATGCAAGAAATGGAAACATTAATACTAGTTTATTTAAAACTAGTAACTAGTGAAAGTTTGTCTCTTAATCCATCTTCGTTACGAAATATTTCCCCATGACAATTCGTTGGAAGAGGAATTTTCTCTTCAAATATGAGGCTGACGTTGTCGGTCTCCTATGCTTCACTCCTTTTATTAATATGAAGTCAAACGAATGGAATATAACCCATTTTTTAAGCTGGGCATATTATTATCCCACGTTGGCTATTCGTCACGCATACTTGCCGATAGTAGTGCATTTGAATTTAGGAATGATGGACAGAGGATAAGGAAGTTCTTTTGGTGACGTTGTAAAAGTATGATTGGTGAAGTAAATCCAAAGAATAAGCACATTATGATTAAATGTACCTTGCTTTAATCATATCTTCCTAGAAGGACCTATTCCCTTATACCTTTTCCCTACTTTTCCTCTTGTTTCACTTTGTTTAATTCATTATGTTTCCTGATTTTAACTACGCCAGGTTTATTTCCCCACCATCCAAAATTTTACAGACATTTGAAAACAAAATATTTCCATAATACTTTTGGTGGTATTGTTTCACAATGAATTACAGTTAACGAAAATACGTGAAAACTTCAATCATTTTTGATGCCAATAAATTAGCGTAAGAAAAAGGTATTTAAAGAACCGAACGAGCCGTGGCTTGTTGGGCCGTGTTGGGATTTCCGTCATGTAGCATTTGTCGACTGCGAGAGGTCTTTGAACGGCCGAACCAAGCCATCGCCCTTTCATTCTCGTCCACTCATAAAACAAACAAAGCCCGGACCCTACCTACAGAGTGAACGCATAGTATACAAATAATTTGACAAATATCAACAAACCTGTGAATTTTTATTATTTATTTATAAATTTGTTGATATTTGTCAAACTAGTGTACCCGATATAAAAAATGTTCAGTTTAGTTTTCACCAAATTTGTTTACAATTGTTATAATCCTTTTTATGTTGTTAATTTTGTTTTATTGTTTTAATTAGCCCTGAGGATGGCAATAAATTTTCCGAAACGTTGGTAGTGAAGAAAAAAAGAATTTTTGTTTGACCAAAACTCAATTAGTTAAAAGAAGAGTTTATTTAAACGTGGTCAAGATAAACATTAATTATTTATTCAGTATTTAAGTTAATGAAATGATTATTGAGAGTGAGGTTGTTGAAAATGCCCCATAAACATAGGAAAATTAAATAGTTAAATTTCATGGTTTTTACCGTTGTATGATGGAACTCTTCTTTACCTTGGTTGTGAATTCTCTTGATGAAGTGTTTCTCATATCCGGAGCTGCTACTGCGTCTATTGTAGAGCGATGTGCCTTACCAATAGGCCATAAGAGGGCTTTGCTTGGAACCAATTGTTATTTTTTTACAGAATTCAATCAATCAATTCAATCCGAATTTGATGGAACCAAATTAATGTTCCCAAATCTAATAATTGAAAAAAATATCATAGTGTTGGAAGAAAGGTTACCCACTGTTTTTCCTTGCGTGAACTGTTTGGCTGGAACTGTTTGGCCTTTGGGTGCCAATAATCCTAAAAGTTCTTCTTTAGGATCTGTAGATGAAATAAATTGTACAAAGAGTGAGGCTTGCGCTGTCTCATTTATTTCACAGCTCTTCGGACAGAGACAGGTGGAATTGTCAACGCCAGGGGTGCGGATGTCGACTACAATTTTAGTATTTCATGCAGGAACACGCGTTCGGAATGAATACATTGTAGAACACGATGAAAAGATACGACTTGACGATACACGTTGACATTTTATCTTTCTGGCAATGGTTTCTCGATGCTTTAGAGCACTCGCCTAAAGATAAAAATACATGAACAACAACAAAGTAGGTATGTAAATACAGAAATAGGAAAACCAGTCTTCACGAATTTTCAATCGCACTGTAACGTGCGCACCCCCTCGTGGTATTTTGAAGAAGAGAAGAAGAAGAGAACTCAAGGGACCACATAGCCGAATGTGGCTCGCGAGTCGCGGTATGCTGACCACTGGACTAGTCCATCTGTAAACGCGTCACTTCTTTTAATTAATATGTAAGAATTATAATAATGCAATACATTTTTAAATTGTTTTTTATACGAATCAGGAAAGACCTTTGAACTTGATCGGCTATAATGAAACACGCAAGTACTTGCGTCGCATCTATTACACCCTGAGATGTGAAGAATATATAAATCTAGGAATGCGTTATTGTTTCACCTTCCCAAAAGTATGAATACAAGTTTTCACGAAATGTCAATCAGAGTCGATACCGAGGAAAATTTAAAAGTACTTTATGTTATTTCAAAGCTTGTCCTATAGTATGGATAACTTATTTACGTCTACAAATTATACCTTTGCCGGGTTGGACCATATACCAGGCGATATTGAAGTACTCCGTTAATGTTACCTTAAATTCGTTTTTCTTTGGAAGCTATTTAGGTCTCTTTTGACTATTGTTTGAACGACAGGTTTCAGTTTCTGCCAAATTCAATTTTTTTCGAATGCAGACATTTGAATTCGTTCATTCTGCTTCGTTTTGCAACACAATTTCAGTTCCTGTGATTTCATTCCTTTTTTATATGGATAATGTTATCCAAGTGTAATAATAAATCAGGTAATCATTAGTATTTACCGGAGGTAGGAGTAATTGCAGCCTAATTTCGTGAGAGTATGTGGAACAAGACACGATTTGTAATTATTTTCGTCTGCGCGTCGAAAAAACTAAGAATCTAGCTTTGACATTTTACACCATTCTACTACGCAATCAGAATGTATAGGAGAAAGCATTACGAAATTGCAAATACATATTGTTAATCAATCTCGTAATAAATTATAACGATCTAATAGTTTTCTCTGAGTTTGACGTTCAGAGTCTCTTCACAGATCAATACACCCTCGAATGTCATGCAAACTATATCTCACGAGTTCTTTCAATGGAGCACTTGTTTTATTAACGCGACACCGGGCTCTATGTCCCTTTGAATGTTGATTTAAGAGCCGAGACAAGGCCGATCATTCTGCATTGACAATGCTTTACTTTTACAGAAGGCATCTGTAAGAGTCTCCAGTTTGAGTTAATATCTTATTGCTTGTGTAAAATAAGGTTATCGCGTGACACAATACTGGGCGAGCGGAAACGCATGCAGAGCATTCTTTAACTTCACGCACATTTGGCAACACTGGAACGTGTTGGTAGGGGACTGTAGGGGACCGCATTCCGTGAGTGACCTTGGCGCTGTCGTGTCGTGGAGTGGAGCCAACGTGGTCGAGAACCTTTCGCGCCCGTCTCAGTGACTTCAGAGGGGGAGGGGTGGGATTGGGTTATACCAGGGATTGGGATCTCCCATGTTAAACGGAGGTACCTTCCCTCCCCCCCTTTTTGCTTCGGCGACGTAGTGTCTCGACCGTCGTCAGACAGCAGCACCGCTGCCCCAACAGTACGAATAACCGCCACTAGATGGTAGAACAAGCGGTTTCGCGGGAAATAGTGCACCGTTTAAATCACGTACCATATTTCCCGGTTCGTATTATTTACCGAATTTTGAAAATCAAAGCTAATTTTTAAAAGGAGAAAGTTCACCGTTTAATACGTGTACCAAAATTTCCTGTTCTTCTGCTTTCCAACCAACTCCTGAAATTCAAAGGCATTTGATTTAAATAATAACAGAGAATTAAGTTTTTACTTTGTTTATTTAATTTTCATCATTAAAGTACAGAAAATAACAACCAAAGAAGCTACTCCACATTAAATGGTGGGTATCTATCTTTTATCTACTCCAAATTTAGGTACATTTAGGCATAAGTGGAGCAATTGAGTAATAAGGAAGAACTCCACATGGGATTAAGTACACTTACTTTCAGAAGTTAAGGATAAAAACTTATTACAACACAAGATTTTAGTAGTAATACCCAAAAAGGCGATGGTAGTATTAGGAATACACTCTTTACAGAAAAGGGCCATTTAGTGTCTATCACACCAGTAGCAGGACCTCAGAGGTGAGAGTCAAAAGGTATTACAATATTGCTACTGCTCCACAAAAACTATTTAAAGTGCAAGTGCCATACAGTGACTAAAGCAAGCAGCAGGGCTTCCAAAGTGAGAAGTTAAATACATTACACAATTTCAAGTGCTTGACAAACACTAATAACATAATTAACAAGGGACACTCAGTGGTAATCACAAGCAGCATAACCTCGGACAAAATAAGCAAAAGGCGTTAGAGCATCCCAAGCGTTAGACAAATATTATTAACATTTCAAGTACCACTGTGGTTATTCAAGGGCCATGTTGTGGCTATCACACTAGTGGTGGGACCTCCAAGGTGAGAATCAAAAGGCATTAGACTATGGCTACTGCTACACAAAAACTATTTAAAGTACAAGTGCCATACAGTGACTCTAAAGCAAGCAGCAGGGCTTCCAAAGTGAGAAGTTAAATACATTACACAATTTCAAGTGCTTGGCAAACACTAATAACATAATGAACTAGGGACACTCCGTGGTAATCACACAAGCAGCATAACCTCGGACCTCCACAGCTCTGCCCTGAAAAGTTTAGAGATAAAATACATTAATCTTCAATTCGAGCAAAATATATCTTTAACAGTGAAAGTATTCAGACAATGTAACATTTTCTAGATATGACGGAAAGTACTTAAACCCATTTTGAAAAGTTAACAAAAAGTGAATCATATTGCTGTGCATATCAAGAGAGCAATATCACAAACAGCTACGAGTGTTTCACTTTCATGCACTCTGAAACTTGAGTAAAACAGTAAACTAAAACATAATTATAATACTGTGCATATCATGAGAGCTATATCACAAGCAGCTTACAGCGTTTCACATCTTTTAAAAGATTTTAAACTTATTAAGAATAACTGTAATTATAAATATGTATGCGAAAACAGTAAACAAAAATATAATTACACTACTGTGCATATCAAGAGAGCAATATCACAAACAGCTAAGAGTGTTTCACTTTCATTCACTCTGAAACTTGAGTAAAACAGTAAACTAAAACATAATTATAATACTGTGCATATCATGAGAGCTATATCACAAGCAGCTTAGAGCGTTTCACATCTTTTAACAGATTTTAAACTTATAAAGAATAACTGTAATTATAAATATGTATGCGAAAACAGTACACAAAAATATAATTACACTACTGTGCATATCAAGAAAGCAATATCACAATCAGCTACGAATGTTTCATTTAAATACAAAAACTTTTGTGAAAACCGTAATAAAACTAAAATATAATTACACTATTGTGCATATCAAGAGAGCTATCACAATCAGCTACGAATATTTCACTTAAATACACAAACTTTTGTGAAAACCGTAAGAAAACTAAAATATAATTAATGCACTGTGCCTATATGAGAGCTATATCACAAGCAGCTTGGAGCGTTTCACATCTTTTAACAATTTAAAACTTATAATGAATAACTGTATTTATAAATATGTATGCGAAAACAGTACACTAAAGTATAATTACACTACAGTGCATATCAAGGGAGCTACATCACAATCAGCTACGAATGTTTCACTTAGATACACTGAAACGTTTTTGAAAATCGTAAGAAAACTACAACACTGTGCATCTATATGAGCTATGTCACAAGCAGCTTAGAGCGTTTCACATCTTTTAACAGATTTAAAACTTCCTCGTCACCGAATTACAAGGTAAAATTGCTTCATGATTGTGAGAAAACAAGAACATAGAGGAGTATCAGACACTAGCATTCAAGGAAATTAAAGTGTATCAAGTAAATCTGCACATGAGGAGCTAAAGACTTCAAAGAAAGTCAACAGCGTCAACTTCGTAGATGAACAGAACGATGCCTACTATAAAAACCGAGCATGAAAATATTGTAATATTCAAATTAAAACATATAACTGTACTTACCTTTCCACAGTTTTCGGTTACTGAAACAATCTCCCTTCTGAAATATGGGCCCCACAGCCTGCGACGCTGCAATGCACCTTCATTTCTACTCCAGAAAGTTGCACGCTAGCACGAAACCACAAAACACAGTGTCACAACGTGCTTTTTCTTTCCACTGGCGTGGGTCGAATTCCAGGAACGTTGATAAGTTTCGAATTCTAAGAATCCCCACCCCACCCTCCCTTCCGCCGCTTCCGCCCCTACTTAATTTTCTCAACCTTTCCTAGTTGGCGTGGTATCGCCCAAGCTACCCGGAAGTCCCGTAAGACATCGCACCGGGTGGGTTATACCATCCGGGAATTTTAAGCCAACACTCCCGTTGTTCACTTACTTGGCGTCCATCCCGGGAGGAGGAAGTGACAAAAGTTCTCTTACAATTCAAGTTCGTCGTGAATCCATTCTTGAGTTTCTGACGTCTAGCTCGCAGTTCCTTGTTGGAAGTGTTTCCATCCTTGTCTTCCTGCTTCTCATTCGTAAGTATCGTCACATGTATTCTTTTTTGCTTTGGTGTTCTCATTGTCCGATTTCACGACGGCGTCTGTATTGTCTGCAAGCGATATGCTAAATGAAACTTGGCTTTCTCTGGTTCGATTTATAAACATTTCAGTTCTCCATAGTAAGATTTGTGTTCAGGTGTTGTAATGATAACTGTGAAATAAAATTGCGTCATCAATTTCTGATAGTTTCATCTTTCGAAAAGTGTTCCAGGGTATAAAGTTTAAGTTATTTGAACTTTAGCTAGCGAAATTCGAGAACGGAAATCATGTCATGTGCGAAGTTTTAAGTGGGTTGTAGCTAGGTGGCGTAATCGTGTGTTTTTTGTGGAGAGTGTAGTATTTGATTTCTGACCACAGCTTCTCTATAGTTTCTTTGATTGTTTGCCACACACCCTTGAGGTGGCTTGCTGGGACTATGGACATAGCATATTATTATTTATTACATTTTTGTACTCTGTAAATGCTATTGTCATTAATTGAACTCGTATAAAAAAGTTAGTGATATTAGTGAAAATCGTTGTACTGACTATAAAAGGAATATTTTCCGTAACATGACACAACTAGTCATAACTAGCCCAATACCAAGTAAACTTAAAAAGGTCAATACTGAACCAAGGTGGTTTAATGCGGAAGTCCGGAAATCTCTCAAGAAACAACGAATACGGCACGCAAAAATGAGGAACGTACGTCAGGATCTTCCCGAAGAGGAGTATAAGAAGTTATGAGACAAATACAAGAAAACGAAAACAGCAGCTAAGGCGGCCTTTCAAAATGCATTAAAGGATTTCAAAAATAAAATATTGGGCTAATATCCAGAGGATAACCCAAAGACGTTTTGGTCATACGTGAGGGATGTTCAAGGCTGCAAATCAACAGTAACGTCACCAAAGAACAATCTAGAAGTAAGAGCAAACGACAAATTAGATAAAGCAAATATCCTCAACGCCTTTTCTAAAAGCGTATATACAAAATGATCTCCAAACGACACCACTACAATGCCTAGGCTATATAAGCACCCAATGCAGTCTATTCATATCACTAGTCGTGGAATATAAAGTCATCTAAAATCCATTAATTCCTGAAATCACCCGTTCCCGATTAAATTCCCGCCCGAGTTTATAAAGAATTACCATCAGAAATAGCAGCGTACCTAAAAATAATATTTAAAAAATCTATAGCACAACATCGTGTTCCTTACGACTGGAAAATCGCGAACGTTACATTAATATTTAAAAGTGGCGATAAGGAAGAGCCCAGTAACTAAAGACCGATTTCCCTTACGTCTATCTCGTGCAAGATATTGGGACATATAATCGTAAGTTCGATTATGTGGTACTTGGAAGTCAAAACTTGTTGACGCCAAATCAGCACGGATTCCGGAAACGCAGGTCTTGTGAAACCCAGTTCTTCCCAGCTCTTCCTTCACGACATTCTTTCCTCGGGAGAAAAGCTTGTCCAAGTAGACGCAATATTTCTAGATTTTAAAAAAGCTTTCGATATGGGTCATCATTCAAAGTTACTCGTTAAGTTGGAGGCATACGGAATACATCACGACGAAATATGTTGGATAAGAGAGTTCTTAGCCGTCCGCTAACAGAGGGTAGTTCTAGATGGCGTTAGTTCAGATGTAGTGAAAGTTACATCAGGTGTACCTCAGGGAAGTGTCATTGGTCCCTTATTGTTCCCTTTGTATATTAATGATATCACTACCGTTGTTTCTAGCAGAATTCGCCTCTTCGCTGATGACACAGTGTTGTACAGTTATCTAAACAATGAGTCCGACCAGATTGCGCTACAAAAAGATCTAGATGCTATGGTGTAATACTTGGCAATTAAAATTGAATTTTAAAAGGTGCGTTGTTTTGAATTTTTAGAACAATTTTTAGAAAAGAATAACTCGGTCAACGATACGTACACAATCAAACAGAATTATCAAATGTAGAGTCAGTTAAATACTTAGGTGTGATCCCTACTCAGGACCTGTCTTGGGAGAAACACGTCCGGGAAATCAGCGGACAGGATAGTCGCAAATTGGGATTTATCAAGAGAATATTAGGAAAATGGGACGAGATAGTTAAAGAGCGATGTTATTTTTTACTAGTGAGACCTCACTTGGAGTACTCCGCTAGCATATGGGACCCTTACGAAGTAGGACTAATCTCTGAAATAGATAGAATACAGCGGAGAGCAGCAAGATTTGTGAAAGGTTGTGACGATAAACTTAGCAGTGTTACCGATTTGTTGAAGGAATTAGCTTGGGAATCTCTAACTGATCTAAGAAAGAAATACAGGTTAAATCTTTTGCGCAAACTCGGAGCAGATAGTTATTTGCCGTACGTTCAACACATACAGCTAGAGCCAACGTACTACGGTAGAAGTGATCACAGGAATAAAATAAAGGAAATTGACTGCAGAACCGATGGATTTAAAATGTCATTTTTCCCACGCACAATAAGGGATCATAATAGTTGCGATAGATCAATCACATGAAACTCCCACCCTCAATAGGTAGAGTAGAAATTTCACACACTGCATCATTACTAACTCTTTCCACCGGTCGATTAGTCCGGCATTATTTTATTTTGTTCTTTGCATGAGGTAGCATCTCGTAGTGTTAATAAATTAACAGTATCAGTAATATTAACCACTAGATGTGTCTATAACATTTTTCTGCATGTTTGTATGTTCTTTTACGTATCACTCTCCCAGTTTCCGGTTGGACAGCGCACTGTTCTTCTGACTGCTTTTGGGCTGCGCCTAGAGCCAGGGGGAGCGTGCGAGGTTCGGATTTGTTCTGGGACGAGTGCTGCATGCCTGGTGTGGAATCACCCCGTGCAACACACCCTAATGGTGGCTTGCACGGTACATCGTAGATGTAGATACATCGTAGATGTATTGTTTTACTTCTTGTGAATGGGAAGTATTGTGGCTCATTTAGTCGTACCTAACCGAGAAGATTTTCATAATTCTATCTCAAGTTTTATGTTATTTCTTGTCATGTTCGTTATGTTCTTATTTCATGTTCTTCATTGTAATTTGCAGGTAGAATCTCCTACTGGCTGCAGGTCTGTGGGAGAGCCCCTATTCTCTTCAGCGAAATAAGTGATCAACACATCCTTCCTTCAGTTCTGGTAAGTGGATGCTCATCCAATCTTGTGAATCTAATCTATTAACGGGAAATAAGAGAAATTCATAGCAGAAACCCCGATAACTAATCGTGGTGCATTAGATACATTTTCTTATTTTTCTTCCGCGTTACACTTTTCAAGTTTTCCTATAGCTTATAGTTGTATTATGATTGATTTTATTTTATGCTATTTTATTCATTACAAAATTGGACGAATTTTCTAGAATTACGAGACTAGTTGAGTAGGATATTTATAAATGGATTTTAATTGTAATGGGTGCAAATCCCGACTTGAGTTCAATACTTGAACTTAATATTTTCTATTCTTTAAATCTTATGACATAAATTTGTTTGACGCAAGTTCTTAAAAATCATTTATGCTCATAACTGTACTGCGATGTGTTTGACTATAAGATCATATCTGGTAAGTGGTCACCCCCTTGTCATATAGACTAATGATTGACCGGAAGTGGCCGTGGAATTTTTCGTCGGTGAGTACTGACAAAGCGATATTTCGAGTTTTGTTGACATTTATAAGAGCAATTCTTTGTTTAATTATCACCTATTCCACAGTCTTATTTTGATATTTTTCTCAGAAGAATGGGTTTTTTATGGCATGCGAAAACTTTGGATGATTTAATTTTGATAATTTACGAGGTAATCTCAACGAAAGGGAAATATATTTTTTTGAGCTCTCGACAAAATATGAACTAGGACTAGTTTCAGTTGTTTTACCCAACATAGGGTGAGCATTGCATGTGAATGCTGATGTTCACATTTCCTTCCAGTTGACTGTCAAAGACGTTTCTCCTGGCCATTGGCCGATGCTTTATGGTGCTCCGCCCTTTCGTGCTATGGGCTATTGAACTCCATTTTGTATATAATTGAAGTAATTTTTGTCATAGAACATATAAAAAGTTAAGTTATTAATACCTTCCTTTAAATTTTTTATACGCGTTTTATATTTCGTTTTGTTATAAGTATTGCGTTTTTATCTCAAATACATATTTTTTTCCTTTTCAACAATAAAAATTTCCTTGGCAACCTGGTGTGTATTTTATTTTAATAGCGATTCCATGAATGGCTATTCACTACTTAGGCCTTAAAACGCCAGATCAAGTGAATTGTTTGTTAATGGTAGTCTAACGACTAGAGTTCCTTGTTCATCTTGCCTTCTTTATGACCATAAAGAAGGCAAAAGGTCAATCGCTTTAAGTATGTGAATTAAATCTGGAAATCCATGCTTTTCATTTGCTCACCAGTGGGACCGTCAAATTATTTATTTATTTTTGCAGAGGGCGGTAAGACCAAAAATAATGTGAATACCAAAACAATCTTATACAGTTTTTCAACCGTAATTTAATACTAAAAACGTATTGATATTCTTTTATTTTGTAGATGTCTGCTTTGTTTATGAATGCCTACTTAGAATGATGAAGGGGAATTGGAACGCATGCCGGGCTATGCTAGTGTTGCATATTTGTTACTAGGGACATACGAGGACACCTTGTAGTTAGATATTCCGTATAGCCTGTAACTATAATCATTGCGTCAGATTTTACAGTTGATATATTATTTTAACTATAAGTAATTTAATACATGTTACTTACGAAACAATGTATGTAGCATTTGAATATCTTTTTTCCTTTTTTTTCAGGTGATCGCTCTTTCTTTTCGTCATGGCAAGCAACACCTTTGACGCGGGAATTGTTGTCATCGGTTCTAATATTCCCATAATAGACATTAGAAGGGTGTGCGTGGAGGGCATGATGGAAAGGACAATCTTTCGGAACATCGACGAGGGGAATGTGTTTCACGTCCGGAGTCTGTACGAGAAATTATATGATATGAGTAAGATGACGTCTTGCGTGCTATTGTTTCTGAGTAATCAGTCTTCCGTAAGTGTAATGGTTGACTGTGACTCTAATGACATCGGAAATATGAAGGCAATGGTCACGGATCACGATGGAGTTGAGTGGAGTGGGTGGCATTGGAGATCATTCGCCGACTTCTCCGAGATAAGGGTGTACCTCGGAGGGAAGGTGGGTGAGGGTTGGAAGGTGGAATACGTCCTTGGTTATTTTGCAATACCCTGGCACAGATGTCATTTCTCTTAGCATTTCATAATAAAGGAAAGACTTACGAACAAGGCGACAGACTCTACGAGCGAGAGTTCAGAAGAGCACTTGAGGAGGCGGAAAAGGAGAAGAGGAAGAGGGGAGAGGAATTACATAATTTCATCATATGGGCATTGGATATGGAGACACAAATTGGGAAAGAAATAGTTCTCCCATCTGTCGTCCCTTGGATTATCGCTCGATATGGATCGAGGAAGGGGACATCTGTGCTGCGAGATCAAGTTCCATCCCTTTTCAAATTCTACGAGAAGCACGTGATGACGACACTTCTCAACAAGGCGAGGGTGAGTCTCAACCCCAACTGGAAATCTTTTTCCGTTTATCATAGCGAAGTTGTGGTCTTCGAAGTTGGATGGAGTACGCATTTATATATTTCACTGACGGTGAATTAGGAAAATGTACGATTTATTGTCTTTATATCAGCAAACAAATGGCGGAATTTAATTCCGACGGTTCTGGAGACTTCTGCTATTCCGTTAATATCTTCTCATCGGTTGGGAAATGTTCGAATTTGTAGAATACTTCCTCTTGATACTCAAGTTGGATAATATGTGTTCTTTCTGCTTCAGATGGATGGATGGTATCCCAACAATTGCAGAATATCCCTTAGGATGGTATCCCAACAATTGCAGAATAATATATTACTACATACATGAAAACGAACGTAACGCCTTTAAGATAAATATATCTGCGTTGCATTTCTCTCCACTTCGAGTCTTATCCACATTCAGCATCTCACTTCCGTATATTACGATTCGTATTCATCATCGATAAGTTTTTGTTATGTTCTTGGACAATATGGTCGATTGCATTTGCGATCATTGATAATCATCACTATTTCTCTCTGTGACTGCGATATAGTCTGCTAAGTAGAGCATGTTTATTTCTTTTCCGTTAATCTTTATCCCGTACACTCCGAATTATTGTGATTCTCGTATCGCCTCCTTCAATAATATTTTGAACTGTCGTTGTGAGAGTTCATATCCCTTTTTATCCATTGTGTTAATTTGGCTTTTATATCTCTTCCGTCTTTCATTCGCATTATGTCACCTTGCTTCTAGAACATTTCGTATATAATTGTTCTGCCCTTTTACTCTTATCCAAATTATTCCAACAGCCAAATATATTGTTCCGCCTTACGTGGTTAAATGCTTCTTTCGAAATCTATTCTCTTTTAGGTATTTTACAATATCTTTCGTCTTATGTTCTTTCAGAATCGATGATTATTTTCCAAGAGATTGTGTTTAGTTTTCTCTTTCATCGATCGGCATATTATTCAAGTAATTTATTTTTCACGCAGGCATCATCAAACTCTAGGTTTCTGTGCTGCTCAAATTTCTCAGTCTCTTGTCTTTTTCGGATTGGCAATAAATTGAAAGTCTTCCGGTAGTCTGTCGCTATATATTTATCGCTTATAATTACGTACTGGCTTTCCCGTGAATTTCTTCCGTTCGCCTAAAATATTTTTTCGCTTTGTTTTCTTTACCAATTACATAGCTATTCTTTAGATATCTTTCTGCTCTGTCGAATTTGCTTTTCAGTAAACCTGAACCCCGGTCTGCCTCGACGACTTCACTATCGTCTTTCATCAGGTCTGATTCCAGTGCCCTTGGCCCTTTATAGTACTTTGATGTTTTGCATCAATATTTTTCATGTGTCCAAGCTCTCTATCTTTAGATTCCCATTCACATCGCAGATGCTTCTCTCTCATTGAAGTGTCTCTTCATTAGTAAACATAGTCAACAGGTTTTCCCCTTCCTTATTTTCTTATCTTTTCTTATGTCTTGGTTTCTAAGCTTCTTTAAAATGATTGCATCTCCTTCATTTCTTATTATTTGTATTTTATTCTATATTATTCAAGTCGTTGTCGTTATCCACGGCTTCTTCGTTTCGGCACTTTTGTCCACTAGGTCATCTTCTGCTACTTCTACATTTGTCCTCTGTGACTCATCCCATTTCCCTTCGGGGCCGGTTTCTCTTACTTTCTCCAGTTATCTGTCCATTTTAGTAGAGAATATGTGTGAATGAAATATTTTTATGCAAAATGTTTTTATTCATTGAGCATTGAAACACTGGCTTTAACCAAGTGATAATTTAAGATTCAATTATATTAGACTCATATTTTTTTTCTCTTTTTAGGCATGAATATTCCTGCGAGTACATCAGCTTCGCGTGTGAGGGATTATCTCGCCTGCTGTAAAGGAGATCTTTGTGGCCCGCTTCTTCGTCTGATGGCATTCATCTTCTATCTTTCGTTCTGAGACCCCCTGTCATGAAATATAAATATATGATTTACGTATTTATTAGTAATATCATCTAAAGGAAAAGTAGTCTATTGCGTACCTTTGATAATGTAGAGTTAGTTTTTGAATTTTCCAAACTATATACTCGCGGTTTATTTGTTTTTTCATTTCTTTTAAGTTTGTTATCATTAAAGACCTACCTGGTTATACATGGTGTCATCCAAATCTTTCATCCTAATGCCAATTTAGTAGGAAACATTTATAGCTTCATTTTCTTTCTTATTATTAAGATAACTTTGTTTATTAAATACGTCAGTTTTGTATTTGTAAATTTTCATTTTTTATTGAATGTTATATAACTGTAATTCCGAAATCTCTATATTTGTCAATTTTTTCAATTTTTCTGTTATTACTTCGGCAAGGTGGCTGTTGAAAAAGAAATCATCCTACGTTTTGTGGTTTAGACCGCTAGTGATATAATATATTGATTATAGGTTTTTGTTAATTAAGTTTTTCATTGAAGTAAATTATGTTTGGAAAGTATTTATATGTATCACTATCATTTCCTCAATTACTTAAGCCAGTTGTTTCTTATAATGTAGGATGTGAATTATTGATTTCCAAAGTATATCCTCGCAAAAGATTTTAATTCTCAGTTATATTTATCAGCAAGTTCTTAAGTTGTAGTGGTGAATTTGGGGTCCTACGAACGTTTTTGCTTTATTATGTTTATACTGTTAAACGTGTTGGGAATAAAGTTGAAGATAAGACATTTATTTACTTCACTGCTTTGGTTGTTAGGCTAATTCCGATACATATTACCTTTCGATCAATTTTCATGATGTGCCTTTGATACTATTTTATACTTAAAATGTGGTTTTTATGGTTAAATTAAGAAGTTTTATTGGTGTGAATTAAAAAAAGTATTGTAGGAATTTCAGTGTTAAAATATATTTGTAGAATAATTTACAACTGTGTTGCACATTCATCCATGTAATCCATTTCCTCACATTGTGAGCTTTTTTTACGTGTTTTTGCACAATTGAAGTCTATGTATAACTTGCCTTCACCATTTAATGCATACCAATGATTTGCATTACATTCATTTAAGAATTACAATTTCAATCGTGCATTTTCCATTCTGTTGTATTTTTATTCACGTTAATTCTTGTCTTTATGACATTGTTCCCATTTATATTCAAAGCCTATGACATCTTATATAAATGTAGATATATGTTCACATATTTTAAATTATACACTTTCGGTTATGCTTCAACATTCCGATGATAGTTTGCGCCTACAGTTCCGCGAGGGCAACTGGCAGGAAAAGGTTGGTTTGTAGGTCTAGAAAACGAATTATAATAATGATATAGACTTATATTTGTAACAGTGTCAAGGAGTATATGTATTTTTTTAGTTTCACACTCTCCTAGTCCAACAGTATTTTTCAATTTAACATGAACATTGTAATTGATGGTTTGTTAAATGTCTATATCTTGAAATATGGAGGCAATATTGGGGTTTTCGTATCACAGACACATGCGAATAAGGTTTTCTTGCAAAGAGGCTTTCTCGATTTGGTTAGCCAAATTCCATTGCACAAAAGTAGGAGCGAAGAAGATAATTATAGCAGATAAGATTACACCCCTAAACGGAGAATTTTTGGGGCTTGTTGGCTGCAATCCAGTTGCTGAAGTCTCCCTTCTCCATTCCGCCTTCTGGTTGCTGCAGAGCAGGGGTTCTGTACCACAGTGGATTACTCCCCCTCAACCAAAGGAAATAAATGAGGGCATTGGGACTGCAGTCCAGCAAAATGTGATTTAAGGTCGATGAAAAAAATCTGTAAGGTACGAGTTTGTTTGGATTTATTGTTTCTCGCGATTAAGTTCATAAAAGCCACGTATTAAAATTATTGATAAACTATTACATAAATAATATTAGAGGAATTAGACTATCATGAGATTAAATATGCTAGGAAGTGGGAAATATTATCTTCATATTGAGACAGCAGGCATTTAGGAAAAACAGGTTTGAAGTTATCTTGTGTTAGATAAAGTCTCTCCGCTGTAGGCACATTTCATCTTTGAATGTCAAAACATTTAAACTGTCTAAGTGCTTCTGCGCCTTAATGCGAAAAGCGGTTCTAATAATATTATTCCGCTACTGTCAATATCAAAACCCGTGTCGTCAAAAAGTGAAGACAGTGAACTAGCACAAGTTGAAAATAATTTGAAAGATTTTTTATACATGGTTGCTACAGGACTGAAAGAGTAAATGAAATTGAATAAAGGGTTAAAAAGTCAGGGGAAATGATAAAACCCCTGGAAGTTTGACTTCAACAATTGACCAGCACGATTTTAGGCACTTTCTGTTTGTGCTGGCTTATTGCTTTTAGTAGGTTACCGAAATGAGGCACTGGATATCATGCTTGATTTTTATCAATTAATTATATGCAAGTAAAATTAAATTCAGAGTCCAATTTTGTCCACTGATTCTGAGGATTATAGAATGTATGTTTCTCCTTAGATTGTGAATCTTCTGGTAATTCATTACTAGCCTCCAAGTCTTAATTACCTCCAGCATGTGACATTAAAATAAAAAAGAATTAGCAACAGAATATGTGGTCCATTTTGTGACAATATTATGACGCGAGTGTGTGAGAAAACATTTTACTTTCATAATCCATGCATTGCTCTGTGACAAAGGTTTTGCATTCAGATGCCAAAGTACACAGGATAATATTGTTAACGATTCAATTTTAAGGGAATTCGTTACTTTCGGAAAAAGATCAAATTAATAGAGGTAGTAGGATTTAAGTGGTTTTTGTACATGTCTCATAATATGTATCATTCACAGTGAAATATATCTTCTATTTGTGCTATTACACGAACTCACCTAGTTCCTGTTGAATTTCAATCATGCATATATCATCATCATTGCTGGTCATCGACCCTGTGGTCGGTTTGACACAGCTTTCGACTCAAAGCTTCTATCAGCTAGCCTCTTCACCTCTAATCATTTCTTTGTGTCCTCATCATTCAGAATTTGCTTCATGTATCTCGGCCGAAGTCTTACTCTGCTTCCGAAATGTATTCAAAATCAGGTTGTCCCTCCTTTACTTTCGAGTTCCTATGAGATTGCAATCATTTCAGACTCTTCTCAAAGCCTCTTCATTAATTGATTGATCAATCCACTAATAGGTCCAATTGTATATTTTTCCATTTATATATGTATTCCTCGGGGATGATTTTTAAGCACCTTCTACTAATTTGTTTGCAGTTCTATGAGCGGTTTTCTTCATTAATTTTTTGTCTAAATCCTTATTTAACCTTAGTTCTATTTTCTTGGAATAGTGTGGATGACTCTTTTGTTTCACACTGGAGCAATCTATAAATATGCACTTTAATGCTATTTTCAAGAATTATTCCTACCCCCTGATCCTGTTTCTTCCTCTCCAAAATTCTTCTAATTCTGACCTCTTCATCTCACTGTCTTCCCAATGTCAACGCACATACTTTTCTTTTCGTTTTCCGAATTGTCAGTCTTTCATATGTTTGAAATCAGCTTTTTTGAACTAAAGAGTTCAATAGATGGCCCTATAAAAGTGAGTTATCTGAAGTAAAATACGTGAATTAACATTAGAAAAGTGCCACCCATGTTCAAGCATGCGCCGTTGGTACAGCTGCCGATACGATTGGAAGTTGTATCCCGGGCCACGAAGACTTTGAAATACAATCGAAAACTTAATGTCGATGGGCATCATGAATAAAGTATTTCTGCATAATATTATTAAACACATTATTCATCATTCACATAAAAGTTACAAGTACTTCCTTCATGAAACATCAATATTAAAGATTTATACGTAAACAACATTGTTCGTGGGCTTATATATTAATTAGATAACCAGAACTGCAACGATTTTTGAATCATGGGCGTAAAGACAGGAGTTGCATTAATTTAAGTATATCATTCTCATCTCTTCTTCAAGTTTCGGTCTAAGCTAGAGAGAACATGCGAAAAGACGCTTTCAATGAATTTTCGCCACTTCAGCTATTGGTGGGTATGCCGAACGCCGAGGATTAGGGTTAGAGGTCATAACCAATTGATTAGATTTGGACTTATGTTTAATAAAATATAGAAGATCAGCCTTTAAGTAATTGAATATATTGAACATCGATATCCCAATATCTTATGCATGCATTAATGTGTTTTTTTCTTATTCTTGCACTTCCTTAAAAGATCCGCGTGTGATAGAATGGATATTTTATAATGCAAAATTGTAATAATGTCCTGGAAAACCTGAAAAAGTGCTGGTACATCAGACTACCTGGTCTGAATTAAGCCTGGCCAGTTACAAACCGATTTGAAAGATTCTGAATAAAGATAGCTGTGTAAGGTGTGCAATGCAGTTAATTGCACTTTCCTGCTAGAACAGGAGAGATATATCTTATAATTAATTAACGATGACATTGTGATGAAGAAGATGGCATCAAAGAAGCCAACCACCATCAAAGTAAATATATTCCATCAATATATCCAAATGCATATTCCATCTACACAGACTAACCCAGTGGTCGGCAAACTCATTAGTCAACAGATATCAACAGTACAACCATTGAAATATCTTTTCAGAGTAACATTTTTTAAACTTAAAATATATAGGTATAAACTAAATTGTTATTCACTTAATTGGGGTATTCTTAAGCTGGCCTTTTGTAAAAACGTACTCAATCTTATTGAGGTATGTACGTTCGCTGATGCCGACCCCTTTCAAATATTCCATCCACACTCGTCTTGTTTACTTGTTTCGTCTATCTCCTTTCATTCATCCTCTCTGTATTTTCAGACCATCTCAACATACCTTTCTCAAACCTCGACACTATATCAACATACACTACGCAACGCTCCCTAACATTAACTTAATAAACTTTACTTAAAATTTTAAGTATTACAATTAGTTTAACTATAGTCTTTATTTTATAAAAAATATATTCTCAAAATAAGATCACCACCATTGTATAAGGTGCGTTAAATGAAACAACAATTCAATCTCAACATTCGTTCACATTAAGATGTGTACCCGAATAAGGAAAGAACAGCAAACGCGAGATTTTTCAGCTGATAATATGATTCAGGGGTACTATTCCAGGTCTTAAAAATCAACATATCTTCCTTCTCCTGGTTTTTCACTGCAGACAACTTGCGCTGTGAACTAATGTAAGTTCACATTTTGTCTCCAATATTTCTCTATCAGCACAAAGATGTTCAAATTTCGAACTCCCCAATTCTTTGTTTTTTAAATCCAGCAATCGCATTTCAATGTTGCTAATGTCAATATTAGAAGGAAAAAATTAAATTCTGTTACAGCAGCATTAAGAGGTTTTTTAAACAAAGGCTAGCGACGCTTTACTTTTTCTGAATTTCTGAAACATGTATAGGAAGGATTCCCTCTTATTCAAAGTATTGTTTTAAAATAGCAAATGTCAATATCAGAATTTGGCGATGTTTCAACTTTCTTGGAAAGTGCTTCAAAGTTTCTCTTTCAATACCTTGAGTAAAAAGAGATATTTTTTATGAAATAACTTTTTCTGACATCGAAAAAATTGTATTTACTTTCCCCTAAGGGTTTATGATTAAGCTGATTGAGATAAGACATGACGTTTACAAAGAAATAAACATTTTGGATACACTGATCGTGCGTTAGTTCTGGATAGTGAAAACCCTTCCCAAGGAGAAATTGTTTGATTTCTGTAAACTTTTCAAAATATTTCATCTTGATAACCAATGTACCTTGTTATGCAACAGAATATCTGCTTACTGACCCTCTATTCCAACTAAACATTCTTTAAATAGGCGATAGTTAAGAGCTATGGCCATAATAGAGTTCATAATCTTTATCTTCAATTCCATAACTTTGCAAATTACTTCTAGAAATATCTCCTGATTAATTTTTCAACTGTTGAAATTGAGACAATTTTATTTATTTTATCTAGGAATATGTTTTTCAATGCACTGAATTACAGCATTTGCTGTATCTTCTCCTCGCGTTTGGCCTTTGACTGCCAATAATCCTAAAAGTTCTTCTTTAGGACCTGTAGAGGAAATAAATTGTACAAAAAGTAAAACTTGCATTGTATCATTTATGTCACAGCGCTTCGGACAGAGGCAGGTGGAATTGTCAACCGCAGGGTTGCGGATTTAAGCTTCAATTCTAGTATTTCCTGCAAGGACACGCGCTCAGAAGGAATACATTGTACAACACGATGAAAAGATACGAATTGACGATACACATTGACATTTTATCTTTCTGGAAATGTTTTCTCGATGCTTTAGAGCGCTTTACTTGAGATAAAAATACACGAACAACAATCAAGTAGGTATGTAAATACAGAAATAAGAAAACCAGCCGTCACGAAGTTTCAATCGCACTGCAATGTGCGCACCCGCACGTAGTATTTTGTGGAAGAGCCACACTTAAGGGACCAAAGAGCCGAATGTGCCTCGCGAGCCGCGGTTTGCCGACCACTGGACTAGTGTAACTCAATGCTAGTAGGACTATCTACTATGGTAGGCGTTTTTGAGCGTACATCTCCACATACCCTTCTCAAAACTCGACACTACATCAACATACACTACGCAACGCTCCCTATCATTAACTTAATATACTTTACTTAAAATTTTAAGTCTTGAAATTAGTTAAACTATAGTCTTTATTTTAAATTTATAAATTCTCAAAGTAAGATCACCACCATTGTATAAGGTGCGTTGAGTAAGACAAAAATTAGATCTCAACAATTGTTCTCATGAATACTTAGACCCGAATAAGGAAAGAACAGCAAACGCGAGTTTATTCAGCTGATTATATGATTCAGGGATACTATTCGAGGTCTTAAAAATCAACACATCTTCCTTCTCCTGGTCTTTCACAGAAAATGACTTGTGCTGTGAACTAATGTAAGTTCACATTTATTCTACATCATTTCTCTATTTGTACATAGACGTTTAAATTTTGAATACCACAATTCTTTGTATTTTAAATCCAGCAATCGCATTCCTAAGTTGCTAATTTAACTATTAAAGGAAAAAATGTAATTCTGTTACAGTAGCATTAAGAGGTTTTTTTAACAATGGCTTACGACGCATTACTTAACGAGGTTTTTTTTAACAAGGCTTACGGCTCCTGAAGATTTCAATGAAATGAAAAGGTGCAGATTTAAATTCCTTCTTCCTCTCCGTTTTTCAAATAAAGTTACCTTTTTACCTTGTCAGACGCCCTTGCGAATGCTTGCAGGGTAGATGGAATAAATCTAAGTTGTAAATTGGAACGTTAAAGTGCTATTGCTGAATACTTACGAATCGCAACTGTTTGCCTGGAATAAGTGGTGTTGTGACGTCAGACGTCTCACTTTCAACATTTTGCGCTCTACCCTGCTTATCGAACTTTACCTATTTATTATTGTACTATGGTAAAATAAATGTCAGTAAATCAGAAAAAAAACTGTAAGCATTATCACTCACCGTTTTCATCATGGTATAAGATCCAGACGCGTATAACGCTGTAGCAGTAGTTGGAAAGTTCCCCGTACTGATATTCCATTTTCAAGTCTTGCATAAGTATCTTCATATTTTTATAATAATAAAAACGATCAAATAGCTGGCATGAAGGTTATGTTTCATGTCTACTTAATGTGGCTAATATTACAAAAAATAATATTTCTCTGATTGTTTTTGATGAAATAAATGTTAATACATCCTTCGCCCCGTTGCATTCGCGAAAGGCTCCAGTGCAAAGCAAAGTAAAATTCATTTCAATCAATGTCTCGATTCCGAAGACGAACTCGTAGTGGTAGTAGACAATCTTAACTCAATTCACAATTCAAATCCTCTCACAAAAAACATTTAGAGTTTTCGTCTATAACTTTTTCGAACTGGCCACTTTCGCGCATACGCACAATCAACAATGAACCCCTTGAATCCTCTCAAAGAAAGTTAAATTTAACGACTCCTAACATAAGAGCACATGGCAGAGCATAACTTTCAACCTGACAATGCGAAAAACAGGAAATTAATGCTTGAACTTGAGTCAGTGAATCACGCGATACAGATATACAAGATGGTTGACGGGTTGACTTTGAGGAATTTCGACATGAGGAAATAATGAAAACTTCGTAAGGTTCCACACTGTTTTTATTAATGGTACAAGCCCGACTGGTTTCAATACATACATCATCATCAGAGGCTAAAATAACCTATTATTTTAGCCTCTGATGATGATGTGTTAAAATTGAAACCGGTCAGGATTGTACCATTAATTAAAACAGTGTGGAACATTAGAAAGTTTTCATTATTGCATCACGCGATACAGAAATGTGGTACAAATCAACGAGCTAGGCAAGAGTATTCAATAGATCAAGGATGAAGTCAAACACAGAAACACACACTTTCGAACATTGAGAGTACTGCCTGTCTGAGAGAGGTCTCCGATCGGCTTCTCACTCCATCCCAATGGTTCACCGTCAAGGACACTCGTCACGCTAGCGATCAAACTACCAGCGCGTGTCAGCGTTGCCAAACGTACGTCTCTCCGATAAGAGATTATTTATCCCATACAGCATCAGCGGAACTTTTCATGGACGCCTGGCAGTATTTTTAAGTGATTGTCGATGGCTTACGCCCCCTACACACATCCTCATGCGTATTTAAGTTACCTATCCAAATATTCATATACTTTTGAGAGGGAAAAATATAATGTTTCCCTTTGTATTCCTCGAGATTCCGAAGTACGTACGTTTCTTTTATGTCAACATCATTTTTCTCATTTGTTTAATATCTTACTCTGTACGAACACGAACATTTATAACTATTTCCATACATCAATTTGGTAAAATACACCGCAAGTTACTTTCACTTTTTGCGAGGAAACAGACATTTTGGATGCCAAAAACACTAATCAGAAACCTTGTTGAAGACCTATTTTCGTGCATCAACAAATAATCCTGCCAGGTTACTGAAGGATATGTGGCACGTTGTATATCCATAACTAGGTTGCGCTAACCATAGACAAACAATATCATGTTTCGCACAGCTATTTTACTCGAAATTCATTTTTTATTTCTGCAACGTAATTTTGTATTGAATTCCGTAACTAACCATAAGCTTGGATATTAACAAAGTAAATCGTTAAAAAATAAATGGGAAAAATTTAAAATATTTAAATTGAAGAATTTGAAAAAATAATAGCATTTATAAAAATACCGCCATCACGCAATGAAACACAACCTGGGGTTTGTTACTTCTTACTTAGATTTTTGTTAATCTTTATCTTATTAATATTATTTACTTCCTTTCAAAGTCATTTGCAAACTTTTTAGGTGAAAGGATTAATAATGAGGGAGTTATTGAACAAAGAAAGTTTAAAAAATAATTATGCGTTATTATTTTACCTTTTCCGATAATATGAACACAAGTATTGAAGTTTTGTCTGTCAAACTCGTTAGTGAGAAAAAATAAAAAAAAATTATTGCTTATGTTTTAAGCCTTATCCTATAATATGGAAATTTTAAAAGATATTTTATATTTTGAATGTAGAAGGAAGTAACTCTTATTCAGCCTTACATCGACATTAATGTAACGAGAAGAAGCTGTACGGCCTCTGCCTCCAAAATACAAGAAAGTACTCCATAAAAACAAAAATCAGTTTTAAGATATTTCTCCTGTGAACAGTAATCAACCTTAATTCATAACAAAAATTAAGCTGTCAAAAATGATTATTAACTTATATGTAATTGATTTATCTATTTTAAGTTTAATTTTCTCACTGGATTCGTCAGTTTACCTTTGTACAGGGGTTGAATTTACGTTGAGGGACGAAAGATGGTCTAGCAGAATGGACGACTATATCTCCGCAAGTGTTGAAGATATCGTAATGAAAACTGTTATGCACTGGTAAGGTATTGATGTACACGTTCTGTGCAGAAATGGCGACTCGCTGTAATACAAAGAAAGTTGTACGTATTCCACTGCAGTACCAAGAGTGCAATTATTTTCTCCGAAAGAATATGTCGATAAAGTAGGAGATGCCATAAATTCCGGTGATATTCTAGATATACTCATGGAATGTAACATGTGTAAAATGTAAGTTTAGCATAAACATAAATGCGATTTAGGAGGGAAAAGGACAGCCTAGGGCCAATAAAAAGCGATCATACTGTGGACAAAACCCTTAGATGAATAAGTATGTGAATTTTTATAACGAGAGAATGAAGAAATAGGTACCTAACATTACTGGAATGAACAATTTTATGACGAAACGAATGAAATCCCTTTCCTTAAGAGCACAGTTACTCATAATGAGGAACTTAGAACTTAGTTTGTCACATGGTGGCGCACACCGGATTTTCTTGTCGTCCATTACTGTGTTATGCAAATCTTAGATGCGAAATTTGTGAGATGTTTAATACCTATCTTTTATTATTCCAAATGAAATTGTTACCTAATTCAAGTCAAATATTTGATATTCATACCAAGAGAGATATTCGTCTTTGTTAGATATATTCGTACCATGTAGTATTCAGATGTACAAGCCACGGTGTAACATGGTTCTGATCAGAATGGCAGCTATTTTAGTGGGCCTCTTGCTGTTGTTTGCTGCAACAATGGTTTTTGGCTGATAAGTCTTGTTTTCCAACTGTTCCGATTGCTAAACTGTTGTGTTATTTTGACGCCAACGCTTACAAATTTCAAAAATATATCATGAAATATGTATTTGGTCCATTTTTTACAAAAATTATGTAAATACAAGTATTTAAGCAGTAATTTGACGCAAAAATATTTTTTCTATTTATTTTTACTCAATATTTCACCGTTAATGTTTCAATGATTTATTCAGAAAGTAGCAAAAATATTTTAACCAACATTATAAGCAATATTATTTTAAAAACTAAAAACTATGGAATAAGGTAAATATAAAAACTTAAAGAAACATGGTTTGGGTAAATATATGTACTAAAAAGTCGAAATTTAATTTGAAAGATGTCGCAACTGACCTTTAACCGAAAGTGTTTGAATTTGAAGCTTCTTTATAATAAAATTGAACAACTCTAGATTAACTTATTCACTTGAATAAATTCTTCGCATCACGATATCCGAGGCAAGGGTTGGCTATAAACATTTCTCAGGAACCTATTAAATTGTTCAAATTAGGTATAGCAAAAGCTGAAATTGCGAAGATAGGTACGCATTTGGATTACTCCAAATCGACCGGATTGGAAGATTAGAAAAACTACTCGCAGCAGGACTCGAACCTGGGACCTTCCTCGTTGGTGTCAATTTTAAATTATCTCGATTCCGAATTCAGATTTCTTAACGTCGGCATCAGCACCGCCGCCTTGTCCGCTGGAATATACCTTGGTTGTACGATATGCGAGGAAAGGGTGAGTTAGCTATCAATATTAGTTACGAGTGCATTTTCTATTATTTGCAAAGATGAAAAAGATTAAATATTAATTAAAACAACAGGTTTAAAGATTTTGATACATATTTCTAAAAATGTAAAAGTTAGAAAACAAGAAAGAATACTCAAACCCCGAGTATCGAACCCAGGACCAAATTCTACCAAGGTACTAGTGAGTCCCGCGCTTTACCCCTAGTCTAACGGGTTATTGGAATTGGGAGATAGATTTACTTGATATATTGCGCGTGGCAGAATTCTTTAGTTTTTCTAATACATTTTTCTATCGAACCAGGGTGAATGGAGACAGAACCCATCAACCGTATTCCTATCTAATAGTGTACTATCACATAAAAAAGGTCTCATATTGATTCTTGACATCTTTCTGGCGAAGTATCCTGTGAGTGCACAACTCCCGTCGCTCCTCGAGTACTACGATGAACACGTGGTGGCGACACTGAGCAAGGAGACCAAGGTACGTGAAGAATAAATTCTTATTTTAAATTCATTTCCACTCCATTTCAGTTTCTGGTGAATAACTAGAGCACTTTATTGACGAACGACGGCGAATGGAACATTTTCAACTACACATTCAAATGAGACGCCATTATTCAATCTTGTCCATTCGTCAAAGTGGACGGCAGTGTGTGTCTGCTGTTCGCATAACAATCGAATCTCTCGATTTAAGAGTTTCATTTTTCTTTTTCATGAAAACATTTTTACTCTCAGTTCGTGACTCAAATTTCATATAAAAATTTTGAATGACGTCACGAGGGAAAAATATCAAAGGAACATCCTAATTGGAGTACTTCAACCCTTCGACATCAAGGATCTATGCCGTTGAAACACAAGGGAATGCTGGCGATTTGGGAGAAATATATTAAATGTGGAGGAACGAAACTCGACAAGCTGAATATGATAGATAGGTGGGTGCATGATCGCTTTGTGGAAGCCAGAAATAGAAACCAATCAGTGACGACTAGGACTTTGCAAGAGTGGGCGATTTCGGCGGCCTTACAGCACATATCGCCAGATTTTGAATTCTCTGCGGGCGCTTCAACGTGGGTTTCATCTTTCAAGAAGAGACACCGAATCGTGCAACGTAAAGTCACGAAATACGTATCTACGAGCGAGCAAGCGTCGATAGATGAAATTTTACAATCTGCGGAAGAATTTCAAAAACAAGCGAAAAGTCTCATCTCCCAATATAATGAAGATTTTGTGATTAACACAGATCAGACCGGGTGTGCGTACAGGGAGAATATAAGGAGAACGCTGAAAAAAGAAAGGTGAAAAAACAGTTCAGGTGGCTCTTGGGAGTTTGACGAAAGTCACTAATTCCTATTCGCGAATCCAATGGCCACTGGTGGCAGCACCGTCGTCTTTGTTTTGATTTGGGAAAGGTGATCGCGCGTGAGCAGGCATAAGGGGAACGTTGTAACTGCTAGAGTGTTTCCTGAGTTGTTTCTCGACGATGGCTCCAATAATCGAGGTTTTTGAGCTCATTAATTATATTAATGGCGGGCAGAGGCCTTTAATTGAGGGCACAAAAGTGCTCAACGCAAATCATTTGGTAACGTGTGGAGTTAGTAAAAGGTCGGCCATGGGACTTGATGTGGTGGGGTTAGTGCTCCAAACGAGTAACTTGAATGGGAAACTGCACGAAGTTAAAGTTTCAGTGTTTTTTGGAGTGGATGACGGACATAACACCATATCATCTGCAGTCTGCACTTGCAAGGCGGGCTCAGGGAAGTGCAAGCATATCGTTGTAGTACTCCTTCACGTGAACAGGTAAGTGAATCTCGGTGCTTTCAAAATATGCTGTGAATAATGTTAAGCCAGAACGAAGGTGACATCGTACTAACAGCTTTTACGGGGAACTTGCTTGATGGCCTTTTTTATTTCGATTGCTACCTGTGTTGCGCTATTATGTCCGCAAACTTGAACAACCTTTCCAGTGTGCTATGAATAGCTTTTGCATAACAAAGGCCACCACCATACTCTTTGTTTTTTTATTTCGAAGGTGTTATGAACGGCTAGGCGGTTCATTTAAAGTAATTGCACTTTCTTTATTTCATACTATTTCATTTCCGACCATAGTTTCAACTGTTGAAATCATGGTCGGTACTAAAACTGGAGCTTACAAAGTAAAATTACTTTAAGTGAAGTGCCATCCTGTAACTTTTCCTGTGATTAGGCGGTAATACCATTAAAGGATTTGAAATATTGCAACATATTTGAAATCAACTCTTCCTTTTCGAATCATGCTTGTTAATATTGATATTTTTCTGTCGTGCATTTACATTACATAGTAATTCCAATGCAATATATAGTGTTTCAGGATATCAGTTTTCACGGATATTTCATTCATTCTTATATTAGTGAAAATAACTTTATCATTGTTTATTTCAGATTTATGTAGTTGATTGAATGAATCGCGATGTCCTGCATCAGTTCGCAACGTCACTTAAAATCCTACGTTCATTAAACCTTCTGGAATTGAAAACGAAACATCACTTCAACAAGGCATGGTATGGGTGGAGAGTTTATTTATAAAATACAGTTGTTTATGTTGAAGATTAATCACGGGCCTGAATTTGAACTCTCATTTGTAAAAGTAATATGTAATTATAAAGCAATATTTCAATATGTTGAATGGTAATTCTAGGGTAGAAATTGATGGTCTGCAGAACCTGAGCCAGACGGAGTTGAGCCAGCAATGGGGGAAAGCCAAAAAGGACATTAGGGAAATGTACCAGCCGAAGCCAATTACAGAACTGTGCCACGTTAAAAGTTCTGCCTCAACGTTACCAGACATACCCTTGCCATTGAGACTATCAATAAGGGATCTGTTGATAAAAGGTAAATGTTGCTTTATTGCTTTTTCCTTCTCTTGCTGCATCCTGTGCATGCATCAAATCCTGATACGTTTTCAGTGTGATTGCTTTGTATTGAATGAGTATAAAAGTTTGTAATTTGGTTTTTTTTTCTCATATGATAAGGGAAATGCTACTTTTAAAATTATCTAATTTGAAGAAATGCTTACCAACTGCACATAAAAATTGATGTTCTAATGAAATAGTGGTCATTTCACTCCTGTGTCTTCTAATATCTTCTCGAAGCTTGAGAAAATTTATTTTTCCTTAATTAAAGGTGCTCCAGATTCTGCACTGGCTGTGTCTTGTGCTAGTCGAAACACAATCCAATCCACATTAAAAATGGACACCTTGAATGGTACAGATCTCGAGTCCCTAAGGGCACCACTGACGGATTTCTTGATATCTTGTAATCCATGTTTAATGAGGCACGGTTATTTAATGGAAGGAGTGAGCAAAGGTGATTTGGTAATGGAGTTTTTGAGGAGAAAATTATGAGGACAGCAGGACAAGCTGTTGACATATGCTTGAGTACTGTCAATCAGTGTTGTTCTCTCTGGAGACGAGAGAGACAACTAAGGATAACAGGTAGCACCCGTTATTCTTTTTATACCTATGCCAAATCAAGCTTCTTCTCTCAAGATTGGGAAAAGAAATTTAAATCAGAAATTCTTTCAACATTTCAAGGGAACTATTCCACTGCCTATGACAAACGGTACGAGGCGAGAGCTCTTGTGGCTTACTCCCGACAAACTGGGTATGAGGTATCCAAGTTAGGGTTCATGATAAATGCAAATGCACCATGGCTAGGATACAGCCCTGATGGTATTGTTATTAATGAGACCATTTTGGTGGAGGTAAAATGCGTAATAGCTGGGAAAACTCAGTCGGCCATTGAATTGGCTGACAGTGTTGGGTTTCTCAAAAAGATTGAGGAGAATATTGTACTAAAAAAGAGGCATAAGTACTATGGTCAGGTACAATTGGGGATGGCTATAACGAATATACCTATGTGCCACTTACTGGTATATAGCAGCAAGAATGATGAATGTCTCGTCATTCCAGTTCCCTTTGACAATGATTTTTGTGAGAAAATGTTGTCTAAGTTGAAGAATGTGTACATAGATAAGCTCCTTCCTTTAATTTTCAATGCCCATTCTTCACTTAAATGACTTTGAAGTGTGAAGATTTTCCTCCTAGTACATACAATGACGTGTGTCATTGTGTGAAGTGAGCATAACAACCCTAATGTTGTTATGTAGATTTTTCTGGTTTCTAACCAGGTGATGTTGGTGAGTTGCACCAACATTTTGACGGCATAGTCTGCCATCGTCCGCAGGGTGAAATGATTTCACCCTAAGTAGGATGGCAGACTACACTGTTGAAACATTGGTGCAACTCACCAACATCACCTGCTTGGTCACCCAAGAAATCTACATCACAAATTTTCACTGGGATAGTCTTAAATCTCACAAACCAATTACTGATTCGTCAGTCAACTTTGCTATTTAATGTCAATTGTAAAATCATATGTGTGTATACTCAAGGATCTGTGCTTTGAGGAGCTTCTTGCTTCAACTTGTACAGCCCACTTTTCACTTAAATGCATTTAAAGTGTGAAGATTTTCCTCCAAGTACAATGAAATACATTGATTTTGTGTAAATTGAGTATAACAAACCCATTGCTGTGATAAATTGTAAAATCATATTTGTGTATACTTAAAAATATGTGCTGTGAGAAGCTTCTTCCTTCAACTTGTACAGCCTATTCTTCATTTAAATGCATTTGAAGTGTGAAGATTTTCCTCCAAGTACAATGACGTGCAATTTTTTTGTGTTAAGTGAGCATAACAAACCTATTGCTGTGATGTAGAGATCTTGCTGATTTGTCAGTTACCTTTGTTGTGAAAGGTCAATTTTAAAACCATATTTGTGTAAACATCTCTAATGTGTACATTGATAATCTGAAGACATGTCCATGAAATAAATATTTTTATTATTAATGCTTGGGTTCACTGTACGATATTCACCTTAATCTCATATGTCCAAATTTTCCTGTGGAATGATTTGCAGTTCTTCAATTACTTACATGTTAGGGCTGTGATGATAGCAGCACCACTACCAGAATGCATAGTTAATATAGTTCCTTAATAGAACTAGAGGATAAATGAACAATAGATAAGGATAACCTCGGACCAGAGTTACTTGACAGTGAAATAGAGAGGGAATTAAGAGAGATAAAGGGCAGAAAAGCCGTGGGAACCGATAACCTACCTTCGGAGTTACTAAAGAATCTAGATAGTAAGGGGAGAAAATCGTTTTTCGAACTTATTCGCAGGATCTATGAGGAAGGAGTGTGGCCAGAGGATTTCGTGAAAACAATATTAATACTCATTCCGAAGAAGAAGAAAGCATCATAATGCGAGGAGTATAAAGTAGAGGAAACTTATAGATGAGATTAGGGGAAGACAGAGTAGGTGGCTGGAAGGGGTAATGAGGGATGATGGTTTGCTTAAGGCCGTGATAGATGGTAGGATGTTGGGTAAGTGGGGAAGGAAGAGAATCGGTTTTAGGGATGGGATGAAGAAAGGTAGGACTTATGCTGAGATGAAGAAAGAGATACTAGATGTAGAAATGGCACGGCACGTGTAACAATTCGTTGGATATTCTCAGATTTTCATCACAACCTTCCTCTAACCGGTAGATCACTGTAATGAATGAATGTACATCCATTTGGCAGACGGCATGAATAATGCTCAGGGCAGGCAAGCTGTTGGTAATCTGTTCCATTCTGGAGAAAGACCACTACCACCCACACGCACTTTTAGGTGCAATTCGTCAAAATATACTCCCAAGACTATAAACAAGTGTCTGCGCAGGCTCCAGGAACGTCTAACCTTGCTTTGCCACGTTTCAATGCTGCATTTGAGAGTTATTTTTAAACTTCTATGGCCATTCATAAGTATGTAGTACATTACTAAATGTCAGACATGAGAGCGCTTACACAGAGGAATCAAAAGCATAATCAGCACATTGTTCCTAGCGATAATGGTTTAGACGTAAATGGTAGAATGGTAGCAAAATAAAAGGCAGTACCTAATGTATGAAGATGCAATTTATTAATGATTGCAACTCTGTTTTGAATTATACAATCGAAGCACTAATGGGAGGAAGAAATTAGTTTTCTCGCCAATAACAATTTCCACTTAACATTTCCAATGACCATTTCGCAGCGTAATGCACCCCATAATCAGGGCTATACAGAAAAGAATACATGAAGATACAACAACTCAATAAATACAAGGATCACTTGAACATCGATTACAATATAAAATTTCAGTATAGGCTAATTCCATGTAACTATAAATATACCAGAAGTGAAATTATAAAAATTTATTTTTACAAAGTTTAAATTATGATATGTGTTGTAGGGACGACTGAAATTATTAAATTTTGAATAAACAACTGTTTTGAACTGTTTTGGTGGCAACACTAGTTTCAAAGTTTCAACACTGATGCCAATGAAGCAGGTAATTCTTTCACTCCAAATTTTGATTCTCCAAGAATCGCTTTTAAAAGTCAGAGTTCATTTTGAAAAGCCATTGCTAAAATCAAGAGAAGCCTGCCACAAAGTCCAAATAAACGCAGAGGGCTTGAAAAAAATAAGCTCACCAGTTAGTACCGGACATTTTGTCATCACCATTTCCCCAAAAATCAAGAGTCACAGGGATAAGTGACGAAATAACATTGCAAGTAGAATCATTTTTTGAAAGGGATGTCCTACTAGGCTCCTTGGTGTAAAGTATGAAGAAGGCAAAAATACAAAATTGTAGAAAAGATATTTGTTCACCACTCTGGAAGAAACGTATGAAAGTTTCAAAATGAAAATGCTGATGACAACATTGGTCGGTCCCAATTTTGCGAATTGTGACCAATTTATATTTGTTTACGACATGAAACGCCACCAAACTCATGTGTATGTATTGACAATGAAAATAATAGGCTACTTTTGGAGGCGATGAGTTTATTCCCAAAATGCACTTCAGAATTTATAAAATTGATCATCTGCGACGACAGTTGGGCATGTATGTATCAAACACCAATACAAAATCTTTTTTTGCAAGCTTAGGAAAAGCTCGTAGGCTTCCACGGATGTTGTGTTGACTTTATTTTTCGGGATTCATTTAAAGTATCGAGGGCAGGTCAGAAACAATGAAACCAATACCTTAAAAAAATAATAATGACCACATTTCTGCAATAGCCGAAGCAGATGAGTTCAGAGCAGATGACCATCTCAGCACTCATAACTTCAACTTTGAGGAGACAAAATTAATATCAAAGGAGGTACGCTATTACCCAAGATTAATCAGGGAGGCTATAGAAATTGCGAAGAGACAGGATAACATCAACCGAGAAGACGGTTACACGTTGAGTAGAAAGGTGAAACGAATTTTTCAAATTTAAAAATTCCGGCAACAATGGGAGGCCTCACTCATATATACTTAAGAACGAATGAGACTATCAGAAGGAATCAGTTCAGTTAACCTGATGAAGCTGGCAGGAGGACCAACGAAATATTGTTTTTTGCTATTTTAAACATCGCGGAATGAATCCCGAAAAAAGAAACAGTCAGTGAGTGATGTTTTTTACTGGTTTGTGTAAATGTTGTTTACTAAAATTTGTCTATTGACAAAATTGGGCGAGTCAGGTTCACTAACCCACATGTAGTAGTCAGTATAAGGTCAATGTATGGCAACATTGACCATGGGACATCACCTCTAAGTATTTTAAAAATCTTGAGTTTTTGGATTGCCCTTTCCACATGCACCCTAGCACGAGCAATGTCTGCAGTGTTCACTCCCTCGGAATGCGTAAACTGATTTCTTTTCCGAAGAAAAGGTGGCTGAATCAGACGAATCCCCTTGTCTGTGAATGCATTGGCTATGAGGAACCCCTTATCAGCCATTACATAGTCATTACCCTCAAGTAGCCCTAACAAATCACTTGCCAGGGTAATTGCTTTGTCAGAGGTTCTTCCTCCAAAAACCTTGCTGACAAATGAAATTAAACCATCGGGGGCCACTTCTATCAAGTATTTAATGGTATTTCTTCCTTTGTAGTGGGAAAATGTCATCAGTTGGCATGTCAGGCATGGTGCCTTCTCCACTGGCGTCTCTGAACAATCCAACACCACACGAGTGCCTCTGTAATTAATAAAACACAGTGGCATGTTTTGGAGAACTTCTTTTTTAGATTGCCAAACAATGGCTTCCCTCAACACCACTGCAAGGGTTTTAATTGTTCTACGAAATTTATTCGAACATGAGGTAGGAGTTATGCCAAAAATAACAGCCAAACAACGGTAACTTATATTAAGTTTAATTTTAGCCATTGCAACAAAAAAGTTGGTATTCCCGAGAAAGCATGTAAGTCCTCATTGGTCTTCATTAAGTCCAGCAGCGTTACATTCATCGGGTTACCGTGGTAAAGCTGCACCTGACAACTGGCATCAGCTCTTGCTGCTGGCACATTTAAGATCCCCGAATCTTTGCCAACCACTGAATCACCTAGCTGAAGCATAGCTTCAGCTGCAGCTACCTCTGCTCCATCATTAATGGTTACTTCCATACCTTCATCGCTCTCGACACAGGCAGGTGATGTTTCCCCTGCAGATACATCATCTCGAGCACGGCTCAAAAGACGTTCTTGCCTTCTTCTCTTGGTGGCCAAACATTCCGGAGTTTCTTGGTCATCATGCATTCCATTTGGGATGCATTGAGAGGGAACAACTCCCTTTTTTAGGCATGATCTTTTGCCAAGTCTAGCTGTAACAAAAGTAAAAGATATCTTCAATCAAAAAAGAACATCCAGTATGTGAGCTGATGTAAAATATACTACACGACGGTGCAAGTAGTGACAAGTTCTAGTGGGTTGCAGAAAATTATGTAAGACTAACTACAGTCATTACATGCTTTCTGGGTACTCATTCAAAATACATGGCTGCTTCTACGAAGAAGTACCTAGTATGTATTTCATCAAAAAACAACATCCTTCGTCGTGAATTTTTCTTCCGACAAATACTCTATGCATTACTTTTCACTTACATGAAAAAACCAGCAGAAACAGGTGGTTCAGTAAATATCAAGATTTCCATTACCACATAAAATGTTATAAAATAGATATAAGTTATTACAATATGAACTATTGAAATCGTACCACTTTTCATATTCCATTTAACGTAAACGGGCAATTCCCTAGCCATTATTTGACATCAAACTAACATAATATCAATTTCTGATAACAACTAGGATTAAATGCAACTATTGTCGAGATAGGAGTAGTGCATTTAGAAAGAAACATCCTTATTAGGTAATTCATGGCGTTAGGGTTTCGTCGCGTCGCATTTATTTGAAAATGAATTAAATTTTATGTGGAAACCCAAGTGAATATTATGAAGCAATTTTACCGAGGGACCGCCGATAACATTGAAAATTTCATATTTGACGATGCTCCCGAAACAATTAAGTAAATTCGACACACAGCTAGGTAGCACAAGATGGGAGTCCACAAATGTATACTCACATTTTTCATAAAAGTCCTCTTCTTTAAAATGGAAGCTACACACGTACATGTCTTTGGTGATCTTCTTCCCAATTCTTAAGACATACTGCCATCGCTTTTTCTGCCCACCGTCTTTCGGAAAAGCGTGCAGGGATATGGAGCCTGATGCTCTGTTGCTGCACTGCGGTACACTACAGCATTTATTTGAGGCAAACTTATCCTGCGCCAAAGCCATGGCTATAAAAAATAATTATTCAATACCACCACCAGCTAAGAAGACGAACAAAACTCTGCTTACAACTGTTACACCGGTCAATCGATCACCTCTCCGACGCTTCGATTTCTTGCCGCTAGATGTCAGACACTTCGTTTGGATTCGCCAATACAGCGCAGTACGCTATCACTGCCTCTTGAAAGCTGCTTCCCAAAGTTTTTTTGTGTATGCAGGAACCTGCAGGTGAATTTGATCCGAGAGTGGGTGAATCCATTAGAAAACTGGAAAGTGAATGTTCAAATGTCTCTGTTGTGTGCTCTATATCAGGAAAACTTACTACTGGTTTGTTTATCCAGTTTTTAAAAAATGTGCTGAAACCTTATGTAAATATAATAATTATAAGTTTCTATTGCTCATTGACTCTTGGGGAGGACAGACAAATACTGCGATATGTGATGAGCTATTTATCGACGAAGATGGTGAACCGTTGTGCAGTTTAAAAATTATACCTCCAAAGTGCACCTCCATATGCCAACCTTGTGATGTTTATTTTTACAGGCAAGTGAAACAATTTATTGCACGGCTCCAAAATTGCACATTCCTTCAGTTCCACTCCGTCTCTCTTCTTCCTCTCCGCCTCCTCGAGGATTCTCTTGAATCGCCCTCCGTCGCCCTCTTCCGAATATGGAAGCCCTCTGTTATTAAACGCCGAATTCACGGACAGCTGCGACAATGCATCGGCGAGATAAGCAGTAGAAGATCTTTCACTCCATTTCCCACTCAAGTACGCCTTTCGCTCTTCAAAGTCGGAGAACGAACCAAAGACACTCCCACTCTGTTCTCTCCCGTCGTGGTATCTCAATGTCGGTTTAATTCTTCCGGTGTCATAAGATTCGAAATCGACTAAAACTTTGACGCTCGACTGGAATCGAAGGAATTCTAGAATGCAAGACGTGATGCGATCCTCGTCGTACAGAATTTCGTAACGGCTCTACATTTTCGAAACGTTGCCTTCGTTGAAGGGCTTCACCTCCGTCCTCCACATCATCGCCTCTACGCAGTCCTCTCTGTTGGGTTTGTATAATGACTTGTCTTTCGGAGTTTCATCTTTTGGTGGGCTGGGATTCGGAATTGGCAATCCTATATTTTTGAAATTCTACAATTTAGTTACTATCTCGTTCATCTGTGTTTCCATGAATTCCTTGATTAAAGAGTGTTCCGTGGTCAACAGCGACTGCAAAGTGTCCACTTTAGCAACGGTGCTCTCTTGTTGTTTTTTTACTTCCGCCAAAAATTCTCCTAGCGTAGTAACCATGGAATCCACGCCTTTTATTCCATTTCCTAAATCAGCCACGGACTGCTTTAAACTGTTAGCAATGGAGAAACCATTTTTTTGGCCTCTGGTAATTTTCGCCAATGCCTCCTTTTGCGTGGTTACCATGGAAACTAACTTTGCCTGTTCATTATTCGTGCTATCGCATACCTGATGTAGAGAGTCCACCTTGGAAACGGTCTTGCCAAGTTCTTTCTTTACTTCCTCTAATGACTGTTTAACTGAAGATAACTCCGAAGTTAAATCACTCCTAATCCCCGATATCTGTTCTTCTATGGAATCCTTAATAGAAGAGTGTTCCGTAGTCAACAGCGATTGCATAGCATAAACATTGGAAGCTGTGTTGTCGATTTCTTTCTTTACGTCCTCAAAAGACTTTGATACGGTGTGGCCAAGTTCTTTCCTAACTTCCTCAAAAGACTGTTTTACTGAAGATAACTCCGAAGTTAAATCACTTCTAATCCCAAAAATCTTTATTTCCATGGATTTCATAGAAGCAGCAATTTCGGTGGAAAATAACGTTTTCACGTCATTTATCAAGTCTACATTTGTTGGCCGACAAATATTTTGTCTAGATTGAAGCAGTTTAATATATCCTCTCGCTCCTTGTCCCCAGGTTGGCTGAAGACCATGGTTTTCGCAATGTTCAGTGCGCTGTGGCCATTCCTGTCCTCTATTAAAGGATCAGCCCCCGCTTCCAGGATCTCCCGAACCCAGTCCGGCTTCCCAAACATCACCGCCTGATGGAACAGCGTCCTCTCGCCCACGTTCTTCGCATTAATATAAGGCAAATGTTTCAAAATCTGAATGAACTCCTCCACGGGATATTTAGGCATCAATTCGAATAAAAAATCCTTCATTTCGACCTCAAGGGAGATTTGAACCACGTTCCTTTCTGAGCCGAGTGAAAGTCTTTTGCGATCGTGCTTAAGAATTAGCAGGAATAGAGATTTTGCTCAGAATAACCTAGAGCCTGGAGCTATATCTCTTGCTGAGTCGCCTGTCGAGATCACTGTGTTCTACTACCTACGGATTACCCCTGTGGATGGATCAGACAAACTTCATATTAAGAACACAATACTCTTTCATTTTTCAAATGTTTTATAAGGCATTAAACACTAGTTTAGGTATTAGTTATAGCAGTTAAACTGACTCTTGTTGACTGTGAAGAGGGTTATTACCTATTGATCAGATTCAATGTTCTGAAAGAAGAGTTAGAATTATTTATTGATAGCAAGTTTCAATATTCAACTAAATTGCATAGCTGGTACATTTGAACTCCTGAGTATAACCAATCCAAAAATGCGCTGACCATATCAAAATGCCCTGTTTGGTAAGATAAAATAAATAACTATACAATTCCTGAAATAATTAATTTAAGTATTTCTTAGTTTATTTGTCTAGGAGTTGTAATTGAATAAAAATTCTGAAAAACTTCTCGTTTCCGTTGAAGGTGATACATACGATTTATTTTTTCAGTCGAACTATGGCTGAACATGGATCTTGGTTCTCACCAACGAAAAAGGTAATAAACGTCTGCGAACATTAACATGCCTTGCAGGTGACGATGGTCTCCTTTAGAGCGTTGATCTGATGAGAACAAGGTAGAGCGTTGATCTGATGAGACTTTTATCTAGGTTTGTCGTTAGGTAGTGTAGCTCTTAGTAGCAGTAGTACTCCTAATACTTGAAACCTTTTCTGTTACCTAGTACATACTAACAGCACGCCTAGCATGTTTTCTAAATGGGTCTTGAGTCCGTGTCCATCTGTGTAGTTGTAGAATGCATTTATATTGACGGTCACTCTCCATTTTGATGACATCTATAGTGTAGTGTTGCATGCCTGTGAGGCTTTGCCTCGTGACAAGCATTAGCGATTTATGCTAATGCATAATTAGTCGTAGTTACACTAACTTTAGGGTATAGTGTAATGCATGTTGGTGATTACTCACCCCCTGCCACACACCCCTGAGGTGGCTTGCAGGGTATTTTGTGGATGTAGATGTAGATGAACATACTAAACAACGAGTCGTCTAATGTTCTGTGCGGAAATGACTGACTAGTCAGTGCCTCTCTCTTACTGATGACTAACTTACTGTCCTTCTACGTGCTTGATCAGAGTCGATGATGTGAATGCCTCAATTCTCAAAGACCGTAGAATCCGTTAAGTACCTCGGTGTTACACTGACTAATGATCTATCGTGGAGTAAATATATTCGAGAAATTACCGGTCAAGCTAATCGTAAATTTGAATTTATTAAAAAAGTACTTGGTAAGTGCGACGATAAAGTTTGGAAAATCAGCTGCTTCTCCCTCGTTAGACCCCACTTAGAATATGCCGCCAGTATTTGGGATCCTTATGACATAGGCTTGGAAACTGATTTAGAACGCGTGCAGCGAAGATCGGCAAGGTATATTAAAGGCCGTTATGATAATCTCGTTAGTGTTACTGACCTTTTGCAGCAACTGGGATGGGAAAAGCTTTCAGACCGTCAATTAAAATTAAGACTCAATCTATAATGTAAGTTCCAAGCCGGTCTATTCTTTGAAGAAGTTGATAATATTTTACGAAATCTGACATACTACGGTAGATCAGATCATGAGAGTAAAATTAAGGAACTAGACTGCAGAACGGACAGATTTAAGATGCAATTTTTCCCACGAACGATAAGGGACCATAACAGCTGCCAATGAGACTTTTATCTAGGTTTTTCGTTAGGTAGTGTAGCTCTTATTAGTAGTAGTACTCCTAATACTTGAATCCTTTTTGTTACCTAGTACATACTAACAGCACGCCTAGCATGTATTCTACATGGGTTTTGAGTCCCTGTCCATCTGTGTAGTTGTAGAATGCATGTATATTGACAGTATCTCTCCATTTTTATGACATCTGTAGTGTAGTGGTACATGCGTGTGAGGCTTCGCCTCGTGACAAGCATTAGCGATTTATGCTAATGCATAATTAGTCGTAGTTACACTAACTCTAGGATATAGTTTAATGCATGTTGGTGATTACTCACCCCCTGTCACGCACCCCTGTGGTGGCTTGCAGGGTATTTTGTAGATGTAGATAACCAAATAACTAACAGTACTGTGGTAAAGATGGTATTAATGACTGATTGTTTGTCTGAATTATCATCGATTCATGAATTACGGTCGGAAGCGTCATTAATTCAAGTTTTGATGACGTATTCTACATGAAGTCTTCGAAGCACGTCATAAGCTGTTCGATTTGCTGTTCATAAACGCTGTTTTGCTGTCAAAATTTGTAGGCTCTTCGAGTCTTATGACTCAAACAGCCCACATATGGATGCCTACAAAATATACAAGAAATGGACGATAAAATATTTCTATCGATGAAAGTGCTCTCACATCCCACTATCTAAATATCTTTTAATACCTGTGCCAACCTGTCCTAAGTTTGGCATAAGGTCAGAAATTTCAAGGGCAATGACGAAAGCAGAAAGCTGGCATCGCTAGAACGGTTATAACTTCTAAAAAAACAACAGCAATTCTTTATAAGACGTTCCTTCATTTAAAACACTTATTCACTGGGCTTATATACCCCTTTAAAGATATCTTGACGCTTACTAGCTCTGCATTGAGTGTTTTAAAGCATATTTCCCCAAAATATCGCACAAACAAAATGTAATACCAATATTGATGAAAAAATTATCAAAAACATTGAGAGGAAGTTAGAAAAAGGAGCCGGTACCACGAGGCTGTGACTTTTACAGTTAATTTGTTTCAGATTTGCTTTTTCAGTGCATAAATAAAATAACATGAAAATAGATTCTTACAACAAGATCGACAGCCGGAGACAAAATGAGAATTATAGGGCACAAATTAATGTAATAAAACAATTTTATATTATTGAAACGACAAAATGAACTATCATTACGAATAAAATTGAATTAAAATATTTTACAATTTTTTTATTTCGTGTACCTAACCAAAACCTGGAAGGGAATTGCGGTCAGGGTAGGTATTTGAAGAGTTAAGGAACGTAGGTAAAAGTTATTAACTAGCAATTCAGCATTAATCTCAGCTAGATGATGACAATCAATGTATTCGTACGCTTGGGTGGTTGCTTCCAATTTCAAAGGGCAATATTAAAAAAACCTAATAACGATTCTAAAGAAATCAATTGGTATGTAAATATACCAACTAAAAATGTAAAATGATACAGATTTTTAGACGCGATTAATGGATTTAGCCTACCACCGACAATTGCTGTTGAACATAGTTGTATTAAAATGAAAATGAATCGGAAGTAGTTTGGCTGTGGTCCGGAGGTTCCCGGGTTCAATCCCCGGTGAAGCCTCTGCCCACTCCCACCTAAACTCCTAGCGGTGAAATTTTCTTTCAGGGAAAGGAACTGGCCCCCTTACCCCGAATTTGAGAATATCTCACGCCAATGGCTTAGTACGAGGTGAGCTCTACCCTCACCTATCAAAACTAAGTGTTGGGTCGAAACACAGTGAGTGAATTGGAAGTTGGCAAAAAAGTGCGCTCATATAACGCGTATACAAACTCGTTTAAAAGTAAAAGAAAAATGCTTTTTTTTCATTGGTAAAGCCGCAACTCGAGTACTCCGCTAGTATTTGGGATCCAGAAAATGAAGTCTTCATTCGTGAATTTAACAAGATATATACGTAAGCAGCGACATTCGTCAGTAATCCCTTAGAAAGATCAAAAAGTTTCCCGCGCCATTAGGACCTGGGTGGCAATCTCTGGAGACTCGAAGATAACACGCCAGATTTAGATCATTAGATATATTTGAATCGTCCGAGTGTCCGACAGCCACGGTAAGCATAACGTTATCCCAACGCTACCTCTGTGGCTCAGACAAAAGCGACATAATTAGAGGGATAGACTGTCGAACTCGCAGATATTTAAAAATTATTTTTCCCACAAACCACGCACGACTATAATAGAAAACCAATTTATAAATAAACTCCATCCATTCATCCCATTTCCCATCCAGATCCCTGAAGTTTTTTTCCCTTTCCGCTTTACTTTTAGTTCCCTACACCCCCTGCCAAACGTCCTCGCGTCGACTTTATGGAGGATATGCAGATATTGATTCACTCCGCTTGATTTATGCCATAATTAAAACAATATATGCCTCCATACCCGAGTAAAACATGTTTCAAGTACTTCAGTGTAGGGCGGGAAAACGTGTAAATAAACTCTGATGGAATATTCCTAATAAATAAATTCTAATTCTAGTACAATATTCCTATATCAATTATTATACAATAGTATACAATTCCAATGTTTTAAATGACAAACATGTGCATGTACGATCTCAGAAAGTTGTAATGTGAAAACTGTTGAAAATTGTTTTTCGAAGCCGTTTCCAATGTTGTAGAGAGAATTCCAAAAATTTTGGATTCAAACCCCGTTTCCAATTGTAGGAATTTTATATCATCTTACCGTAATTTCATTGGCGCCTTTTAATCAAAAATCATTTCATCAACGTCGGCAAAGTGATTGGGCAGCGAATTCATATCCACAAAATACAGAAAACCTTCTGTAGTTCCGTTTCACTAGTGGAAACGATATAATATCAATGGCATTTTCCGTCATAATTTTCTTAAAATACTAATGAAAAACCATTAAACAGTACCCAAGATAAAGAAGCCAGCAATTAATCTGGAGCCATAAGCTTTGGGGCTGTAGTGGATAAGCCTTCGACGGAACACTTAACCCTGAAAATTCTCTTACACATACGACTCAGCCGCAAACATTAACGTGTTTTCGGAGCTTTGGCGAATCTGCCATTTCAATCAATTTTCAAGGAGTTAAGTTTGTTGGCATATACCTAGAGAAAACCATTTCCGGAAAAGGGGTTGAGGAAGCGTATGACAAGGGTAATCTTCAAAGGAATAAATGCAAGGCGCTCGACCAGCACTATTTATTATCTCTCGGACCCCATCATGTCTTTCCCGTTGAAAATAGTTCAGCCACTAATAAACTCCCCCAAGACGCACTCATCTACATCTACAAAATACCCTGCTGACACTTAAGGGTATGTTTGGCAGGGGGTGAGTTGTCACCAACATGCATTACTATTTACCCTAAAGTTAGTGTAACCACGTCTAATTATGCATATATGCATAAATCGCAAAAGCTTTTTATGAGGAGAAGCCTCACAAGCATGCACTACACTACAGATATGCTCCCAACGATTGAGAGATCGTTAGTGTATAAAAAAACTACTTTCCAACTACACAAACGGACAGAGACTATAGAGTTATTCAGAAGACATGCACGGCGTGCTGTTAGAATTAGAAAGCAGATAAGGATCCAATTATTAGGGAGTACTAATTCTACTAAGAGCTACACTACCTATCGACAAACCTAATTAAAAGTCTCATTGGCAGCAGTTATGGTCTTTTATCTTTCGTGAGAAAAATGACATTTTAAATCTGTCTGTTCTGCAGTCCAATTTCCTAATTTTATTAACATGATCTGATCCACCTTAGCATGTTGAATTTCGTATAATATTATCAAAGTTGTCAGAGAATAAATAGGTTTGGATCTTACATAATGGATTGACTATTAACATTATTTGATGGTCTGAAAGCGTTTTCAATCCCAGTTGCTTCAAAAGGTCAGTAGCACTAACGATATTATCATTACGGTATTTCATGTAACTGGCCGATCGTTGCTGCACACGTTCTAACATCTACATCTACATCTACATCTACAAAATACCCTGCAAGCCACCTCAGGGGTGTGTGGCAGGGGGTGAGTAATCACCAACATGCATTACACTATACCCTAAAGTTAGTGTAACTACGACTAATTATGCATTAGCAGAAATCGCTAATGCTTGTCACGAGGCGAAGCCTCACAAGCATGCACCACTACACTACAGATGTCATATAAATGGAGAGTGACCTCAATATACATGCATTCCACAACTACACAGATGGACAGGGACACAAGACCCATGTAGAAAACATGCTAGGCGTGCTGTTAGTATGTGCTAGGTAACAGATAAGGATTAATGTATTAGGAGTACTACTACTACTAAGAGCTACACTACCTAACGACAAACCTAGATAAAAGTCTCATGGCAGCTATTATGGTCCCTTATCGTTCGTGGGAAAAATGACATCTTAAATCTATCCGTTCTGCAGTCTAGTTCCCTAATTTTACTCTCATGATCTGATCTACCGTAGTATGTCGGATTTCGTAAAATATTGTAAACGTCGTCAGAGAATAGACCGGTTTGGAACTTACATAATAGATTTAGTCTAAATTTTAATCGGCGGTCTGAAAGCTTTTCCCATCCCAGTTGCTGCAAAAGGTCAGTAACACTAACGAGATTATCATAACGGCCTTTAACATATCTTGCCGATCTTCGCTGCACGCGTTCTAACTCAGTTTCCAAGCCTATCTCATAAGGATCCCAAATACTGGCGGCATATTCTAAGTGGGGTCTAACGAGGGAGAAGTAGCTGATTTCCCTAACTTTATCGTCACACTTGCCAAGTACTCTTTTAACAAATTCCAATTTACGATTAGCTTGACCGGTAATTTCTCGAATATGTTTACTCCACGATAGATCATTAGTCAGTTTAACTCCGAGGTACTAAACGGATTCTACGGTGTCTAGTTTTATGTTGTTTATGCAATAGCTGTTACAAGTAGCGTTTTTCCGTTTCCAAAAAATCACAACAACGCATTTTTTCAGGTTTAATTCTAGCTGCCACGCATCGCACCACTCTTGTATTGCCTCGAGGTCCTTAGTTAGCGCTTCCTTGTCATTAAAGCTACGAATTTCTCTATACATCACTGCGTCGTCAGCAAATAATCTAAGCTTACTGTCAACTTTATCACCGATGTCGTTTATGTACAAAAGGAACAGAAGCGGGCCTATGACACTTCCCTGTGGGACACCCGATGTGACTTTTACTTCATTAGAGATAGCGCCATCTAATACAACCCTTTGCACGCGATTACTTAAGAATTCTCTAATCCAGGAAATTGCGTCGTCGTCTAAACCGTATGATTTTAATTTCATGAGTAGCTTACTGTGGGAAACTTTATCAAATGCCTTTTTAAAGTCAAGAAAAATTGCATCAACTGGAGCGTTATGTTCACCCGAGACTAAAATATCGTGAGCAAAAAGTGCTAATTGAGTTTCGCAAGATCTTCCCTTTCTGAATCCGTGTTGTGTTTTTGTTAACAAGTTTTCTATATCGAGGTGTCTCATAACTGAACTAACAATTATATGTTCAAGGACTTTGCAAGAGATAGATGTGAGAGATATCGGTCTGTAGTTCGATGGCTGTTCCTTATCACCGCTTTTGAATATGGGAGTGACATTTGCAATTTTCCAGTCCATGGGTACTTTGTGTTCGTTGATGGATTTACTAAATATATTCTGCAAGTAGGGTGCTATTTCACAAGCTAATTCTCTATACACGCGGGCAGGAATTTCTTCAGGACCTGGGGATTTATTTGGACTTAAAGATTTTAGCAAGTTTTCTATTCCTTGAGTGCAAATATCGATAGGCGGCATCTTTTGCTGGAAGTGATCATTTAACTTTACGGATGTAATCTGCGATGACTTGGTGAACACACTTTGAAAGTAGGAATTTAATAAGTTGGCCTTGTCCGAGCTGCTTGTTAATAATTCGCCATTTTCGTTTCGTAGTGGAATAACTGTTGATCTATTGCCTTGAACTTCCCTTACGTATGACCAAAATGCCTTTGGATTGTCCTGTAATTGTTCTCCTAATGTTTTTCTTTTAAAATCCATGAATGCATTCCGAAAGGCTTCCTTTGTAGTGGCTTTAGACAGTTTGTATTTTTCAAATATTAAATTTTGATCACTAGTGGACAAATCTCTACGGAGTTTTTTCATCTTGGCGTGGCATACTCTCTGACGTGTTAACGATTTTCTCACTTCTGCATTGTACCATCTTGGTTCGCTGCCCTCTTTTTTTACTTTACTTGGAATGTATTTTCTGATCCCTGAATGTACGATCGAAAGAAAAGCTTTCCAGCTACCCTCCGTGTCTAATTTTAAGCTTGATTCCTGGAATTCGGGAAGAGAATTTTTTAGATGACTCTTAAACGCATTGAAATCGGCTTTTTTAAAAATGTAGAATTTTCTTCTTTGTTTAAAACTTTTAATGATACTCAAGGAGAACTTTGCGGTAACTACTCTATGGTCACTAATGCCCTCAACAGTGTTTACCTTAATTACTTGTTGCGGTATATTTGTTGCCAATAAATCAAGAATGTTGTCCCCTCTGTTAGGCGTCGTAGCTATCTGATGTAGGGCATTTGATGAGAACGTGTGCAGCAGGGACTCGCATATATCTTTGTCTCTTCCTCCTGATATGTAACTGTAGGTCCTCCAATCTATAGAGGGCGTATTGAAATCTCCACCTATGATTAAATTTCTTTCGGTTTTCCTGGATGTGATGTTCTTTATTTGTGCTTCGAGTTCAAAAATTGAGTTGACGTCGGTGTTAGGTGGCCTGTAGTATGCGCACACGAATATTGTTTTTGATTTAGGGCATCTAATAGAGCACCATACAGATTCTATGCTGGTATCTGGGACGGTTTCCGCTCGGCTGACTATGGTTTTCTTTACAGCTATAAATACTCCGCCTCCGGTTCGGTTGGACCTATCTTTTCTGTAAACATTGAATGATTTAGGAAAAATTTCACTATCAGAAATATCGTCCGTCAGCCAACTTTCTGTGCCAATAATGACGTTACACTCCGTGCTATGAATAAGGTGGTGAAATTCTGGAATCTTATTTTTTAAACTACGGCAGTTAACTAATGCAACGACTAATGCTTCATGATTATTGTTTATGCGATTCGGGGTAATTTCAAGAATGCTGTCTTCAATTAAACTATTCTTGGACCCTATATTCGGAGTATTCTTAGCTAAATTACTAACTGGCAACACATAATTATTGACTCCACTAATTGACCTGCCCTGTAGCCTACCGTCTATGTTAAACTCGACGAGTGTGCTCAAGTATCCTGCGCGCTACATCCTGCGATGCCTCGTATGTATCAACTCAGTAATCGAGCCGACCTCATAAGGATCCCAAATACTCGCAGCATATTCCATGTGGGTTCTAACGTGGGAGAAATAGTTGATTTCCCTTAATGTATCGTCACACTTGCCAATTCTGTACCCTCCAAAACCTCACCCATCCCCCCACCTTGCCACACGATCGTGAATTACGATCGCACAACCCTCTCCCCTTCCTGACAACAGAAGCCAACATACTCCTTCCCCCACAGCGCCCTTCTTCCTTATCATCTCTCCTCCCTTTCCTTGCTCATCAAACTTCCCCCCCGTCCTCAGCCTAAACCTCACAAACAACGTTAACCTACAGCCTCCCCCACAACTCCCTTCTTCCTTAAAATTTCTCTTTCCTTACTCATCTAACGTCCTCCCTCCCTCCCCCAGACCAACCCTCTCCCTCCTCATGAAATCCTTTCCAACCCCTTCCCCCCAGTGTACCTATATATTGTGTGAAAAAATGTTCTGTAAACTACCTGATGATGTCGCCCAGCGACGAAAACTAGGTCGGCATTAAAATTATTTATGTGGAACGAAAAGTTTTTTTTTCTTTTCAACTGGCAGGATTAGTTTCTGATGTACGAAAGTTATTCTTCGCCAAGGCGTATGAGAAGTTTTTGTGACGTCCAAATGTTCTCGTTCCATCGCGAGAAGTGGAAGCAACTTGCGGTTAATTACCAAAGTTGATGAGTGGAAATAGTTATAAAAGTTCTTATTCGTACACTTGAAGATATAAAAAATTGAACATAATTAGCATATTTCAAGGCGCGCCAGTCATAGAAAAGTAAATATAATATATATTTTCACCCAAAATTATGTGAAAATCTGGATAAAATACTTGAAATACATTAGTAGATGGATGTACGGGGCAATGCCATCGACAATCACTTAGAAATACTTCGTGACATCCACAAGAAGCTCCGCGAGTGCTGCATGGGATATATAATCCCGTATCAAAGAGACTACATTTGGCAACGCTGGCACGTGCTGTTAGGAGATTGCTAGCGTTAGGAGTGCACTTTGCGGTGACTATCGGGGTGGAGTGAAGCGATCGGACACTTCTCGGACCACCTTGCTGCGTGCTGTTCACTTCCAGTCGTGTTCCTCCTGTGAGTTCCTTCATTCCGCCACGGCAGTCACCTTGTGGCCTTCAAGGGATTGGCAGGATTCCTTCAAGGACTAAATAGCGGACATGGATACACGTACACATTAGGGAGGTAATCTACTAACTGCACTATCCAATCGACAAACTTAGTTAAGTCTCATTGGCATCATTTTGGTCTTTGATCGATGCCCAGAAATATGACATTTTAAACCAACCCGTTCTGCAGTCCAGTTTCCTAAATTAACTTGTCTTGTGTAAGACATTTGAACAAATAATTGACAGTTACATTGTGCCGTATGCCATTATAAGCCATGTTTTTATCTGGAGGAATTTTTTGTTCCAATTTTGAAGTATGTCCTTGTATTATGAATAATCGTGGAAGTTTTGATCACATTGAATACAAACATGTGAGTGCCTTTTTTCGTCAGGTTGGAGACGATGGGTGGCACGCCTGATTTGAATGACGTCAATATGGGAGGATGGGTCTCCCATCGAATGATATGGAGGGGGATTCGTCTTCTGTGGTTTAGGAATGCGCAGCCCAACGTTGGTTGGCCTGCCACCTGGCGCGATTCTTTGGAAGGCGAGTCGCTCGAGCACACTCGTCGCTCATTCGTCTGGCGTCCATCTCCGGAGTAAGATGTGACGGTAATTCTCTCGAGTTCCAAGGTGTGTTTCTTCGTTTGAGTTCAACCCTGAGAAGTTTGTTGCCTTCTCACCCATCTCGTTGATTTGTTCCCCAATGCTGTATCGCGCGATTCATATCCTCGTCTTTCTTCGACGCAATTGTAAGTACATGCCTTCTTGTTCGTTCTTCTCCTGTATATCGCATTGTCAAGTTTAGAAAGATTTTCTTAATGTTATTTCTGCGAAATTTTACCTTGTTCAAGGGGTTAAGATTGTCTACTTATTCTGATTTTTCGTCATCTGAAAATTGTCATTGATTGCATACGATTTGTCTTCGCTTTAAATTCCAGCCTTTTATTAATTCTAATTTGCCAGCTCTGTGTCTATTTCCGTGCTGTATATGGGAGTACATGGGAGCTAACAAGTATTACGTAAGCACATTTTTGGCCATTTTTGACCCCTCCAACACCCTTGTAAGCAAAAATCAGCATTTGCCGAACCCTACCACTTGCTTACGTAAGATCTTTCGGATTTTTATATTTCTTTATATTAAGAGAACCAATTATTCTAAACGGTAAATATGAATTTCGGGCTCGTCTGGAAGGATTTTTTTTGCTGGTAACCTGTACAAAACTACGAATACGTAACGGCGTTAGTGGTTAGTATAAGGAATGCCCAATTATTAAAAGTAAGAATTTTATCAATGAGACTAGTATTTTTCGAGTAAATGCACTTAGAACGTTAGCAATTTTGCTACTTTTTCGACTGTATTCGCCGCCATATTTCGACGTCATAGGAATAGGATATAGAGTGATATTCACTAGTTACACGTCTGACATATGTCCTTCCCCCAACCACCAACAATAGTTTCGGGCCTATGGAGTGAAACAGGGGTGCTTAGGGTGGAACGGTACGCGGCTCGTAAATGGTGATTTTCAGTAGTGTAAATGGTATTTCTGTGATGAGGGAAAGGTGAATATGCGATTTTTAGGTAAATTATATAATGGATATAATAAAATTCCAGTGATTGGAGACATTGAAAAAGTGAATTATAATGTAAACTTATGAATTTTGAAGTTATGAAATGAACTTCTGTAACTCTATTTCTTGTTTAGTAGTGAACATGATATAGGTAAAAAAAGATAGAAACTGTTTCTGAGGTCATGCAAAAAGATTATTCTATGAAATATTTGCGGAGCAACATATAACATTGAAGCGATGCCTGTACCGTGGGGGAGAGGAAGACATTCCAGCCTTAAAAATATCATGCAACGATAACACTATTTCTTTCCCCACCTCATGTTTATTTCAATTGAATGAGTTTAACTTTTCATTCATGGCGTGGAATTGCATACTTTTCGATGACAAATGTCATTACTCGAGCGCTCCTCCTAGGAAATTTTAAGTAAGTACATCGTTGCTAATTAAAAAGCAATAATCCACTCATTGTTTACGGCCTTGAGAGAGACCCACGACCAATCGAAGCCCACCATATTCACGGACGTATCCTTGTGTTTTCAAAATCTTTTCATATTATGTCTGTCAGCATGTGTAGCCTCTCCAAATTAGCTTCGAATGTCTCCCAAGGAGATCATTGATAATCCAGCTAATAGGACGAAAAAATATTGTAGCTAGTGCCGTTTATGTATGGGAGTGGGCAATGTACAGTGATTCCGAAAATATTAGTAAGTATTAAAATGCTGAAACGTGGGATCGAACCCCGTCCACCATCTGAGAATTACAGTACCTTAACACACAGGGTTACAAGCTCCTGTTGAAAAAAGGTGTCCTTTGCTGCGGAGCAGTTAAATTTTAGAGGTTTCTAAAATGATTTAAGATATTGCCTTGTGACCATCTTCTTTTTCTTCCCGATTTTTTGGGCTTCACTTGCCATTTAAAGAACAAGTGCCCAGGCAGCATTTTGACGCTGGCCCGATGTCGGGTCATCATCGGCTAATGTCGGTTATGTATTGGCCCGACGTAGGCTGCCGACGTTGGCCCAGCGTTGGAATGATAACGTTTGCCGGTGGTAAAACGACATTGGCTTCCAATTTTGGCCCGGTGTCGGAACGATGTCGGCTGGTGTCGGGATGATGTCGGTTCAGGGTCGGGATGGTGTCAGTCCAAGGTCGGGCCAACATCGGCTAATGTTGGTTCGACGTCGGCTACCGACATTGGCCCAGTGTTGGAATGATAACGTTTGCCGGTGGTAAAACGACATTGGCTTACAATATTGGCCTGGTGGCGGAACGATGTCGGCTGGTGTCGGTCCAGCGTCGGGATGATGTCGGTTCAGGGTCGGGATGGTGTCAGTCCAATGTCGGGCCAACATCGGCTAATGTTGGTCCAACGTCGGCTAACGACATTGGGCCAGTGTTGGAATGATAACGTTTGCCGGTGGTAAAACGACATTGGCTTACAATATTGGCCTGGTGGCGGAACGATGTCGGCTGGTGTCGGTCCAGCGTCGGGATGATGTCGGTTCAGGGTCGGGATGGTGTCAGTCCAATGTCGGGCCAACATCGGCTAATGTTGGTCCAACGTCGGCTAACGACATTGGGCCAGTGTTGGAATGATAACATTTGCCGGTGGTAAAACGACATTGGCTTACAATATTGGCCCGGTGTCGGAACGATGACGGCTGGTGTCGGTCCGGCGTCGGAATGATGTTGGTTCAGGGTCGGGATGGTGTCAGTCCAACGTCGGGCCAACATCGGCTAATGTTGGTCTGACGTCGGCTACCGACATTGGCCCAGCGTTGGAATGATAACGTTTGCCGGTGGTAAAACGACATTGGCGTCCAATGTTGGCCCAGTATCAGAACGAAGTCAGCTGGTGTCGGCCCAGTGTCGGGATGATGTGGGGTCAACATCGGTTAATGTTGGCTGTGTTGGCATCAAGTCGGCTTCCGACATTGGCCTAGCCTTGGAATGATAACATTTGCCAGTGGAAAACGACAATGACTTCTAATGTTGGCCGGGAATCGGAACGATGTCAGGATGATGTTGGTCTAATGTAGAAATAATGTCCAGTGTTAGAATGGTTTTGTGCCACCGGTAAAACATTGGGTACTATTTGAAATGGATACCAATGATGGATGGAGAAGACAGGAGTAAGAAATACTAAGGCCAAGAATGTGTTTTGGGTGGGTAAATGCTCATAAATATATTGATGGTGATATCTATGGTGATTTTAGCACAATAGAACTAGAGTTATAACGATTATTGGACTATGGAACTAACTAAACTAAAAAATGGATAATTTAGTCACAGTAATGATGGCACAGCCATGGATGTGACTGCCATTGAAGCCAGTTCTCATGTACTTACAATAGGTACAAAGGAGTGTGTTTCTGAAATAAAATACAAACCTGGTAAAAATACAATTTATTGAAATTACAAGTGGTTACAAAATCCTAGGTGGCATATTAAGCCCTATCACGCAATTTGAAGCACTGTTACACTTCTCCTGTATTCCCATTCTCATTGCTGTTCATCCTTCTCAGTTGCTGAAAGAAACAGCTTACATGAGTCATCATATCAAAGAGAAACATATTTAAGAATATAATCAAAACAAAATCAGAGCCAGGTTATTCTTGATATATATTCCCTGATGTTATTATATTTTGCACCAAACAGACAGTTTTCATGGCTGATAATTGTATTCTCATGGTCTGGTCTATTAATTAAGGTAGCATGTATTGGCATTTTGACACAAATTTTCAAATTCAAAATAAGCAGCAATAACATCAGAAATGAATGCAGAGCTCCTAATTTACCTACGACACCACCAGAGAAATTTTTTCAAAACCCCGTAATCAGAAATATGGGCAATTAAAGTTCAGAGTATTTTATATTGGTCAAATGGTAAATGAGCAAAGACAGGCACGCACATGCATGTATTTACGTTAAACAAATGATATCCACAGTTAGAAGAAAGAACTAACTTAAGATTTACTAATCCTCCATTTGTATTAAATGTAACTGAGAAAATCTCGGCTATGGAAGGTTTAATTATCATATATTACCTTTCTCAAATGACGTTTCCTCTTCTATTCCCCTTTTCTCTTCCTTCATTCTCGCACTCTTGCCTCTGCAGCACTCTTCCTCCTCTTAATAATGAGACTGTCTGCTTCGATCTCACCTCCATATCTCTATCTGCATGAGTTGAAGCAGGATGCCTTCATCAGATCCCAGCTTGAAATAAAAGTTTTAACACGTCACCTTAAGTTGGGCAAAAAATTGTTGCTAAGAATAATATACTACTACTAAAATATGAGATTGACTAACCGTTACACAAATGTTACATGCTTACGCCTCACATATCAATATGAATAACCCCTCTCAATACTATATCATATAAAATGCACGAGAAAATAACATAGCACTGGTGGAACACTTCTACGTGAAGGTACACAGGTAAATTTAATACAGATAAATTTAAAGGACTACACAGGTAAATTTAATTAAAATAATTGGACTGAATATGCAACCGTATTAGCAAATAAGAAGTGAACCTTCTGAAAGATGGGCACGATTTCATAAACCACGAAGCTTAATAATGATACATAATAATGAAATCATCAACAAAAGCTTACCTTACTTCAGTGATGCTTGGCCGTGTCCAATCATTAGCATCTTCCATCCAACTAGTAATGCGAAGGGCAAACAATGCACGTCCAACCTCGAGTCGCAGAAACGGCAGAAGTGACGATGGAGTTTAAAACGTTGCACAAGGGTATATACAACAAAAAAATATAGGGAATATTTTGTTCCCTTGAGCACGTTGCGTTATTTAGCCTTGTACGCATGCGAAATATCGTTCTTCATTTGTTCGTAGCAGCGCAGGCGCGCAGAGCAGCGCCAATTGGGAGTTGAAACCCGCTTTTTTCAAAACCGCAACTCCTTCATCGGGTTCACGACCAAGAATACTGTACATATATAAAGAGTTCGTCGTTACGACTGTACTCGCGAAAATATGCAAGAATCTTTCGAATAATTATGGCTATAGCAGCAACTTACTACATTGTAATCAGGCATGACACTTTAAAGCACGTAACCCGGCGATATATATATATGACGATTCAAAAATTTTAAGGGATTAACGGCGGATTACGGGGGGAGGGGTTTAGGATGGAGGAGGGGGCGGCCACTCTCGGTAATTCCTGATACAATATAAAAAAAACATTAATTACATCGTAATTATTTTCGCATTATTATCATTATTACCCAAAACATTACAAAAATCAGAAAAAAAATCTTCAGTTAAGAGAGATTATAACGTCCTCCAATGAAGGGATTATATTTGTACGACTATACAACTATGATATGAAAATATGAGGTAGTTCCATAGTATTTTTTCTAAGGGTGGCCCATTTAAGATCTGAACAAGTCCAGATCTGGCGTTCCTAAAATCTGAACTAGTCTAGATCTGGCCCACTTAAGATGTGAACAAATCCGGATCTGATGAATTCTAGCCCTGATCAAGACCAATTCTGGCCAGATCTGATGTATTCCAGCCATGATCAAGACCAGATCTGGCCACATCTGATGCATTCCAGCTTAGATAATGACCATATCTGGCCAGATCAATTTGGATCAAACCAGATCAGAAATTTTCTCCTAGGAAGGGACAATGCAAATTATTCAGCTAACCATCTTTCAATTAACATTACGTACTAAAGTCAATATATTGAAATATTAATCCAAAGATGGTGTGAACAAATTATACAATGTATGCTTGAAGAACTATCTGACTACAAACACATTAAATCATTAATTGTAATATCAGTTATTGGATTTCAGCTGATCTTTTCCATTTATTGTTCACTCATCATGTATCATTTTTATAGCTCGGTGCTAGTGGGTATATCTAAACTGGCTATAGTCTGAACATGATGAAGGGTATTTTTTCTGGTGGTGAAGTACTTTCCCTGGATGATTGCATAAAGATCCTACATCTGGTCTGGGGAGTTTCCGAAAGAGCCAAACATCTATAGATGTTTAGGATATACTGCCGAACACCGGGGTTCCACTATCTCTAATAATTCCATACCCCGCAGACGCCCTGAAAAGTGACCCGCGGCCCCCAAAACAACGGTAACCCACCCCCGCTCATATAGCCATGATATGATTTTCAAGAATTCATGGAACTCCAAAATGAAACATCGGGCCAGCATCATACCAACGTCAGCAAGTGGTGTCGGCAGTACAACTTAAAGCTGGTGTTGGCCCAATATCGGCTTTACGTCGGCAAAGTCGGCCAACCTAAGCCGACTCAAAGCCGACATTGGGCCGACATCGGCAAGGGTTGGCCGACTTTGCCGACGCAAAGCCGATATTGGGCCAACATCGGGCCGATTGTTGATGCTGCCTGGGTGCTTACTCATGCCTCCTGTATGTAACCCTTTCTTGTACCTTCTTCTCACTCAGGTCATTTCACGTCTTTATACTACTTCCTTTTAGATTCTTTAAAGTAGTTTTCGACTTGTAAGTTAATTTGCGCTTTAATGTAACTATGCGAGTGTTCAAGTAAAGACTTTCGTTTGTAACAGAGTATGATATTTCGAAAATCGATCGTACTATTTTCCTTTCAGTTATCTCTAATGTTTCCATTTGCTTTTTATTTACTAACCACCCCACGCGGGTGTGGTATATAGTAGTTTTGTTTCAATATTCATGTCTTTCACTAGTCTTTTAGAATTTTTAGGGGTTGCATTATTTTTCAGTATCGGGGAAAGTCCCGAACTTAGGCCGAACGCCTATCCTGTTGTTGTATTAACATGTCCTTTGAAGTTTAGTTACGTTGTACGCCAAGGTAGTTGGGTTTGTCTTGTCATTCCATTGGTTGCTCTTTGATTCGAATACGTTGCCTTCTTGGAGTCTCTGCGTCTCTGTGCTTCGTAAATGTTACCGCTTGTGTCTTTTTGGTATTTAGTAGTAATCTCCATTTTTTAAACCAGCGTACTATTTTGTCTATGTTTTTTTGGCGTAATCCACAGCTAGTTGTAACTTTTTACATCCATTTCGGAATACCAAATTCGTCCGTTTTAAAAATTAAGCCGATATGCCATACCTTGTCAAATGCCTTGGATGCGTCGAGATAAACTCCCACATCCGTCTCCTTCCTGTTGAATGCGTCACAGATGAAATCAACTGCACTATTCATTTGCTGCGTCGTGGATTGTAGTGTTCTGAATCCATACTGCTCCTCCAGCAATATGTTGTTAGTTTCTACGTATTCTGAAATTAACGGCACCACCACCCTTACCAAGAGTTTTCCTAAATTAGAAAGAAGAGAAAATGGCCTCATATAATCGGGCATGAGCGTCTTCCCTCTTTTTTTTAAGGGATGCACATTTTCACAGTGGCGGATACATATGGGGGGCGCGTGCCCCCCCCCCCCTTGCGGGGCCGCCCGTATTGCCGCCCGCGCCGTCCCCGCCAGTCAGCCCACACGCTATTCGTTCGTGTCTTTAGTCAGTCTACTCTTAGTCGAGTTATCGAGTAGTTGTACTTTCTTATATAGCACGCGCGCGCGTCCGCGTCATCATATTTTATACGTTTCTGTCCGGCACATAGATAGCTAACCTACAAGAAAAGTCGCAGCCTTCTAGTGATCTCGATCTGTCTGTCATTTGTTCCAGAAAATTCGCGAATAATCTACTGTTCGTATTTGTTCACACTCCTTAAAAGTCTAGAAGCGAACATTCTGGCACCGAAATTTCTCGAAACAACCGAGCTACATATATAAGGGAAGCAGAGTCACTGCCAGGCAGTCAGTTTGAAAGCTACAATCTTCGCGATAACTTGTGCCCCCCCCCCCTTGAGTTTTTTCTGTATCCGCCACTGCTTTATCATAATTCATTTCCATACTTTAGGAGAGCACCCTTTTGCATTGATTTATTCAGTATTTCTAGTAAATACTCCTCCGCTTAAACAGGGATTTGTTTAACTACCTCATTTGGTATTTCATCCTCTCCTGGTGATTTCCTTTTTGGCAGATTCTTAATTATATTTGTAATTTGTTCTAATGTCATTTTTGGTATTTCCTCTTCTCTAATTGAATGCTCTCACGTGTCTTTGCTATTTCTATTTTTGGAGTTAATATGCTCACCTTGTTTACTGTGAACACCTTTTCCAAGTTTTTGCCCATTGTATTAGCTTTATCCTTGGGCCGATGATACCTTTCGTCTCCGCTCACTATCGCAGGGTCACGAGGTAGTATTTTCTTCATTGATTTCGCAAGCTTCCACAGCGAGCCGTCATTAGTATTCATCGACGCAAGTTAGTCATTCCACCTTTACTCCTATTTCAACTGCTCTTTTTATTTATTTTTATTCTCTTAAACTTATTTTTATTAGTCGTTCAAATTACTTTATATTTCTTCCGAAAGAAGTTTCGTTCTTTATTATTTTCCTTTAACTCGTCAGCATCTGAGTCAATGGAAGGAGGAAAACGCATTATCTCCCCCCCCTACTCACTTCCCTTCCCCAACTTTTTCCCCACCGAAGCGATTTCAGGAGGGGGGGTGGGGAATGGCGGGAAGGTGTACAGGCTGGCCGAGGGGCTGTAGAAAAGCGAAGAGCTCTCCAAGACCGCGGCAGAAGTCAGAAGGAAAATGGGGGTTTACGGTCGAGGTATACTTTCACCTAATCACCAGGAAATACGTAGAACGTTGACAAAGCATTGTCTGCTTCGAACTGGTGCAAACTTTTTAACCTTTATTTTTCCCTTCGTCAGTTATGAGATTCCCACCCAATCGCATTCATTGTGTGTTATATCGTGACAATTGAATGCGCAGGTGGTCCCTTGCTATGTCCTCTCCATTGTATGCGCTTCGTTCGTTAGTTTTGGGGTAGAAGTTCAGATAAGTTTGAGGAGTGACGTCAGAGAGGGAGAGAGAGTGGGTTATCGCCAGTTGACGCATACTTGGCAACACTGGCACGTGCTTACAAGGGACAGCGGCCGAGAATGGCCTTGACGGTTAGAGTGTGATCGTGAAGTGTAGCCTAAGCAGTCAGGGACCTCTCGGACCAATGCACGGCGGTGAGATATACGTAATAATATTTCACCGGCGTAAATTGAAGACAAAGAGCAATTACCAAAATGGCAGAGGAGGGTTGAATGAATTTCAAATTAATATAAGTTATAATCTTCTATTAATCTAAGGCACTTATTGTTACTAAGTTCTGGAGTTGCAAATGGGATCCTCGGGACCAAAGAACAATTAGCGGGAATAAATTGGGCGGATTTTGGACAACTGCGGTAGGTAACATTTAAGAGACTAATGACATAATGAGTATGAGAACATTTAGACATATAGTTTAAAAATTGAACGTAGAACACTGGAAGACATATAGTTTCAAAAATGGCGGCAAAGATAAAGAGTGGTGCGAAACTCTACTCCACACATTAACTTCTAATTCCTTACATCAGTTATCACAACACCGACCAGAGGAAACAACGTTCTAGATCTTTTGGCGACCAACATACCTGAAAGCGTCCTTAACGTAGTAACAGTGAACGGAATTAGCGATCAAAGAGCAGTAAAAGCTAGATTCCATATTAGTACTGAGAAAAAGGCACCCATAAAGAGGAGGGTATATTTATTTCATGAGGCGGATTTCGCAGGCTTAAAACAAGAACTATTGACCTCGTATAAAAATTTAGTCATATTAGTGAAAACGGTTGTACTGACTATACATGGAATACTTTTCGTAACATGACACAACTAGCCATAACTAGCGCAATACCAAGTGAACTTAAAAAGGTCAAAAATTAACCTAGGTGGTATAATGCAGACGTCCGGAAATCTCTCAAGCGACAACGAATACGGTACGCAAAATTGAGGAACGCACGTCAGGATCTCCTCGAAGAGGAGTATAAGAAGTAATGCAAAAAATACAAGAAAACGAAAACAGCAGCTTAGGCGGCCTTTCAAAATGCATTAACGGAATTCAAAAATAAAATATTTGGCGAATATTTAGAGGATAACCCAAAGTCATTTTGGTCGTACGTGAGGGAGGTTCAATGCTGCAAATCAACACTAAAGTCACTAAAGAACAATATAGGAGAAAGAGCAAACGACAAATTAGAGAAAGCAAATATCCTCAACACCTTATTTCAAAGCGTCTATACAAAATGCTCTCCAAACAACACCACTACAATGCCTAGACCATATAAGCACCCAATGCGGTCTATTAAAATCACTAGTCGTGGAATATAAAGTCATCTGAAATCCATTAATTCCAAGAAGTCACCCGGTCCCGATGAAATTCCCTCCCAAGTTTATAAAGAATTAGCATCAGAAATAGCACCGTATATGAAAATTATATTTGAAAAATCTCTAACACAACATCGTATTCCTTAAGATTGGAAAATCGCAAACGGTACACCAATATTTAAAAGTGGCAATAAGAAAGAGCCCAGTAACTATAGACCGATTTCCCTTAAGTCTATTTGGTGCAAGGTATTGGAACATATAATCGTCAGTTCGATTATGGGGTACTTGGATAGTCAGAACTTGTTAACGCCAAATCAGCACGGATTCCGGAAAGGCAGGTCCTGCGAAACCCAGTTGGCCCTCTTCCTTCACGACATTCTTTCCTCGGGAGAAAAGCTTCTCCAAGTTGACGCAATATTTCTAGATTTTAAAAAATCTTTCGATAAGGTCCCTTATTCAAAGTTACTCGTTAAGTTGGAAGCATACGGAATACACCACGACGTAATATGTTGGATAAAGAAGTTCTTAGCCGACCGCAAAGAGAGGGTAGTTCAAGATGGCGTTAGCTCAAATGTAGTGAAAGTTACATCAGGTGTACCTCAGGGAAGTGTCATTGGCCCGGAATTGTTCCTTTTGTACATGACATCACTACCGTTGTTACTAGCAAAATTTGCCTTTTCGCAGATGACGCAGTGTTGTACAGGGATCTAGACAATGAATTCGACAAGATTGCGTTACAAAAAGAACTAGATGCTATAAATGAATGGTGCAATACTTGGCAGTTAGAATTTAATTTTAAAAATTGCGTTTTTATGAATGTTTGGAAAAAGAATAACTAGGTCAACGATACGTACACAATTAATCAAACAGACTTATCAAATATAGAGTCAGTTAAATACTTAGGTGTGACCCTTACTTACCTGTATTGGGGGAAACACGTTCGGGAAATCTGCGGACAAGCTAGTCGCAAATTGAGATTTATTAAAAGAAGATTAGGAAGATGCATCGTGAAAGTTAAAGAGCGATGTTATTTTTCACTCGTGAGACCTCACTTGGAGTACGCCGCTAGCATATGAGACCCTTACGAAATAGGTGTTATCTCTGAAATAGATAGAATACAACGGAGAGCAGCAAGATTTGTGAAAAGTTGTTACGATAAACTTAGCAGTGTTACCGAATTGTTGAAGGAATTAGGGTGTGAATCTCTAACTGATCGAAGGGAGAAATACAGGTTAAATCTTTTGCGCAAACTCGGAGCAGACAGTTTTTTCCGGACGTTCAACATATACTGCTAGAGCCAACGTACTATGGTAGAAGTGATCACAGGAATAAAGTAAAGGAAATTGACTGCCTAACTGATAGATTCAAAATATCATTTTTCCCACGCACAATAAGGGATCATAATAGTTGCGATAGATCAATCACATGAAACTCCCACCCTCAATAGGTAGAGTAGAATTTTCACTTGTTTTTAATAACATTACATAATTACTAACTCTTCACACCGGTCGATTAGTCCGGCATTATTTTATTTTGTTCTTTTCATGAAGTAGCATCTCGTAGTATTCATAAATGAACAGTATCAGTAATATTAACTAATAGGTGTGTTTATAGAATTTTTCTGCATGTTTGTATGTTCATTTACGTATCACTCTCCCAGTTTCCGGTTGGACTGCGCAATGTTCTCCTGACTGCTTTTGGCCTGCGCCTAGCGCCAGGGAGAGCGTGCGGGGTTCTGATTTGTTCTGGGACTAGTGCAGCATGCCTGGTGTGGAATCAGCCCGTGCCACACACCCTAATGGTGGCTTGCACGGTACACCGTAGATGTAGATTTAATTGGCATTTGTTGGCCATCCTGTAGATGTTACGTGTCGTTTGAAGTAGCGTTATCACCTTCAGTTGAAATATACATGTATTAACTCCAGACTTAAAAATGTGAGAAAACAAATTCAGCGTTGTCTTATTGAATATTTCCGCTACATATTATCTTTTACATTTATTCTCTTACGCCTGAATCTATTATTGTAAATTTTTATATATGCCTATCTAACATTGAAAGATTGAATATTTATATTTAAGGCTTTAAAATCGGTTCAGGTTATCTCGTGGGGATGTTCGTAAATAATACGACTGAAGTAACCCAGACCCTACTTTCGAAAACTACAGAGAATAAACTGTCTTATTTTATGCTTATTTTAGGGATCTTAACGCTCTGTATCAGGGTGTTCCTTGAAAATCTTAAAAACCTTGAACTATCCTTGAAATATTTTTGCATCTTAAACTGCTCGAAAAAAAGCCATTTTACGAATTTTCCTTGATAATCTATAAGCATCTTTGAAATAATGTATTTGGAACACTGTAAGATGAAAAATATATTTTATATCAATGAATTAAATATTTAGGCACAAAATCTAGAGAGTGGCATACAACTATTCAAACAGATACAGGATGTCAATATATTAAGTACAAATCACAGAAACGTATGCAGGCGCCGATCCCACGAAATGAATGTATTATATCTGTACAGTATATAGCGAGCATTATACATCAACATCTACAAAATACCCTGCAAGCCACCTCATGGGTGTGTGGCAGGGTATACATATGTGTCATTGGTCATCATTGCGGATTAGGCTCCGCGCAACTATATTTCACCCGTGTAATTGTATATCCATGCAGTGGTCCTGCAGTTGAACTTCGCCTTTTGTCCGCAATCAGACCTCCATAAGCATACCACGTACGTGTTAAGTCGACAGGCACTGATATCGTACCATATATCTCCACCAAGCATCTCTTAAGGTTTGCTGGGTAACTTTCCACACATCCGCACATAGAGAAGCGTTAGATATTTAACATCATTTATACATCAAGTATACCATAATAAGCATCGGCAGAAGATATGAATTAAGTCATACGAAGATTCGCCAATTTCTATGCAAGTATATGTACATTTTAAATGTATTTTATAATACAAGCTGTTTGATGTAAATAGTTGCGAGACTTATAGTAAAACTGTTACCGTTAAGTACGGCACAAGACATTCTAAGAAAAAAATACTTTTCGTTAATTTAAATTAATTTATCCCACGTAAAACAGTTTCAGTCCAGTTCAATGTTTTAAGACAAATTGCCCAAAAATAAGTTCGGGAAGGGGTTAATATTTTGATATATTTGGAAGAAAGGTAGTTTTTCCTTTAAAATGAGGTCAGATTCATCAAACTCTAGTAAGTAGCGGAAAGTTTTACATTTTTAAAAAAGCCAATTTTAACCCTTTCCTGCCGGCGACTACGGTAGGGAAATGTTTTCCGTGCTACGGGTAGCTTGCGAAAATTTTAAACTCCGCTCTGCGAAGCACTTTTTGGGGTGGAGTGGCCCAGGTACTCTCGTCCCTCCGATTTGGGACCCTTCTTAACGGGGCGCCCGGCTATTACCCCGGCCACTGAACTCGACCCTCCAACCCTTTCTTAGCGGGAGTCCACGGTCAACTCATTGCATTTACAGTGTTTTTTAAAATTAAATATTGTCTATGATTTTTAACAGTTTACACTTGTATAAGAATAACTTACATTTTTTTAAACATTGTAGAATTTTAAACGGATTTCTAGCGTTAATAGTAACAAAGTTAGGACTTTTCCATTTTTACAGCTAGTTAGGACGTCTCGAAATTTTCTTTGAATAAACCTACAAATAATACTTCCCATCCTTCTTTTTCATTCGGGATTTGGACCAACGTAGGCGAAGTTAAAAGTATGTTTTTACAATAAACATTACCTAAAAATACCGGAATATGAGTAATTACTAAGGGGATCAATGAAGGAATCGGAAAATAGAGAACATATAGTGAAAATAGGCATTCAGATTGTAACAAACACGTACGATATGGACAATAAAACGACAACATTTCTCTTTTTGCGTACTTTTCATCGCATATGAAAACACAAAGCTTTCACACAAGTCCATTAATAATAACACTAAAATTTCGTTTAAAAATTGCTTATGCACAGAAAAAAACGAAGAATTCATTTCAAGGTATAAAAAATTGGAGTTTGCAATAAATTTTTCTTTGCAAAAATCATTGACAATTCAACCACTTCAACGCGGATTCCTGCTATTATGAGGATCGTAAATGAGTTGGAGGGTCAGGCCAAATGGCCGAGGATTAGCTCTAAGGACTCGCTAAGCTGGGTCTCAGGCAGGGCCTGAATACCTCCGACCATTGCTACCTCAGCGGTCACTTCACATCCCCCGCGACAGCTATAGCCGACGTCCGTTTGTTTGCGTTGAAAATCCCACGCCAGCTATAGCCGACGTTCGGTCGTTTGCGTATGAAAATGCTCGTCGGCTATGGCCGACGTCCGGCGCGAAAGGGTTAATGCGTTCGAGAGTCACCTAAAAAATTCTCTTCCCGACTTCCAGGAATCAAACGTAATGTTTTCAACTGCTATGTTCTTTGTTTTTAGGGTTTTAGAAAATTCAAAAAATACTGTTGCTGCCACATTATGACCGATATGAACGAAAATATTTTTGCTTTTTCAATTCCATTGGGATTTTAGATTAATCTCCATTGTGCAGTTCGGTGTCCCGTGAGCGAGAGAATAATAAATCCAGATATTATTTTCCAATTTTCATCACCCTTGGTTTCAGAATACTTATATTCAACATTCGTTTATTTAAAAAAATGTAATTTAAGGTGAAATAATTCACAAAAACACTCTTTGCCCTTCTAACACAAGAGAGGTTACACTTCTAGTGTCTTATATTTTAATACCTATTTAATATTATGTCTACACTTTGCAGTAAACTATTACTTTTCATTCATCCGAAATTTAAATGTAGTGATTGTTGGTTAGGCCATCATATATCTATTTCTAAATTTTTGATCTGTGTAAAGACTTGGATTGCTCAATATGTAAAATATTTAACCGTGATTTTGTGTTATTTTTTTAGGTCAGCGTTGCTAGTATTCGACTGATTGCCGTGTCTGAATGTTGACGTCTTCTGTGAATGCGTCTTTCCCTAAAGGTTTTATTAGTGTCAATTATAACTCATTACCGCACGCTTATACTGTTCAATGCACTTTGAACCACACAGCATTTAATTTAGTAAGTAATGACACACAGGAAGAGGTTTAGTGATGGAGATGAGGTTGGTCGGTCTGAGTGGGGGGACCCTCCTGAGCCACCACCGAGGCCCTGCATGGACACACCAGCAAATCAGAGCCAAATGTAGAGTCGGTAAAATACTTAGGTGTGACCCTTACTCAGGACCTGTCTTGGGGGAAACACGTCAGAGAAATCTGCGGACAAGCTAGTCGCATATTGGAATTTAATAAAGAATATTAGGAAATGGCGACTATAAGGTTTAAGAGCGATGTTATTTTTCACTCGTGAGACCTCACCTGGTGTTTACCGCTAGCATAAGGGACCCTTACGAAGTAGGTTTAATCTCTGAAATAGATCGAATCCAACGGAGAGCAGCAAGATTTGTGAAAAGTTGTTACGATAAACTTAGCTGTGTTACCAAAATGTTTAAGGTATTATTGTGAGAATCTATAACTGGTTGAAGGGAAAAATTCAGGGTTAATCTTCGCTCAAGTTTGGAGCAGTTAGTTGTTTGCCGGTTGTTCAAAATATATTGCTAGAGCCAACATACTACGGTGGAAGCAATCACAGGAATAAGAAAAAGGAAATTGACTGCAGATCCGATAGATTTAGAATGTTTTTTCCCGCGAACAATAAGGGAACATAATAGTTGCGATATATCAGTCTTATGAAACTCCCACGCTTAATTGGTAGAGTTTTAACTTATGCATAATAACACAACATTATTATTAACATTTCACACCGCTTGATATGTCCGGCAGCATTTTATTTTGATCTCTGCATGCAGTGGCATCTCGTAGCATTCTTAAATTAACAGTATTTGTAATACTAACCACTAGATTTGTCTATAGAATTTCTCTGCATGTTTGCATGTTCATTTACGTATCACTCTCCCAGTTTCCGGTTGGACTGCGCACTGTTCTCCTGACTGCTTTTTGGCCTGCGCCTAGCGCCAGAGGGAGCGTGCGAGGTTCTGATTTGTGCTGGGACGAGTACTGCATGCCTGGTGTGGAATCACCCCGTGCCACACACCCTAGTGGTGGCTTGCACGGTACGTGGTAGATGTAGATTAGTTCTCGTATTTGTATTGTTTTACTACAGGCCATAGCAATTATAGAACTATTGGTGACTAACATACCTGATATCGTACCTTTACTTTGTAACATTGAACGGAATTAGTGATCACAGACCAGGAATCGCTAACTTCCACATAATTACTTACAAAAATGGCAATCACAAAGAAAGGGGTAAAGTAATTCTAATAGGTGGATGTCGATGGTTAAACCCTTTCGCTGCTGGCAGCTTTCCATAGCTGTACGGTGGAAAGTGAAAGGTATCGTCCGGCCGTGTTAATTCCTCGAGCGAGGAAATCCAGAGAAAAAAGTTGATACACCTTATTTATAATTATGTTTACTATTTTTTTATAACTTTAATTTCATTCAGCTTTTTAAAACATTACTGGATCACCGCCACTTTGAAATTTCTTGTTGATTTCTTGTTGTCTACGTTGATTTCGTCGATGAGCGATATTATTAGCTAATATACAGATGGGCTAGCACAACATACGCCACTGCCACGGGTAAACTGCCAAAAACTCATGAAGTGGCTTGCAAGGTAGTTTGTAGATGTTCTATCAGCCCCCCGTGCATTCTTTCAGCATAATACTTGAGTATCCGTCCATTTGTGAAGTTGCAAAATACATAAAAAATGACGGCCCCTCTCCATTGGGATCATACCTGTTGTAGTGTAGTCTGTGCTTGAGATGCTTTGCCTCGTGACGCGCATTAGCGTTTTTTTATAATGAATTAATGGCCGTAGTTACACTAACTTTAGTGTGTAGTGTAATGCATGTTCGTGACTACTTACCCCTGCCACACACCCTTGAGGTGACTTGCGGTGTATTTAGTAGATGTAGACAAATGCATATGCAGGAAGAGACATGTTTTGGAGTAGGTGGAAAGAGGAGAGGGTTGAGCTTTGGTTGGAGGGGAGAGGAGGGGGAAGTTGAGCGAGTTAGGAGAGGTGGTTGGAGGAGGGGAAGGAGGAATGGCGCTGCGGGGAGGTGGGGAGGCGCAGAGCTACCGTGTTTCGAATAAGGTGGGGGGAGAGGTTTGTTGTGCGACCATAAGTCACCACGATGTCGCTAGGAGGAGGTTGGAGTGTAGGAGGGAAATCGGTGACCTTTAGGCGATGGAAGGTTCAGCAGAGATTGGGGGTGAAAAATAAAGTCATTAAGGACGAGACATTTGTCACGTTTTACAATATCTCCGAATAAACACTCGCTCAACTGCATACAACTTGCGGGTCTTCTTTTACACGTGGAGAATTTCAGGTTCAAAACTGCTTCCAACTTCCAGGACTGGATCTCCCCGGCGCACCGATCGGGTGCGTACAGAATCGCACGGCTGCTCTCTCTTCATCGGTGTGATGTCCCACCCGATGAAAAGCCTACCGTACCGATCGGTTTGGAGTTACCGAATGACCCCCCAAAGCCGGACGGCATGGGTGAGTGGGAGCGGGAGTGGGAGCGAGAACGCGATCTGCTGCGCTTCTTGGTGAGCGGACGGCCTTTCCTGAGCTTGGCGCTCTTTGTAGCCATAGTGCCGCTCTAGATCCACGGGAGGTGGAAGGAAAGTCGCCAAAGGGGCTTCGTCAGTGTTCCACGCGAGGCGGAACGCCTGGACTAATTGGCAACGCTGATCACAATTCACCAAGAAATAAGAACTAGAGGCACGCTTGCACACGCAAGAGTGCCTCGGCCACAAGCCAAGATAGACTGATAGACGGGGAGCTAGGGGCCCTCCCGGCAGAGACTGGGCGCTCGTGCCTGCGTCCTCCAAACTCCAACTCAACCGGTTCAATATTTTCTATTCTTTAAATCTTATGACATAAATTCGTTTGACGTAAGATCTTAAAAATCATTAATGATTATAGCTGTATTGTGATGTGTTTGACTATAAGCACATATCTGGTGAGTGGTCACCCCCTAGTCATACAGATTAATGATAGACCGAAAGTGGCAGTGGAAGTTTTCGTCGGTGAGTCCCGACAAAGCGATTTTTCCACTGTCGTTGACATTTATAAAGGCAATGCTTTGTTTTATTGCCTTTTATTACACAGGCAGTCTTAATTTGATATTTTTGTCAGAAGAATGGGTCTTTTATGGCATGCGAAAACTTAGAATGATTTAATTTTGATAATTTAGGGGTTAATCTCAACGAAAGGGAAATATTTTCTTTGTTTGAGCTCTCGACAAAATATGGACTAGGACTAGTATCAGTTGTTTTACCTAACTAAGGGTTTGTATTGCATGTGAATGCTAATGTTCACTTTTCCTTCCAGTTGACTGTTAAAGACGTTTCTCCTGGCCATTGGCCGATTCTTCATTGTGCTCCGCTCTTTCGTACTATGGGCTATTGAACTCCATTTTGTGTACAATAGAAGTGAATTATTACCATAGAACGTTTAAAAAATGAAGTTATTAATATCTTCCTTCAACTTTATTACACGCGTTTTATATTTTTTTATTATAGGTATTGCGTTTTTATCTCGAAATATATATTTTTCTTTTCAACAATAGAAATTTCCTTGTCAACCAGGCGTGAATTTTATTTCAATAGCGACTCCATGAATGACTATTCACTCCTGAAAGGCGAGGTCAAGTGACTTGTTTGTTAATTGAAGTCAAACGAATAAAGTTCCCCGTTCGCCTTGCCTTCTTGATGACCATCAAGAAGGCAAAAGGTCAATCGCCTCAAGTGTGTGAATTAAATCTTGAAAATCCATGCTTTTCATATATGCTCACGTGTGGGACAGCCGAATTATTTAATTATTTTTGCAGAGGGCGATAAGACCAATAATAATGTGAATCCAAAAACAATCTTTACATTTTTTCAACCTTTATTAAATACTAAAGAATTATTATCTTTAGTTTTTTTGTTAATGTCTTCTTTCTTTATGAATCCGCACTTAGAATGAGGAAGGGGCATTGCAGCGCATACCGGGCTATGCTAGTATTCATATTTGTTATTAAGGACATACGAAGACACCTTGTACTTATATTCCGTATAGCCTGTAACTTTAATCATTGCGTCAGATTTTGCAATTGATATATAGTTTTAACTAAAAGTTATTTAACCCATTTATGACGAAGGTTTGAAAAATGCGAAATTCACCCTGATTCGTACTCTTAGTATTGATATAAATACGTATTAAAACAATAACCGAAAGAAAAAACATGTATATTTTACCAATGATTAATCTTGAAGTGTTCCAAAACTGGAACACTATGCAAATCCACTACCATAACGTACTCAATGATTACAAGCCAATTTTTTTATTCAGATATTTGTTAACTCACTACTTAGAGTGATATTCAGGTAAAAACTTAACATGCAAGGGTACATTACATTTTTTACATTGAAGAGTGTTATTTTTGTAGCATAAGACAGAGATTTTGCTTTCCTTGCTTCACGATCGTATTATTCATGTCGTCATGACGTTGATCAAGATTGCGCTTCAGAGATGGTCTCCCTTTCCTAAGAAGCTCAGCAGTTTTACAATAGGTCTATATGTATAATGACAGGCCACACTGTGATGAAATTCAAGAAGAGCCATTGGCTTCACTTCGTTCAGTTTATGTAATTGGCAAGCATTTTGTCAAGCCAGTTCAAAGCAGAAAAACAGTGGGCTTGAGTACCAATTCTTTCCACGGATTGAAACTCGATACTTGTCAGTATTTTCATCAGTTCTGTCCACCCCTCCCATACACTGATTATATTCGGATGAGTAACTTGCATATTCTTTTTCTGCTTTTGAGAATAACGACTGGCCTGTTGCAAGGAATTGACACTGACATTTAGAGTCGGGTTTTTCCATGATATGGCTGAAGCCAGAAAATGTAGCCAAGACGCATTGCACCACACAAGAATTTGTATCCAAACCGAATAGGCTTACCTTAAATGAACTGTTTGCACTTGTGACGACCAAAACAGGGAATCATGGCTTCATCAAAGCTGAAGAAAATTTCATTAAGTACAAAATTCATGCATGTTTGAGTTGGTCTTTGAGAGGGCGTAACTTGGAAAATTTGTCCATGTAGTTCAAGTTAGCACTGTCGGCAACATGCAAATTAGAAAATATTGTTTCAAAGCGGGCACGTCTCATTGCACCACTAACTAGAGAATAGTGCGAATCTGGTATTTGCTCCCAAAACATACGCTATATCTGAAACTCTACCTCCTATTGGCTGGGCATTCAGATCTGCTTTCATACATTTGCGCACAATTTTTGTTATCTTTTTCATAGAGCAGGAAGAGGTTGAGGCGAAGCATAAGCAGATGCACCGTAATTTACAGCAGTATCACCTTCCGGTAGCTTCAAAAGGTAACCATGTTCTAAGTCCCCGTCAGAAGAACCATGAATGAGATTAGGAGCGCGCAGCAAAGAACCAGATTCCCGGAGACAGAAACATGTTACGTTGCGTCTACAGGGGATTCCATGATGATATCACGTACTTATATGGAATCTTTGGTCTCTAATAGATCAGTTACTTCATGCACAGTCTGATATCTCAGAATCCTGATAATATTTAGCCCTAGGAAGACTGAGAAAAAATTATCGCGTTATAGCCTGACTGGGTCCAATGGACCCTGAACCTTTTGTTTCACTATTACCATTTTATGATGAATAATGGCTGAGTTAAGTGACAGTTTTTATCTTTTTTACTTCCTCAGCATATGCTATCACGTCTTTATTGCTATTTAATTATTTTGTTGGACGCTATTTCTGCAACAAAGCATTATATTATTCACAATTCCAGAAATCACTCCAACTTTCCCATTTTTATGAATGTTTATGAACACAATTACATTTACACACATTACATAATGGATCTTTTGGCACCGTTAAAGAAGATACATTACAACTTTAATGAAACAAAAGAATGTAGCTGTTACAAATGTTAGTAAAAACTGTTATGCTTCTGCAAGCACTGATTGCATGAAATTTTTGAATGCCCTTGGCATATATTTCTCGTACATCGTGAACAGGTATATCGTGTCTTTCTGCCCTTATTGTAATTACACATATGACACCTACTCTTCTTGGTTATTATGCTAAGGTTGTCAAGGGGTGTGTCACATTTTCTTATTCTCGATGTCGATTCTTCCGATTGTTGATTTTTCTCATGGAGATACTCAAACCTTTCAGGGGACCCAGCTAACTCTTTTCCGAGGCAGATAAGAAAATTACGTCGTTTAAATAGTATATTAGAAAGTTTTTGACTGTTTAAACGATTCCATATGACAAGCATTAATTGAACTGATATGAATCAGGTTATCAATCAGGGAATAAACCGTGTAAACGGACAGCGCCCACGGAACGTCAATAATTGTTTGTCAACCGTCATGCAGGATCCTGGCACAAATGCATCTTTCAAATTTTCATTCCACATATCAAATATCTCTCTTATAAGTAATGGTAGCGGGCGTGACTTCGTGGAAATCCTTCATAGTAGGAGCGTCTGAAGAAATTAAAACTTCGCTGTTTCCACATGAGGTTTTATTGATACCGACCATGGTTTCTTTACAGGGTAACATTATCAAGGTCACCTTGATAATGTTACTCTGTAACGAAACCATGGTCGGTATCAATAAAACCTCATGTGGAAACAGCGAAGTTTTAATTTCTTCAGACGCTCCTACTATCTCTCTTATAGGCTGCAACATATCTTCGCCTTTGTTTTTCCTCCTTTCTGTCGCATTATCAAATCGAAGAACCCACAGTATTATTTCGAATCTATCCCTACTCATAATACTGTTGAATATTGGTCGGCAGTCTAATTTACTCCAAAGTCGTGAAACATTTTCATTTTTGAACTTGTAAAATCCGATCAATGTTAGCAATCCCCGAAACCTTTTTATTTCAGCGTCACTCACTAAACTCCACACAGCTTGATAAACTACATGCCCTTCAATATTAGTCCATTTTCTAACAATGTCAAGGATATTAGGACGCAAAAATAGCAAGAGAGCAGAAGACACAAAATCAACATTCCGCACGGCATAGCGAGATCGACCGAGGCTCTGGCGCAAAATATTATTCTCCTGCGTTCTACCCTTTTTAGTGACATGAGGTTCTGTTGACCACTCTTCTTTCAGATTGCGCGAAATCAAAATTTTCTCACGATACGAGTACCCGATTTCCGCATTCCCATCATCTTCTGAGCAAGATGAAGAAAAATCACTCACAGTGCCGTTTTGTTCTCCGTCATCATCCGACATTTCACCGTCTTCATCTCCACCGGAGTCACTACTACCCTCCTCCAGCCAGCGCTGTATGTTTAGATGCTGAGCACGTCCTTGTGCCATCTTTAGATGAATACACTCGAAATGTGTGTCACTCTAATCAATTCTGTGAATAGATTGACAATCAAATTTATCAATTTTGCATTCGAACGTTTACTAAGATATAAATGAAAGATAACATTGCTCGTGCTATTCCTTAGTTGTAAATTCAGGTAAAAATATGTTTCTGTTATCATCAAGCAATTCAAAGAGCTCAATAAATTTTACTAGAATATCTAATTTTATATAAACAATACTATTTTTCATTATTACCTCAAAAATATCTTTATAATTATTTTGAATGTGTTATCTAAAGGGCGACGCCGATTACTAAGCTCCGCAACTCCACAGTGTTCCGATAGTCAGTCTATGAATTCAATAACATGAATAACACTCCACAAAAGTTGGTACCACCAAGCATTCTGTAAAGATGGAAACAAGTAAATCGGTATATGTCATAGTAGCTGAAAAGCAATACACTTCTTCATCTAACTTATTCATCTGAAGAATAAATGTTTTGGTAAATGAGGTAAATATTGAAGTAGTAAATTAGAATGAGAGAGTTTACTCTTTTATATAATCCATAAAAGTTTGTACTCGCCATATACAGCAGCAAAATGTAACGATGGAATTCAAATTCTTCAATGTCTTCAGTTCAGTTGGCGGAATAACAGCATATGTCGGCAGGCAGCAAGACCACTCCACCTTGCGAGCGTAACTTCCGACTGACCACCACGAAAGCACCACAGAGGCTAAATGAACGGTCTCACATATAAAACTGAGAGAATACGGGATTGAATGAAGAGAAGTCACACAATGTATGCGTCAAACATGAAATAGTTGCAAAACCTACCCATTACAAAATGACGTGGATACGTGTTTCTGACCATATCATTCTAAATGTGGCATTGTAAAAGCATATAAAAGTCTTCATGCCAATCCCTATACATTGCCCACTAAATGATACAAAGATTCGCTTACAACTTTTTTATAACTCCATACACATAGTATCTCCCAAAAATACAATGTAAATAATAAAACTGCTGGTGAGTTGAAATATAATTCCCATCGAATTGAAAATGGTGGACTGGGTCCAATGGACCCAGTCCGTCCACCATGTAACTTTGTAGTATAATAATAAATATATTAAGCCCATTCTCGTAATTTCTTGCTATGTTATTGAGTACACACATATAGGAAAAGTCACGTTGTCCAAATCAATTTCGTGTATTTTTGACAGAATTATAAACTCTCAAAACTACCAACCGGGTCCATTGGACCCAGTCCGTCGTTCTAGGGTTAGTTAAGGTATAGCTAAAGGCGCGATCACACTTCGCTTTTTGACGGACGTGACGCACGACACACGTCCATGTTACTCTATCTCAGCCGACGTACTACTACTGTAAAAACACAAGCGCCACTAGCGTCACCCACGCTATGGCCTGAGGACCGGGTAAAAAGGGTCACTGCACTCTTGGCCGACGGCGGTGCCGAAGATTTCAGTGTCTTAAAGAAAAGGCGGAAAGCCCTTTAGGTGGAGACGGAGAGGAAAGGGTTTAGAAATACCCGAGGAAAAACCCTCTATTCGGCGCGGTGGCAAGAGAGGGGGGCTATTGTTCTCCACACCGCTCTGTGCAGAACAAGGGCGTAGCTCGAACACTTAAAGTTAACATTCTACTAATAAGGAAAGGAGAAGGACATTGGGTGCATACAGCCGCACTTCGCTCATTAATAAGTTGATCATGACGTCAATATGACCGTATTTATTCTCTCATTAAAGTGGCAACTGATCAGTCACATGACGTCTCGTCGTTTCCCTCAGTGACATGACGTCACAGTGCTAACTTGATCATAAAGTAAAGTGAATCGATCAGGGCGGCAGAATGGAATCATGATAGTAGTGGATTTGTCTTGTGTTCCAAAAATGGATCACCGTAAAATAACAGCTTATTACTAAAACAAAAGGAATTGTTACAAAATTTTCTTCTCATCGCACTAATGACTAACTATTACTGAACTTGCAGGGGAAAAATTAAAACATTTGGGTGCAATGGCAAGAAGTTATTATTACAATCCTAGATATGGTCCAGGAAAAACCTCCTTGAAAAATAATACCGATATTTCTCCACACACTGGCTGCGAATAATTGGCAAAACTGACTGACTCTGTTCATCACGTAATACAATACACCTAAATAAAGAGGTATAGAAAGATAAATGGCGACCTTTTGTCGTATTATGAGTCGTAGTCATTTAATTACTTAGTCGTCTCAGGTGTTCCAAAAATGGAACACTAGGCATAAAAAGGTTAATACGTCTTACTTACGAAAGCATGTATGTAGCAATTGATAATAATTTTCCCGTTTTTTTCAGGTGAGCGCTCTTTCCTATCGTCATTGCAAGCAACACCTTTGACGCGGGAATTGGTGTTCTGGGTTCTAATGTTCCCATAATGGACATTAGAAGGGTGTGCGTGGATGGCATGATGGGAAGGACAATCATTCGGAACAGTGACGAGGGGAAAGTGTTTCACGTCCGGAGTCTGTACGAGAAATTATATGATGTGAGTGAGATGACGTCATGCGTGCTATTGTTCTTGAAGAGTCAGACTTCCGTAAGTGTAATGGTTGACTGTGACTCTCATGGCATCGGAAATATGAAGGCGAAGGTCACGGATCACGTTGGAGTTGAGTAGAGAGGAAGTGATTGGATATCATTCGCCGACTTCTCCGAGATGAGGGTGTACCTCGGAGGGAAGGTGGGTGAGGGTTGGAAGGTGGGATATGTCCTTGGTTATTTTGCAATAGCCTTGGCACAGATATCCTTTCTATTAGCATTCCATAACGATGGAAAGGCTTATGAACGAGGCGACGGACTCCACGAGCGAGAGATTAGAAGAGCACTCGAGGAGGCGGAAAAGGAAAAGAGGAAGAAGAGGGGAGAGGGATTACATAATTTCATCGTATGGACATTGGATATGGAAACACAATTGGGGAAAGAAATAGTTCTCGCATCTGGCGTCCCTTGGGTTATCGCTCGATATGGATCGAGGAAGGGGACGTCTTTGCTGCGAGATCAAGTTCCATCCCTCCTCAAATTCTACGAGGAGCACGTGATGACGACACTCCTCAACAAGGTAAGGGTGATTCTCGACCCCAACAAGAAATCTTTTCCCAACATTTCACTCAATATATCCTTTTCACACAAAAGGATCAATCAATTGAATTTTCTATTTTTATAATTTTGATTTTCATTTCGAACTTTGACCTATCACACAAAAAAAATTGTCAGCTTTGCGGGCATTATTTTGGAATGTTTTATCTCCCTGAATATTTATGTTACTTGAGTGCATTAACAGCGTTACTTAAAGGAATATATCTTCTTCATAACTACCCAACATCATGATTCAAATGAAACATTCGCTTCCCGACTGTGAGTTTCCTTCATTTAAGTTCAGCTGTCGTTACTTTGAAGGAATGACACGACGCGAGGAAGCTCTTGCCATATGAAGTGATCGAAATTCAATTCGTAGCATACGGCGAGGCCTCAGAGAATATTGCGGATCAGTACAATGTTGCAGCCACCTGATGTGACGCGAATTTTAATAGAATGTTTACATATTCTCTAGTATAGCCCTCCGGGGCTTGTTTTAAATTGGTGTTCGTGAAGAAAAAATCATAACTATCCACCAAACAAGGGGCTCTTCAAGTATTAGGTAAGGTGATTTTGGCAACTTTTTGACCCCCCTCCTCCCCTATGTAAGACAACGTAAGGTTTCATGAACCCCTCCCCTCCCAATCTTACGTAAGTTGTCTGACATTTTTGGAACAATTCACATAGGTAATAATACACGGGCGATTCTTTGTCCAAGTGTACAAAAATTGAACTTACCATCCCCGGCTTTAAAATGTTTTTTTTTTTACAAAATCATAGAACCTTTTGAGAAACATAGATGTGTGAATTTTAAGGTGATTGGTCCAATTGGTCGTACGTGGAAATTACCTAGAGTAATTGCCAAGTTCGACGATTAAGTTAGGGAAGTCAGCAACTTCTCCCTTTTTAGACCCAATTTGGAATATCTTGCCTGTATTTGGGATCCTTATGAGGTAGGCTTGGAAACTGAGTTAGAACGCGAGCAGCGAAGATCGGCAAGATACCTTAAAGGCTGTTATGATAATCTAGTTAGTGTTACTGACATCTTGCAGCAACTAAGATGGGATTTTGCGCTTTCAAACCGTCGATTAAAATTTATACTTATCTTTTACGTAAGTTGTAAACCGATCTATCCTCCGGCGACATTGATTATATTATACGAAATCCGACATGCTACGATCGGTCAGATCATAAGTATAAAATTATGGAACTAGACTGCGGAGAAGACAGATTTAAAATGCCATTTTTGATGCGAACGATAAGGGACCATTACAGCTTCCAATGTGAACTTTATCTAGGTTTGTCGATAAGTCGTGTAGCTGTTAGTTGTAGTACTACTCCCTAATACTTGAATCCTTAACTGTTACCGAGGACTGACAGCACGATGTGCATGTTTTCTACACACGTTTTGAGTCTCTGTCAATTTGTTTAGTTGCAAAAAACGTATGTACTAATGGTTCCACTCAATTGTGAGCATATCTGTAGTGTAGTACATGCATGTGATACTACGACTCGTGACAACACCTATCGACGTATGCTATTGCGTAATTTGTTGTAGTACCGCCAAATTTAGGGTATAGTGTAATACTGCGGTGACATTCAGAGTATTTTGTAGATATAGATATATGGATCCATTTCTGTGTTCGCTTTTGTTTGCTCACAAGAGATTTAGAGGAGATAATTTAATTACAGCTCTTTAAGCGTTTTCTTTTGTAAGAGATGAAAGACTTTAAGCGTCAAAGAAATGATTAAGGGTTTGTTTGATAAATTGAAGTTTTTTTTTGAGGTTTTGTGTCCTGTATTAAGTAAATATTGTGCGATACTGGATTTTTTGGGTCTGTTATATTTGAATTGGGCCATGTGTTCCCTAAATCTAGTTCCGATATGTCTGCGCGTTTGCCGCACGTAAGAAACATCACATGATGTACAAGGTTCTGGATGATATATGCCGGATTTATTTAATGTCTCGAACTTTTCTTTCGTGTTCCCCAATAATTTTTTAAGTTTTTTATTAATACCAAATGAAATTTGTTTCCGTTTTAACTGTTTTTTCTAGACCTTTAGTAATTTGTGGGTGGTAAGGATGTTTGATGAAGCGGACGGACTCGTCATTAGTGAGTGTAGAGGAATTCTTTACGAGTCTCTTGAAGTTGTATTTCTTAACATTATTGTCAATTATAGACTCCTTAAAGCCGTTGAGATTAATAATGCCTTTAATGTAATTAAACTCTTTTGAATAATTACTTTTATGAATTGTGGTACTGACCAGTCCGTGGGCCAGAATATGAAAAGAAGCGTGTTTATTGCTGTAATGTACAAAGAAATGACGATGAATGTAATTATTGTTGTGTGTAGTCTTGCGGTACACGTCAAGAGAGAGTTTGTTACAATTTCTGACCAGAGGCAGATATAGAAAAGGGAGTTCTTTGTTGTTTTATATCTCGTGTGTGAACCTAATGGAAGAAAATATACTGTTTAAATCACAAACAAGCTGTCCTACGTTATATTGGTTAGTGTCAAAAATGGCAAACCTGTCATCAAAGTATCTTAAATGAATAGTTGGGATGTCATTGAATTTTCTCTTGAGAGTGTTTTCAAAATGAGTCATAAAAATATTGGCCAAAAATGGGAATAGGAAGTTACCCATAGCGGTGCCAAATTTCTGTTTACAGAATTTACGTTGGTTGACCAAGAAGTTCTGGTGCATGACTAAGTAAGTAAGTCGAATTTATTCACGAATCCAATTATCTTCAAGATATATAGAAATTAACCAACGTTTTAGTGAATCAATGGCTATTTCTACTGGCACACTTTGGAATAAATTTGAAACATCAAATTTAACCATTATTTCTTCTTTGGTAAATGGACGGCCTTTTGTTTCGTCCAATAAATCCAAGGTATGCTTAGGTGAGTGGGTGCTTTGAAAATTTAACTCACAAGGAGACCTGGCGTGACTGATATTCAAGATCCAAATGACGCAATTATTTTCTGAAACTAGGGAGAGAATGCGGGAAAATTGTCACGACTTTCTTCCATTTGGGCCCGAGTTCGAGAGAAATTGCTTGCTTTCGGACGATAATCATCGTAAAAACATATAAAGCAAAGAATATTTCTACACAAAGCCAATTTTTTTCTGTCGCCAGAACATTTCCATCTGCTCGAAGGCAGATCTAGTTTACTGTTTTATTATTTATGAACTACTATTTAAGTAGGTTTGTTACACCAGTGGCAGATTGCAAGGCTTATTAAAGCATTAACGAACAATGGAAACAGTGACATGGAGACATGCTATCTCTGTGAATATCTTCGTCCCTGGTATGATATGAGTCCATGAATCCTGTTTCCATTGCTCGTTGGTCTCCTTCCCTAGATGAGAGTCTTTGTAATGCACTTTTGTGTGGATTTTCGTATTTGATTCCCAATGATTTTCTTTAAGTTGACGTGGTCGATCCCAATGATTTTCTACGTAAATCTCACAGTCCACACGCACTCCACACAATATAAAAATCTGGTGTCAAAATAGTCCATCATCGGTTGCCAGTTTGCACCAATTAGCAAGAAAGGGAAATGCGGGCTTTTCCTGTTCTGTTCTTTTTTATTTTCTCCGCAAAATGTCGTGATTCTAACTCATCATTTCCAGGCATGAATATCAGCGTGATATTTGATACGTCAGCGGTGTGTGGTGCTGGATCCTTCCTTTCCTGAATCAGAATATTTGGAAGAATCCCGGTTACAAATTGAAAGCCTCTTATTATTTTGGAGTGCACTGTTGTGATATTGATCACGATACAATTTACATTATTCACTTTAGAATCTATGAATTTCGAGTATATTATATGTCCTATTTGAACTGAGAAAATGTAAAACTATCGTATCCCGGTAAACACAGCGCGCTCCTTTTAATCAAATCTGTTATTAAACATCCTACCATTTTTCATTACATTGTATTTTTCATCGGCTGCAATTCAGTGTTTGGTATACTTCTGCCAGTGCTTTTTAATAAATAACTTCTTGATTTTAAAGTAAATTGTGTAAAATGCATTTTTTCACATGACTTATGTAGTGTCGAGGTCAGTTTCTCTGCCTCAACTTCCAACAGTGTTTGGCATTTGTCGCTTATACCAAGAGCAGAATGCCTTTCGTTTAACTGAAGGATTAAAATATTAATTTAATTATATTTTGATTTGTATTTCCTATATGCAGATTTTTTATTTGCTTGCGTCAGAGTATATGCCATGGCAAGATTCCTTGAAATATATTCCAATTTCTTCATCTAAAATTGAAAGCTATTTATGACTACGAAAATATAATATTTATTATTATAGGTACTAAAGAGGTCAATATTATTTCCAATGTGATTTACTCATATGTTGTATTTCGTTGGCCGCAAATGCATGTTACATACTTTTGTAGAATTTTTCCATTCACTAATCCCTTGGTGTCTTCGCTCTAAATAATTTCTGGTATTGAATTCTTATAATTTCAGGTTGATTCTTGCAGCATGACAGGAGGAATGCCAAAAACATGTGAGAAGATCATACACCATAATTTTATGCTATTCAAGTGCATGACATGTGGAAAGGAGTATAAATATAAGAGTAGTTTAACAAGGCACTCCGTCATACACTGGGAATTGAAGCCATTCAAGTGTGAGACGTGTGGAAAGGAGTTTACAATGAAGGAATCGTTACTGCAGCACTCAATTGTGCACTCAGGATTAAGGCCATTCAATTGTATGACATGTGGCAAGGGGTTCAATGACAAGAGTAACTTAAGGAAACATACTGTCATGCATATGGAATCGAAGCCATTCACGTGTGAGACATGTGGAAATGCATTTTCTCAGAAGGCAAATTTAAAAAGACATATTATTACTCATGAGTTTGAGACGATTTAAGCGCGACACATGTGGGAAGACGTTCAATCAGATGGAATCTATTACGAAACAATCCGTCATACGCAGTTGATGAATGGAATATATCTGGAGACATCATGGGAAGATTTTTATTGAGATAGTTCTTTGATAATAGCTACTTTTACACGCTGTTAAACTGTTACATGCAGTTTCCAGATTGAGGTTGAATTAAAGAAAGAAATGAAAGAATAAGAGTACATTCATAAGCTTCGCATTAACGTTAAGGTTTGTTTGTCTTCATTTGTCTCTCACCCTTGAATTCCAGATATCTGAAATACAGCCCTACATCTGAATCATTACTGTTCAGAAAAATTAACCTTAGACATTCCAACGAATTTAAAGTGGAGTTCTTTTGTCTCTAGCATGGGTTTAATTCTTAGAGAATGGGTAAAAGTAGACTGTGCTGTGGTTAAACGTTTACATACGTTATAAGTTAATCTTTTGTCGTGATTTTCCGTGTTGTTCCTTTCGATCTAATCCACTGAAAGGAACTAGTTAAAAGATATGTTTTTATTAATTTGCGTATAGTGTCTCTGTTAAATACACTTCTAAGCTTGCAGGTAACGCACGATCAATTCTGTATTAAAATGAAATATTGGTGCAAGAAGCAGCTACAGTAATAATTTACCCTATACATTTTTCTATTGAGCACTCACATGTGTTTTGTTCTAACACGTTTCTAAGTCGCTTGATAATATGCCATATTTCCTAAACCTTTAATATGTTGATTCTATCTTACTTCTCATGAAATTGTGTGTTAATTGAATATTTTGTTTTTATTATTTTATGCACTCCCTTTAAACCTAGAAGTGTAGACTTCCTAGGAGAATTGTAAGGTGTTCACTGGGGTCCAGTAGACCCCATCATAATTATTTTATTTTAAATAACCCCTTTACTTTGTTTTGCTAGTGAACTTGGCATTTACTATTTCTACGGAGTTTAAGGAATACCAATGTATTATATAATTAATAAAAGGTCGTCAAAATTGATGAAATGTTATTTTATTTAGTGGCGCAGCTTATGCTTGACATTTTGAAATTCATATTCAAAATAAAACGTACACATTTCTCCAAAAATAAAGCATGACAACCTTTGAAACGAATGGCATTTTAAAGTAAAAACTTTGCACATAACGGCTAAATGGTAATAATTTCCCGGCACTTTCTAAAAATGGGTATAGGAAAAGTCAGTTGTGGATGGAAATTGGCCTACTCCTTTTATATTCCAACATTACAAAATCTCCGAGTTTCAAGAGCTAGGTGAATTCTCTCAGGAAAAGAGAAATAATAATTTTATTTGCAAAAAACATACAAGAAAGTCACGGGTATAAGTTTTGACAAAGGACAAGGCATGTACATGGTTTATATCTTAATGATGACAGTATTAAAAGTATGAATGAATACTCTGTTAAATATATATTTCGACATGTCAGAACATAAGAAATGTTTATACGCAAATTCTAATAAACATACAAAATGCAATTTTTTGTAAATACATAATCTATAATAAATGTAACATATTTTTACTTATCTCTTTGGAATTATGAATACACTCATCTACACAGATCAATGTTTTATTCAGCAGATATCTTTTCAGATTGAACCTAAACGGTCCTACAACGTAACACAGCAGGAAGGAGAAAAGCAAAGAATGTTAGAACAAGTAATAGACATATTTCAAGGTGTTCTACAACATTCAGAATAGTTTGGTATAATACACAATGATATTTGTTGGTTATATTGTCGACAGTAAAATTTTGCGTAAGTGGAGCTCCGAAGCTAAATAATATGCATATGCTAACTGACTTCAAATGCTTCCTTTAAGTATAAGTCAACCACAAAATTTCGTATTTACCCTTAAGGACATTTCAGGGGGGTTATCCGGGAATGTCGTCGTTCATTCATTGAGGCATTCAATGAACGGTAAAAAGACCCAATCGAACGACATTTTGAACGAGTCTACGAGCTGATGTCAGAGCCGTTGGCTCAGTTTTGTGTTCAGTTTCTTCTGCTTTTTGCGCTCCGCTACGAGTTTCGCATTTGTTTTTATTGCAATTTCGCGGCAAAGTAAATGAACGAAAATGGTACACACATAAGGCTGTTAGTTTTTAACCTGGGTTTATGAAATTTGTGTAATTTAGCATTTATATTTGTGTGTTACTTAGAAGATTTAAACAATATATTATGTCATGCATACATGGATTTTATTATTAAATGGCGGATGAGGTTGTTAATTACGTTATCATTAATATCCAATTTCGTAGTAATATTTATTTTCGCACGTTCGTTTTACAAGTTTGAGGCAGAAAAATTTTGTTCTAATTAGTCATAGGCAACCGTTACTTGATATTGCGTCAACGCGAAGTCCTGTTGGACTATATGAAGAGGCATAGGTCGCTTGCTGTCGGCCTGTGTAAAGGCCCCGAAGGGGCTACCGCGAAAAGACAGATGTAGGAGCGCCTCTCTGCGTCCCTTAATGCCGTCGAAGGGGGCGCAGTGAAGTCGGCGGACAAGTGGGGAAGAGTAATTTGAAATATCAATTGCTATGAAGTGTCATTATATTCGTGATCATTAATTGTCAACTCTTTAACTATCAAAACATTGCCACTTCTATGTCTGCAAATTGATTTTTCCAATTATGAGATGTACATACGTGCGGATCTTTCTCATTTGTAAAGGCAGACTTCCTATGTATTTGTTTGACAAGTACAATTAATTGATACACAACTGTTTTTTCAGTCATGGCGGGAATGGCGGTGTGACGCCAAAAAGCAGACACCACCTCTTAATTGTCTCAACTTATTTCTCCTCATAGCATTTTCTCAGTCTTTCATCCTCCTCATTCCTACGCCGCCTCGCTATTCCCGCCTCTAAAGCCCAGTGATCCATGATTCTTAAATATTAACGGATGGAAGGTTATCCATGAAAAATGATTCCTACGAAACTCTTTTAATATATGCGTCCAACATGTGTGCAAGTCGAAAGTAACTTCGAATCACATGAGCGTCAACAGCATGCTGAGATATCTTTGAAACTCAACATGGAAAGGAATTCCTTTTTAAGTATCTCAACCCCAAGGCATCCAAATAGTATTTACAAATGAAATCGCTGTTGGATGAGTGATATTCTGATTGCGTAGATCATACCCTTTAGCATGGCAATAATAACCATTTCTACGAAGAAGACTGATTTTCCACCAGGTATACAACTATGAAAGCATTAAATATATTAAATACGACGAATTCTATAAGTATACACGCCGGGAATGTAATTAATCAACCTCGAGTTATGAAAATATGTTGGAAGTAAATAAACTTGACTCGCATATACCGCCAAAACACTAAACAAAACACTAACGGAAAGAGCTTGAGAATCTTGGTTGCGTACAGGGATACTACATAAAGAATTGCCCAGTTTGCCGCAAGGAGTGCTGCCATTACCCGAGAATTTTAATAGGTTCACCTAAGTCGCCACTCGCGGCGCTGACGGTAAGAGCGACCTGAAAATTGTATGCAAATGCACGGCAACAGTTAATGTTATGTGGAATATTTTTCGAAAAATGGACCATATGGGGTATTTGCAACGATTAATATGCAACCAGACCCACGTTTAGCGTTACTCTGACCAACCGATAAACTCCCGTCTCGAATCAACCGAAAAAAGGAACTTTAAATAAGGCGCACGTTCGAAAGCCCATCCTTCAAATTCGCTCGAGGAATTTTAAAAAATCGTGCAAGTAATCTGGGTCACGGAAAAAATACCACATACTTGTTATTCTACCGGTATCTACAGTGATTGCATATGCCTTATAATACACAGTACTTGTTTGGCTGATAGCTATGGCTCTCCTATTATCGATGAACTCAATTTAATTGGCCGTCGTACAGGCAGAAAAAAACAATGCATAGTTGATGTATACAACTACTACTTTACTTCCAAGTAAAATTAACTTTATTGCACAGAACTTGCCAGGTGGTTCATAAATTTGGTCAAGGAAAATCGGGTACTTACCCCTATACAATGAGTTATTGTGAATGAAATCTTTATGCAGAAACTTAGTATCAAACGTTTATAGACCTTCTTATAATATTACATTTAAAGTTTTTTTTCAGTTTCAGCACATTTTTTATCCCTACTACTACATATACAGAATTAACTATTCTTCCACCGGTATCGAAAAACTTGGACACAATATAATAATAATAATGGTTTTTGCCTTTAATTTGCCGTTAATATGCCTTTAAAGTATTAAGTTGGCTGAATGATTCCAGTCAGCAAGGCCACCAAGAAGAAGTGAAGACATATTTTCCTGCTCAAGTATTCCTAGTATGCCACTCTAAAGCATATAATATATGACAATTCAAAATAATAATGAATGTTTATTACAAACATTATAGAGGCAATACTACAATAGCAGCTATACATATTGCAAGAGCACTGTTAAAGTTTAAAATAATTCCAATAAGCAAGGCTGACCTGAGTTCTGCTACTATGTATTGTTGAAAACATATGGTAGCACTAAATACAAGTGCCCAGGTGGATATATATTGCAACAATGTAAATAAGGGATTGCCAGGTAAAAATGAATAGGTACAGCTTGGCACATGTGGACAAGTTATATATTGTTCGTGCAGAAAAATGACACTGGTAGTAACAAATTATGTAGGTACTGCATCTTCAAATTCAAATCCAGGAGAAGGGACGAAAATTGTGTAAAAACCTGGAAAAACGATGACAATTAACTGTGATTGAAAAAAATAAAATGAAAAACACGGAAGATAAAATGGATGAACTCACCAGAGAATAAATAAATACGTCACAATCACTGGAGACCGAATTAAAATTAAGAAATATCCTGAATGATATAAGAAACTAAGCAAAATAAATGTGGAAGTAAAACATCCTTGAAGGTGTAGTTTCATGATAAACACACATGGCTACTCAAACACAAGTAAACTAATAAATAACTTCCAGGTAACCTTTTATTGTAGTGCATGCAGACTATACCACTTTTATATATGTTGCCACCACTAATCCCACCAGGATCAAAGTACAGGGCAAGTCTGAAGAAGATTATAATCCATGGAGCAGAATTAACATGTTACCTGGCTGCAAGTATGAACCTAAGTGACAAATGGATATCAAGTTCCTTCAACATTGAAAAGTGTGAAAAGTATAATCTAACCAAATCAACATCCCACAGACAGAATGAATCCAAGCAATGCCATATCCATATATAATCAAATATGCATCCTAATTAGATGATTAAGAAATTAATAGTAATTGATTTTCCTATATCAGCAACAACCATTGCCAAAAGTGTCTGAAACAAAAAAGGAAAGAGATACCAGTAAAATGACATTGCAGACAAAACCGCATAGACATCATGCATGCTTTTGTAATGAACAAACTAAGGCATATTTACCTGAGTCACGAGAAGAAATTATTTTGATAAGCACTAACGCACCGGGCTGCTTATCTTTTAGCATTCTTAGATGGAGCAAGAAATTTAACATATTCCCATTGCTCTGACCTTTCGCCATGAATTTAAATTATTCAAAGTATTCTTCACAGCAATATCCAAAGTCAAATGCATTCTCCACCTCACAAAAACCAATGATGTTAGAATTAGAAAATTAAAAACATCGGTGAAGACTTAAATCCCATTGACATCACATGTCCTATTTCAACTGACAAACTTAAGTAATATTTACCTCAGTCACGATAAGAAATCATATTGATAAGCATTAGGGTGCAAGCTAGCTCGTCTTCCAGCATTCTTAGAAAGCGCAAGGAGTTTAACATATATTTCCCCTGCTCTGTCATTTCGCCATGAATTTAAATTATTCAAAGTACCCTTCACAGCAATATCCAAAGTAAAATGTATTCTCCACCTCACTGAAATTGAAGATGTTAGAATTAGAAAACTAAAAACAGTGGTACAGACTAACACCCCATTGACATCATGCGCCCATCTTCAACTGACTTACTTAGGAATATTTACCTGAGTCACGATAAGAAATCACATTGATAAGCATTAGGGTGCAAGGCTGCTCATTTTCCAGCATTCTTAGAAAGAGCAAGAAGTTTAACATATGTTTCCCCTGCTCTGTCATGTCGCCATGAATTTCAATTATTCAAAGCATCCTTTACAGCAATATCCAAAGTAAAATGTATTCTCCACCTCACTGAAACTGAAGATGTTAGAATTAGAAAACTAAAAACAGTGGTACAGACTAACACCATATTGACATCATGCGTCCATCTTCAACTGACTTACTTAGGAATATTTACCATTCGATGGAATGCCTTACCTTCGGGGCCTTCATAAGTTTTATTTTCCGGCTCATGTAGCTCGGGCAATTAGGAAAATACACTGGATAGGCATCATGCTTCAGTGAGGGCCTCTCCCTTGGGATTCTGTTTATGGAACCATCAGTCATCCGGGTTTCGAAGTAGCGAATGACAACATCCTCCGGAAAGTGAACCTCACACACAACATCCCTCTCGGAAATCACTCTATCAAGGTGAGGAATAACCCTGCGCCATTTCTGAAGTTGTGCTTCGTTCTGAAAATATTAAAAAATACATTACGGGCGTCCATTGAGAGGTTTGGATTTCATAATAATTAAGCAATTTCTTACCACTACACTTAATTACTTGCAAAAGGCATGGCGGGCAACAATGACCACGTGGCTCTTGCGAAGATGTGAGTACATAAAAACTGATAATACGAGTACTACCAACAGATTTTACTTTGAACATGATAAATTAACATTACTATAGGTACTTATAATATTCGATATCTGAAATAGAGAGTTTCTACGTAACCCCTTAAGTTTCCCTTCCGGTTCAACCAAAACAACGCCATATTGCAATATTCAGTACACCTTGACCCTGGAAAAACACGAGTTATCTACACTACTTCATCAATATAAAAAATCTATGAAAATCTAAGGATTCACACAACACTTAAGCAAACTTACTAACCTTTGCTTTGAAAAGGCTTCGGTTCCGTAACCCCAACAGCTTGTTTTCCTTTTTAGGCTTATCATAGCCTCCGTTGCACCCAGGTACACAGCAGCGACGGTTAGGCCTCATTTCCTAAGCCTTAAAAACTTCTAAATACCACTTTTAACACCACCGCTAACTGATTATGCCGAATTTAAGTGAATCGCACACAAACACTACCATTCACGGCAATGGCAAAATCAGGAATGGCTAGGTCGCTCTGCTTTCCAGCGCCACAGTTCGGGCAATCTAAGAAACTATTAAAATGCTCGGGAAATGACAGCAGAAATCTGATAATACCGCCATTTTCAGGAGCCTCCTGTATATAGACTCCTTGGTTGCGTAGGCGGGGGGGGGATCTCCCATTATGCTCTTTGATTTCCGACGCGACGCTAGCGCCGTCCACAGAAAAATTACGTTCGACACGGAAGCTTCGGTTTTGAGTCGGTCCGTGAACGAAGAACTGCCAAATGAGCCGTGGGCGCCATCTTTGACGGAAATTGATGACGTATTTCAGAAAATACGGAAATATATGACGAAATGTCACCGTTGTCGACATTCCGGGATAACCCCCCAGATCATGTCTGGTCTGAAAATTTTCATCTGGTGGGGTAATTGTTTTTTTTTTCATCTCAAGGAACATGCGGCCACAGATCGCTCATTATATGGGGAATATTACCGGAAGTTGAGTTGTAAACCGTAAACGCCAGACGGCGACGCCGTCGACTCGTTCATTTTTGACGAGTGTGGTTCAATTCCCTGTTCTTTCGGTCATAGAATTGAGCATCCAAATCTCCTGCTAAATGCCAAGGAAACGGAGAAAAGAAACGGAGGCGACATACCACTTTATTCTTGAAGCCAATTCCGCCATTGCAGTCGGCACAGTTTCCACCTTCCTCTGGCATACGTGTCCGGCGGTCGCCTTCGATTTTCATCAAATCTAAGTTAAAAACCACAGGCAAGGCGATGTTTTGTGACTGGTTTGGCCGTACACCTACTCGGCACAAAATCTTTCTCAAGCACCCCTATTCTTGCTTCACTTTCGCCCACGAGCATTCACGGTCATGCCTCCTCATTTTAACCTCCTTGCTAAATGCTAGGCGATTTGACGCTGCCGTCGCTTCTGAATTTGCTTACTATTTCTATCATTGTCACTCTTATTCAGTGTTTTTTTGGCAAATCGGTCTAAGCCAGTCAGTAAATATGATACAAAATGATGGCTGACTAAACTAAGGCACTGGTAACCTCCTGAATTTTCGGATTGAAACATGCATCTCTGAAGTCCAGGTTACTATCACTTACTGTTGACATTTGTTACAAATCCTGCCTATAAAAATGAAGGGCAGACATATCATGAAAATAAATATTTGACATGGAATTATTATGGGTATTTTTTTGTTTGATTTCTTCACGTTTTTGTTCCAACTCACAGTAATAATTTTAATACCGATAGATATGGATAGCACTCGAAAGGACTCCCGAAAAATGGCCTAATTTCTTCGTTGAGGGTTCTAACAATAACTTTTGAAAGACGAGTACATGTCCCGAAAAAGGTTATGCTTCATCGAAAATGGATCATTTTGTCCCTTAAGGAGACGTCCATTTATTAGGTCAACAGTTTTAGTTAATTTTTACCTCCCCCCTTGTGAACAATTTTCAAACATTCAGTGACCCCCCCAAATAAAATTATGTCAAACAATGTTAACCTACCCCAGACTAATAATATATTATACGGCTGACTTCAGATGCTATTTAAAAAGAAGTTAATTATATATAGCTTTACTATTAGATGATAAAAGCTTAGTGCATTATTTGAGTTTACTAACAGCTTCTCTTAAAAATCACTCAAATGCATGACATTAAATCTTGAGATTAATGCCATTTTTGTCTACTGTCTCCTATTATGTACATTGAATAAAAACAAAATATGATAATGCAAGACTATGCCTCACTTGGCAAGAACTTAACCGGCTTTAGATTAAAATATTTACTGAAAAAGAAAACATAATTGAAGTTAATTTATTTTGAATTCCCCCTACCGCAAAGTCAACTGTTGTGAAATCTTCTCCACCCCATTTTTTACTCGTAATTAATGAACGTCCCCTAAGTGTACCATGTTGTTGCTCCTCATTGCACTTTCCCTCAATATTTCTTCTTCTTCAACATTCCGAATCCTCCGCAAGATTCCCGACTCCACTCTACAATCATACATGATACTGAGATTAATGCGTACCTCATCCAAACAAATTATGTCAACCGCCACGCTACATAATGCAAAAATGATTTCCTAGCCAATTACGAAACGTATATTTTTGTCTTTAATTTAAACGAAAGCCAATTATTACCTTAAAATAAAAACGTAGGAATGTAGCGATAAAGAATCAAAAAGTTAAAAGTGTAAATCAAATTCACAGACACCAAAATAAATCCCATTGAAGAAACAAACAGGATTTGAGAGATGAACAACTGTCATTTAGTATAGTAAATGCTTTTTAAGTTTCGTCTCTGGAAGAACATTATCGATATTTGCAAATACATCAATAGTCGTAGTTAAATTAAATTTAACAGGGAATAGTGTAATGCATGATATTGAGGACTCACCCCCTGCAACCCACCTTTGAGGTGGCTTGCAGTTTATTTTGAAACGTTACCACAGAAAACCTTGAACGAATCTCCACAGGGTGACTGCGTTGGCGGAGTGAAGCAACATCAGCAGAGGAGGGACACGAGTGGAGACAGCACACGGAAGGCTGGTGTCCGAGAGAGTTGTGTCCGATCGCTTCACTCCACCACGAAAGTCACTCCTAAAAGGACACTCATCACGCTAGCGATAAAAAATACCATGCCAGATATTCGTCTCTTTGATACGAATTTGTTCATCCCATACAGCACTAGCGGAATTTTTTGCAGACGCGTTTAAAGAAAAGAAATTGTCGATGGTTTTCGTCTCCTGCACACATTCGGTGTATTTCTATTAATTTATCCAGCTTTTCATATACTTTTGGGCGAGTATAAATGTTATATTAACTATTCCGTTCCTTGGGAGCCTGAATTACGGAGTGTACGTTTACTTCGTGTTTATTTCATTAATCTAATTTTTTATATATTCCTGCGTACAAACAAGATCTTTGATAACTATTTCCGTTCTTCAATTTTTGTGATACGCCGTAAGTTGCATCCGCGTCTCTCGTTGGAACGAGAAATTTTTGCACACCACAAACACTACTCACACGCCGAGGTGAAGAATTATTTTCGTGCATTACCAAGTAATCCTGACTGGTAACTGAAGATATCGTGGCTCGGAGCATATCCTTAACTACATTGCGCTAACCATTGACACACAATATCATGTTGATCACAGTTATTTTACTCGAAATATATATTGTTAATTTAACGTGACGTAATTTGAATTTGAAATCCTTAATTAACAATAAGCATGGATAAATCAAGGTATAATTATAAAAACAAAAGAGACCAACTTGGAAAGATTGTATTGGAAGAATTTGATAAAATTTTAACATAAATACATTTTTCACGCATTGATATGTTCGTTACTTCTTAAATAGATTTAAGTCAATATTTTTATATGTATTACCAATTTTATTTCAAGGTAATACCCAATATTTATATGCGATATAATAATTATGAGGGGAATAATAATCGAAGAGAGTAAAAACACAAGATTGTATAAAACACAAACAATATCCTATAAGCAGACGAGGTTTTTCTAATTTTCTTTTTGTACTTGTAAACTTGACGTGATTTCTGTGTGAATTTGGATTCATGTTTTTTTATATTCATGCTGCCATTACTATATATATATATATATTGTAACGGCAGCGATTCAACCTTTTTTCCTCCCGATTGGTGAGAAGCACTCACCCTCGTTTTGTCCCTCCCCCTTTATTGAATTATTGAGAGTTATTTGGTTATGTTTATTTTATGGCGTGTCGATGTGTGTGTGCGCGAAGTGTTTGAACCCCACGCGCCATTCCAAGAGCAGGTTCGTCTCCAATCCGCATGGGAGTGTTGTTATCGGCTGTTATCAGAAGCCATTGCCCTCCCATCTTCCGGCGATGAACCTGTGAGACTGACAGACGTTTGTGGAGACAGAAGCTCTCCGACACCGGCTGAGTACCAAAAGCACCAGTTCAGCTCCTACAGGCTCTGGCCTATGACCATTCCATGTCATCGGAGACTCTGCATTTATGGCAGCCATTTCATCACCAGAACTCATCTAGCGGTCAATGGCTGATCACCCGCTATCATCCACCGAGGGAATCCCCATCGAGGCAGAGGACCGTTCTCACTCAACGAAAGCTGACGCGAGTACTCGTGAGTTTTGTCTGACGTCACTCGCCCCGTTTCTCGCAAGTCACTCAACGAAAGGTGTGGTGGGAGATTCCACCCACGTGTTTTTCCCCAGTCAAAGCCATCGGCTTCACCCTGCTCCCATTCAATCCCCCCCCCCCAGTCAAGTCATCTTGGAACAATTTAGTGTTCAACGTACCCATTGTGGTAGAGGTTTTTTTTAAACCCTGCACATGTTTGTTAAATTTTCCACAGTATCAGTTTATTTTTTATGACCACGTTGTTTCTTTGTATTTCACATGCAAGTTGTCAACCGTTTCGTTCCCCACTAACTTCCTCTTACGAGTGCTGCTTCGCCATCGCTGTTTATTCTCATATTTAATCGTGTTTCATTCATTGAAGTGATACATTTGTTCAAATCTATGTTGGACCCATGATTACGAGTGATTATTTTCCAGATTCAACCCTCCCTTTTTGCGTCGTTTCCAACAAAAAAATCTGCTCGTTCCTACGTCGCCCCCGACTCTGAGATATCCTTCCTCTATCTGATATGTGTACGGGAACCCGTTTGTCACTATATATATATATATATATATATTTATATATGTATTTTTTTAAAAACCTTTTCCCACTCCTCTCTGACAATCAAACCACCAAAAACACATTCCCCAAATGTCCCTCTCTTACCTTCAGGCGCCCCTCCAACCTCTTCAGCATCTTAAAAACCACCAAACCACTGACTTAACCCTATATTAGCTCTAAAACCCCACCCAACTCCTGCCATCGAGCGAGATGCAAAACGTGCCCTATCCTTATCACCGACCCCCTCCCCGCTAAATTCCTCTCCCACCCACTTCCTTCTGACCCCTCTCGGTCGTGCACTTCCCAGAACATTGTATGCATTCTCCTGTGCAATCTTTGCGAATCCTATTACATTGAACTCACTACTAACGCCCTCAATGTTACATTAACCGGACACCGTGCTAGTTGCAAGCCGTCCTCGCCCAATGCCTCTTTCTCCGTCCCGATCCATGCTTCCTACCACAATCTCAGTTTTGACAAATGCCGGAATGGAATTGTTGTAATGAAGATTCTTCCATACGCAATAGGGAATAATGCTACTTGAACGAAATTTCCAGGAATATATAATTAATATTTCGTGCTATACTCTGTAACGTAAACTTAATTTATTGTCACAGAAAAATACACTCCACGGGAATCTGCCGCAAAATACACTCCACGGGAATCTGCCAGAAAATACACTCCACGGGAATCTGCTGAGTCCACCCTCTCTGCTCTCCACCCGAGCTCCGTCCCGACTGCCGCGACTCCCGCCGACCCCCTCTCTTCCTCCGCCATCCTCTCCCCCTCTCCGAGGCGACCCCTCTCGGCGAGGCCGTGCGCCAGCCCCAAAACAAGTGGGGCCCGAAAAGGCGCACTTTACCCGTTACACAGCTCCCCCTCTGAAAAAAAAACCAATACCATTATATAACGGGTCGGAGGTCTTCGACGTGAACGGTGCATTCGTTCTTTCTTCGCAGAGATTCTAGTCGGTAAATTGTTGGGGACACTTTCTTCATGACTCGGTATGGACCTTCGAATTTCGGTTCTAATTTCTCGGCGCGGAACTTAGAGGCATCTGATAAAATGTGGTTACGTTTCCACACGAGAGTCCCTATCTCATACTCCACGTCCCTTCTCCTTAAATTGAAATACCGTGCTTGCCTCTCGCTTGCCTTCCGCATCGCCATTTCAGCGCTTTCATAATACCTGGATAATCGGCCTTTCAATTCCTTGTGGTAGGCCGTGGGTTCAAAAGGAGTGCCTTTTGAATCGTTCAGAGCTCGGAACGGTTCGTTCGGTCCCCTAAGCTCCCTTCCCAAGTTTAAAGCAGCCGGGGAGAAACCAGTAGTCTCTTGTTTGGCTGTTCTCAAGGCAAACATAAAATGGGGAATACCCTCATCCCAAGTTCTTTGTGCGCCACGACAATACATAGCGATCATAGACTTCAACGTCTGTATGCTCCTTTCCGTGGGGTTTGCGCGGGGATGGTAGGGTGCGATATGCGCAAACTGAATTCCATAGGCTTCACAAGCACGCTGCAATATTTTCGAACGGAACTGGGGGCCGTTATCACACAATAATATCTCTGGACACCCCCAGTGGTTAATGACATTGCAAAGAAGCAGTTTAGTTACATCTTCTGCCGTAACAGAGCGCAAGGGAATAGCGATCGGCCAGCGCGTACTTGTGTCTAGAAAAACCAATACATATTTATTCCCTGACCTCGACCTCGGAAGGGGTCCGACGATATCTGTCGCGACAATAGTCCAGGGGGGGGTCAGGTCCTTCTTCGCCCTCATTTCTCCAGCCCCTTTTCTCCTATCGGTTTTATATCTTTGACAGGTCTCGCAACTCCTCACGTATTTTGCTACGTCTCTCCGTAGTGTGGGCCAGAAGTAAAACCTTCTCACTCGGTTATATGTTTTATAAAGCCCTAGGTGTCCAGCATAGGGCTTATCGTGATTTTCTACTAAGAGAGTTTGTCGGCTCTCGAGGGGCACAACAAGTTTGGCCTTGGAGCCAGTCTCTCCTTTGCGGTGTCCATGATGGTATATTTGGCCGTCAACTATTACGTAGTCTGGATTTGATTCCGGCTGGTTCTCTAAGCTCTTATACAATTCTAAATACCAAGGATCAGCGACCTTTTTCCCCTCCCATTCGGGAGTTCCGATAAAATAGATGCGCGAAAGCGCGTCTGGGACGACATTCGATTTACCTTTCCTATGGGTGATAACGAAATCATATTGTTGGAGTTGCGTGACCCACCGAGCCAGTCGCCCCTTCGGATTTTGGGAAGACAGAAGCCAAACCAACGAAGCGTGGTCGGTAATAACTTCGAACCGATAACCTTCCACATAAGCCTTAAATTTAATTATAGCGAATAGTACGGCGAGGCACTCTCGCTCCGTTACGCTATAGTTTCTTTCAGCCGGGTTCAGAGTTCGCGAAGCGTAGGCAATCACGTTTTCACCAGAGCCCGTTTTCTGACACAGAACCGCACCTACTCCGACTTCCGACGCATCACATTGGATTATAAACGGGAGCTTAAAATCAGGGCAAGTTAATATCGGGGCTTTTGTTAAATATTCTTTCAATTTGCTAAAAGCGGCCGCCTGAGTCACCTTCCACTGCCACGAAGACCGTTTTCTTAGCAAGAAGGTCAGAGGCTCAGCCACCGAAGCAAAATTCGGAATAAACCTGCGATACCATCCAACAAAACCCAAGAATCGTTTTAGTTCGATAGCGTTTTTTGGGGTAGGATAACTTCGAACGGATTCTATACGCTCGGGATCGGCTTCGAGTTTCCCGTTACCTACTATGTACCCAAGGAATTTCAACTTTTCCTTGAAGAAGCTACACTTTTGGTGATTGATTTTCAATCCGGCCTTTCGGAGCAGAGCAAAGACGCGGTGAAGCATCTTCTCATGGTCCTCATATGTTTCACTGACAATTATAATGTCATCCAAATACGTAAAACAGTACGGTTCCAACTCTGCTCCGATCACCGTGTCCATCAATCTTTGAAAGGTGGCCCCGGCACTGTGCAATCTGAACGGCATTACACGGAACTGAAAAAGGCCCTTACCCGGTACGGTGAACGCGGTTTTATTCCTACTTCCTGGTTCCATTTCCACTTGCCAATATCCCTTCTCTAAGTCAAGAGTGCTTACCCACTTGGCTCCCTTGAGTCTGTCGAGAATTGTGGCAATATACGGTAGTGGGTAGGCATCCTTCCGGCTTAAGGCATTCACCTTCCGAAAGTCTACCACAAACCTACGTGACCCGTCCTTCTTAGGAACCAGAATAATTGGGGACGACCAAGGGCTCTTAGATGGCTCTATTACGCCGTCCCTTAACATTTCATCCACTTGGCCATTAATTTCGTCCTGAATTTTGGGAGAAACAGGATAATACCTTTGTTTAATGGGGACGGCGTCTCCAGTATCAATACGGTGACGAATAACGTCAGTTCTCCCAGGTACGCTTTGAAAAAGTGCCAGCTCCCGCTCCAAAAACTTCTCGGTTTCATCATTCACTTCGGTCGTTCCCACGTCGTTGGTCTCTGCCGACCCTCTTAGAGGCGGGTCCTCTCCGAATGTCATTACCGGGACCTTGGTTCCATCAGTAAAAATCAATACTTTTTCGTTATCGAAACGTATTGTGGGGCCACATGTGAAGAAAAAGTCTGCCCCCAACAGAATTTCACACGGCATCCCTGGTAAAACATATAGCTTGCTTGCCCATTCGAAAGAGCCAATTTTTACAGACGTACATATGGGTGGGTCTAAAGGTACTATTCGACCGTCAGCTACCTCGACATGTTTGTCATGGCAAGGACAGGCACGTTCACCCATATCCGTGAGATAGTTCGCGATCTCTTTATTGACCAGGGAAATAGATGCCCCCGTGTCTAATAGCGCCTTCGCTTCACGCCCCTTTAATTCGACTGACACAAAAAAACGTCCCTTTTTTGCGTAGCATACACGATCTTGGACCTTAGAGTTCATGAAGCCACGAACGGTCTCCACCCACTCTTTCCAATCCTTGTTTCTAGACGACGGGTTGGAGTGGCGACTCTCTGACCCCGTGATTAGAGAGTCGCGTTCTCGTTTAAATCCACGCTCGCGACAACTGACCTCTTAGATATATCGGTGGACTTTCGCGGCTCAGGGCATGAACGAGCTAGGTGTCCCGTTTTACTACAGCGCCAGCAACATTCGGCCTTAGTCGCATTAGTGCCTCCCTGTACCTCGCGTCCGACCGTTGGGAGATAGCCAAACTCGCGATCAACCATTTCATTGGGGCGTGGAGGAGGGCGATAGAGTTTACAGCGTTCTTGACGCGCCTCTATTTCTGCTCCCACGCTAACGAGTTCGGTGAAATTATGTATGCCCTGCAATGTCATCTTGGTTAAATAGAACGGATGGAGATTATCTAGCGCTAAGGAGAGTAGTTCCCCTTCCTCTAACGAATTCTCCAGCCTAGAATTCATCGTTCTGAGCACCGTAACGAATTCATTTATCCTCTCCCCTTCCCCTTGCGTGCGGGCAAACATATCCTTCTTTAGTCTAATATCGTACCCGACCGGCAAGTACGCCCTTTTTATTTCTCTTTTGAACTCTCCCCAAGTGGATATACTAAATAGGTTTGCTCGGAGCCATTGAGTCACCTTCATTCCGATCATTTCCGGAACTAAACCCCACATTTCCTCGTCTGAAACCCTTTTGTATTCTTTAAAGGCGTCGGCGCGTTCCAAAAAGAGATTTACACTTTCACTCTCATCACCGTCAAACCGTAAATTCCAACGACAAATATCGCTCGTCAACCCTCGCAAACGTGCTTCATCGTGATCAGGACTATGAAGGGAGAACCGCGTCAGGGCATCTATTAGTTCAGCCAATTGATCTGTTACACGCACTGGCGTTGAAACACCTCCCGCTTCTTCCTCCGATACGCTCGCGGCATGAATATCTCTTACTCGATCCCTCAACCGTCGCCTGACTTCATCCAAAGTTCCGGAATGGTCTAATGCGAACCTGTTACACCATTGCACTGCGTCCTCCTTCGAAAGGACATTAATCCAACTAGTCCCTGCTGGAACAGCCATTACGTGCAAATAATTCCCTATGCCAAAGGATTAAGGTAAAGGTACTATATCTTCTCGCCTCCGAGGTCCGTCGGGGCATTAATCTACAGGATGAGGTTGGACCGTGGTATAGGAACGAGGGGTTTGGAAAGCGAAAAACTAACTAGAACACTAAATCAGCTGGCCGTTCCACAAAATAACACTTGATAGTACACTAGTTGTAAATTCTTACTTACAGAATGATGTCGAGCCCCACGTTGGGCGCCATGTAACGTAAACTTAATTTATTGTCACAGAAAAATACACTCCACGGGAATCTGCCGCAAAATACACTCCACGGGAATCTGCCAGAAAATACACTCCACGGGAATCTGCTGAGTCCACCCTCTCTGCTCTCCACCCGAGCTCCGTCCCGACTGCCGCGACTCCCGCCGACCCCCTCTCTTCCTCCGCCATCCTCTCCCCCTCTCCGAGGCGACCCCTCTCGGCGAGGCCGTGCGCCAGCCCCAAAACAAGTGGGGCCCGAAAAGGCGCACTTTACCCGTTACAACTCTCAGCAATGACAACTGTTGCAACAGAAATATGAACCACATATCACTTAGTAACCAGATATGGAGTGTATCTTTACATTTAAAACGACTTTTAAGAGCCATGTGAAAGAACAAAAGTTATACGCCCCAATTCACAAAATTTGGATAAACAGGGGAGCGTATATAAAGTCGAGTATGTGCGCCTTACGGCAGCAGGAAAGTTATTACTTAGAATAGATGTTAAGAGCAGTTTTATAAGGGAGACATCAAGTAGGTGATGGGAATAAGCACATCGTGAAGTGGTAAGAAACCAATAACCAAACAAAACATGGAAAATACGACTTTCTTGAGGTGATTTTAATCAAATTCGAAGTGCACGAAAGATACATTAGTAAAACTAACGGATCTTGACAATAAAAACTCATGAGCATACAAAACAGACGAATTTCAGTGCTAAACTGAATGCAGAAAAGGATAAAAGTCAAGAAATGATCATAATCAGATGACATGTGATATTTACAAGAGTCAGCATTTCTATGATACTTTAAAAACATACCTGAGATAAAAACCATAAACAAAAATATAAGATAAGAACATACATTAGCTTTACATTATTTATCAAAATAAGAATGGTAAATTTAGGTTTAGCTTTACACTGATAAAAAATATGTAATGAAGAAAGAGACCTTACTCCTAACCGGTAAGTGAATAAACCAAACTTGGTATGCCATTGCCATATTTTGCAAATCTATTAATCTTCTTTGCACTTACTAACCAATCTTATAGTAACATCGTCAATTTTCACGCAACAGCGTTGTGCATGCAACAGAGTCCTAATTAAATCACGGAACAAATAGCCAAAACAATAAGAATCGACCCATGCAGGCCATACTTGACTGCGGGCAAAATGAGTTAGGCCATCCTATCATACAGAAACAAAATTGTCAATAAAAATAAGTCAGCAACATTTTATTGCAAAAAAACTGGAATAAATACTCAGAGCATAAGTAGTATGAACTCGGTATTGTGAATGTTGTTAGCCAGTTGGAATGATACATTAAAAAAACTCACGAAATTAAATGCGCGTAACCCCAATGCAATAACATTGGCAACGAAACTTTAAAATAAACTAATATCCACAACTGGTAATTAGCCCAGAAACGTGGAAAATGTTGATGATCCCATGGCATGGAAAGTTTTTACGATATATTATTGCATTCTTTTGGACTAAATTGGGCTACACCGTGAACATGATCAACAAGGATACCCTTCAAGTAAAATAGATGCAAGGTCTAATCAAGATGAAATGTTATGCACGGTTTAGAAAATAACCGATACAGATCTTCTAATAAGGTTGATGATTCCCTTCCACGCGCCTACTACGCTGGTGAAATGACGTCGATATTCATGTCTGTAAAAAGAAATTAGGACTGAATCAGAAAAGTTATTCGATTTTTTATGCATTCTACGAATAAATATTAAATCGTAACGAACAAGTGCTCTAAAATTTAAAAAAAGAAGACCACACGTTATCATCAGCTCATCAAGGTAATAAATACAATAATAAGGTACTCAATTAATTTAAATTTAATTGCCATAAATCGTAAAAAGTTTCAGAGTAATATTTCTTAACCAATTTCAAAAAGTTATACACTTTTTACCAGGGGCTTGTTCCGTTTCGAATATATATGAAAGAAAAAGAAGCACCGGAAAACCCAAAATTACATGACAACCCAAAGTTCACCCTATTCATCTTTGGCACGGAAAAGTAATGGAAATTTTTAAAGAGAAAACACCAGCGGGAATGTTTCGTTTTGCAAAGTAAGACTCGGATGAAAATAAAACTCACCATCGCCTTCTCAAGCAACGTCGCCATCACGTGGTCCTTATAGAAATGAAAGAGAGAGGGGACTTCATCACGCAGCATGCGTGTCCCAGTAGTAGATCCATGCCAGGCGACGATACAAGGGACAACTGATGTGAAATATATCTCTATTCCCCGTAGACTACACCTACCCAGTGCATGTCCAATGTCCACATGCAATCCATCGTTGCTCTTCCTCCTCTTCTGAGCCTCTTCAAGCGCTCGTCGGCACTCAAGCCTGTGAATCTTGTCATGCAATTTATATGGCCTTCCTTGGTTTCCAAAAGCTAACAAAAGAGACATCCGAGCCAAGGATAGGGTAAGCGAAGCAAGGACATGTTCTTCCTTTCTTTTCTCATCCACCTTCCCACCAAGGTAAACTATACGCTCGGAGAAATCGGCGAACGTTTGCCTCTGACTCCCGTTCCACGTAACATTATCACAGTCCACAAACCTTTTCTTCATCTTTCCGATAAAGTACGAGTCACAGTCAATCATGACTTCAACGCATGACTGACCCTTAAGGAATTTTATGATGCATGAAGTAAACTCGCTACAATCGTAGATTTTTTCGTAGAGACTTTGGACCCAGGTAACGGTTCTCTCGTCTCCGTTCAGTATGGATGTCTTCCACATCATGGACTCGACGCATACCCGCCGCGTGACCGTGGGGAAAGCCGACCTGTGAACTCTCCTCGTGCCCACAATCTCTTCCATGATATCCTTAATCTCCCTTAAAAATTCTGCATATGATGTGAGGGTGGTCTGGAGGGATCTTAGATTCGACTACGCACCGGTACCTTCGGTCTCGCTTAGTGCACTCCGCCGATTCATGGCATTGTCTCTCCTGTGGACCAGTCGGATCAACCTCAAGATATCCAGGCGGTCCTTGTCTTTGGGCCACACCATACACATATCCTCTGCCATGTCCACGGCAGTCTCGTAATCGCAGTCCCTCAAAGAAGGGTCCGCACCCTTCCCCAAAAGCCCCACAACCCAGTCAAGCTTCCCCATCTTGATCCCCAAGTGGAGAAGGGTTCTTCGCCTCACGATTCTCTCGTCCACGTCCTCCAAGCCCTCCAGCAGACCCCTGTACTGCTCCATGGGACCACTTGTTATTCCAGCAAAAAGCCGCTTCGTGACTTCCTGACCAGCAAAGTACTGGAAAACTTCGATGTTAGCCATACCCTTATCGTTTGGTTGTGCGGCTTGTCAACGGTGTAAATATATCTGTAAAATAGAAAAGGTCGTACTTAGTTGAGCAGTTTATTAATTTTGACAAAACGGTGATGCTTCTAAATGTCTTAAATTTTGAGAAAAACTGAAAAGTCTTCTTTTCAATTACGAAGACAATCTAATAATCCTAAAAGGGTCTAATATTTATTTCACAATTCCAGATACCATTTCCAAAAAAAGAGGTTTCAACGAACCCGTCATTATTGCATTTTTACGTGATCATGCTTAAATATCATTATTTCAAATTCAACAGTTTTCAAAGATATCACTAAAGAACCAAGAAAAATCACTAAAAGTCAATATAGGTAAAGGTAGGCTCAAACGAAGACATTCATTATAGCTTATTAAATATCACAAAATAAAAAAACCACCGTAGAGCTATGCTTAAACATTAATTTGTACTTTGCGGGAAGCATACAAAGGTTTTGACCCCAATCAGGGAGACTTATCATCGTAGTCGCCTAGCTACAGGAATGTGCATAGAAGAAGGGCAGAAGCATTAGAACAATGCCTTTGCGGAGAAGACCTATGATGCCGGTGGACTTGGAACACCCTGTCAGTATTTAGGATCCTTATGAGGTAGGCTTAAAACCGAGTAAGAACACGTGCTGCTAATATTGAAATGATACGTAAATAATGCCATTTTTGCTTGCTGGCTCCTTGCAACATTTACAATGGCAATCACTTGTAAACCGTATATTAAAATTTAAACTCAATCTATTATATATGTAACGAACCAATTTTTTTTTCTAACTACGTAAATAACACTTTAAGAATCCCGAAATAAAACGGGAGAGGTTTTCACTGAGTTAGCCGATAGTTATTGTAGCTAGTAAGTTATTTCACTCCCTTATACTTGGACGGTAATCTGTTAACAAGTACTAACAGTAGACCACGCTTGTTTGAACTCTTTTACGTCTGACCATTTATGAAGTTAAAAATACATTGATACTAACGGCCCATCAAAAATTGGTATAATACTACTACACAACAAATATACCAAAAATTGCCCTAGAGTAACTTATTAAATTCCTACTTTCAAAGTGTGTTCACCAAGTCATCAAATATTACATATGTAAAGGTAAATGATGACTTCTAGCAAAAGATGCCGCCTATCAATATTTGCTCTCACGGAATAGAAAACTTATTAAAATCCTTAATTCCAAATAAATTCTCAGGACCTGAAGAAATTCCAGCCCGCGTGCATAGAGAATTAGCTTGTCATTTATAATTAGCACCCTACTTGCAGATTATATTAAGTAAAGCCATACCCTTGAGTAAGAGTAACTACGACTAATTACGCAAAAGCGTAAATCGCTAATGCTTGTCATGAGGCGAAACCTCACAAGCATGCACTATAACACTACAGATGTCATCACAATGGAGGGGGACCGTCGCTATACATGCATTCTACAACTACACAGATGGACAGAGACTCAAGAGCCATGTAGAAAATATGCAACGCGTGCTTATAGTATGTTCTAGATAACAGATAAGGATTCAAGCATTAGGAGTACTACTACTACTAGGAAGCTACACTACCTAACGACAAACCTAGATAAATATCTCATTGGCAGCTGTTATGGTCCCTTATCGTTCGTGGGAAAAATGACATGTTAAATCTGTCCGTTCTGCAGTCAAGTTCGCTAATTTTTTTCTCATGATCTGATCTACCGTAGTATGTCAGATTTCGTAAAATATTATCAACGTCGTCAGAGAATAGACCGGTTTGGTACTTACTTAATAGATTGAGTCTAAATTTTAATCGACGGTCTGAAAGCTTTTCCCATCCCAGTTGTTGCAAAAGGTCAGTAACACTAATGTGAATATCATAACGGCCTTTAACGTATCTTGCCGTTCTTTACTGCACGTCTGCTGCTAAATCAGTTTCCAAGTCTATCTCATAAGGATCCCCAATACTGGCAGCATATTCTAAGTGGGATCTAACCAGGAAGAAGTAGCTGATTTCAATAACTTTATCGTCGCACTTGCCAAGTTCTCTTTTAACAAATCCCAATTTACATCTACATCTACGATGTACCGTGCAAGCCACCACTAGGGTGTGTGGCACGGGGTGATTCCACACCAGGCATGCAGCACTCGTCCCAGTACAAATCAGAACCTCGCACGCTCACCCTGGCGCTAGGCGCAGGTCAAAAGCAGTCAGGAGAACAGTGAACAGTCCAACCGGAAACTGGGAGAGTGATACGTACAACTACATACAAACATGCAGAGAAATGCTTTAGACACATCTAGTGGTTTATATTACTAATACTGTTAATTTATGAATACTACGAGATGCTACTTCATGCAAAAAACAAAATAAAATAATACCGGACTAATCGACCGTCGGGAAGAGTTAGTAATAAAGTGGTGTTATTAAGCACAAGTGAAAATCTACTCTACCTATTAAGGGTGGGAATTTCATGTGATTCATCTATCGCAACTATTATGATCCCTTATTGTGCGTGGGAGAAACGACATTTTGAATCTATCGGTTCGGCAGTCAATTTCCTTTATTTTATTCCTGTGATCACTTCTACCGTAGTACGTTGGCTCTAGCAGTATATGTTGAATGTCTGGCAAAAAACTGTCTACTCCGAGTTTGCGCAAAAGATTTAACCTTTATTTCTCCCTTCGATCAGTTAAAGATTCCCACCCTAATTCCTTCAACAATTCGGTAACACTGCTTAGTGTATCGTAACAACTTTTTACAAATCTTGCTGCTCTCCGTTGTATTCGATCTAATTCAGAGATTAGTAGTACTTCGTAAGGGTCCCATATGCTAGCGGCGTACTCCAAGTGAGGTCTCACGAGTGAAAAATAACATCGCTCTTTAACCTTCTCGTCGCACTTTCCTAATATTCTTTTGATAAATCTAAATATTCGACTAGCCTCTGCGCAGATTTCCCGAACGTGTTTCCCCCAAGACAGGTCCTGAGTAAGGGTCACGCCTAAATATTTAACTGACTCTACATTTGATAAGTCTGTTTGATCAATTGTGTACGTATCGTTAACCGAGTTATTCTTTTTCCAAAATTTCATAACAACGCACTTTTTTAAATTTAATTCTAACTGCCAAGTATTGCACCATTCATTTATAGCATCTAGGTCTTTTTGAGGTATAAATAACATCCAGGAACAAAATCTAGAGCAGTTAATAGAAGAAAGAACGTCATTGTAAAATACAACTACAGAAAAGAAGATTGAAACTTTTTCAGAAAACATATTTAGACGTATAGCAAACGCAAAGGTCATACCAAAGGAATCGAAGCTGGATTTGCTCATGAACAATAATATACCACAGTACGAAGGCGCAGTCACAAGCGATGAATACCACTCAAGAGGGAGAGATGAACGAATTCCGACTCTAGGTTGATTTCTCATGCTTGAAACTAAGATTTTTTTTGTTTTAATCATATAAGAGCTGTTTTTAACGTAGGTGTCATATATATTACGTTTTTTATATGAATGATTTTAATTTTACTTCACAGGATATTTCAATTTCCCACATACCACCTCCGGAGACAAATAAAAATGAAATCATCCCACCTGCAGATTTACCTACCTTAACTTCTTTATCGCCATTTTTAGAATCAAACGATGTTACAGCATTAGATGTATGTTCATTCTCTTCCCGTTATTCATAGAATTTAACGAGCAAAGTGCTCTCTTTAACATAAGTTCCACCTCACTAATCTTAAGTTGTTTAAAAAGGTTAAATTTTGCTTTGTTTCACAGGATATTTCAGTTTTCAGGTTACCACCTCTGGAGCCAACGGAACAAGAAATAAGTCCACCTGCAAAACTGGATTACTTGACTTCTTCAGCGACATCTATGGAATTAAATGTACTCACAGTTTTAGAGGTATGTTCACCCTCTTGCCGTTGTACATAGATGTTAAAGAAGCATTGTAGCTCAGAGAATATAAAAATAAATTAAAAGTATACATTAAATTTGAATAGTTTCATTAATGGAAAATACATCAGAAATTATCGGGATTAATATTTTATCGGGAAAATTTCGTATGCATGGCTTTGATTTCTTTTCATCAAATTAATATCACATTGTCAAAATTTTCAAAAGACGAAATATTGTGAATGTCTACTTTCTTGATGCATTGAGTATTTATGAGATCTTTTCATTAAAAAATGGATTGACTTGTCCTAAAAACAAATATCTATGTAAAGTCGCATAAAATGAATTTTATCCTAAGAAGTTCGGAAACATTTGTTGCTTGATACATTTTCATTAATTTGAAACCATGAAAATCACGATTTCTGATTAAACATTTATGCGGTTACTTATTTCCTTCCAGTTGGTTCCCGTTGCCTCCACATCAAGAGGTGTTGACTTCCATACGTCTCCGCAAGACGACTCTTCGCGTTCTGCTGATTTCACAACATCAAAAACTATTGAACCTTTGGCATTGACAGAATTGTCAGCAATAGAAGCAAAAGGGACAGCTACAGCTTTACAGTCGTCAAGTCAAATTACTCCGGGAACAAGTGACGATGATTTGTAATATGAACGCGTTAATTGCCCTCGATATGCATGAGGCAAGAAGGTATTGTTGCACAGTATAACTGATTAGATTTTTTGAACATATATCCTACCGCAAAGTTAACAGACTAACATCAGTTAAACTTCCCTGATATATCGGTGCATTACATTATGATTACATAGTTTTACTTGATAGATTCAAGCATTTAAATAATTTACTGCCCTTTGCCATGAAAAAGAAAGGTTTTAAATCAAAATGAAATGCTCCAAGAAAGACAAATATTTACAAAATATTATCATATTTCTTTCTTTACAGATTCTTTCAAAGGCAACATTAGCTTCTGTTGGCGTTAATCATTCTTCGGTCAGAAAAAAAATCGATGCTAGTAGGATAAACGATGTAGGAGTTATCATAGGAGATATCGCCTTTGTAGTAAAAGTCGCAAATCAGTATAGGCTACAGCGTGGCACGAAAACATTAAAAATTATTTGAGGAACGTTTGTCGTCTATTAAATTATTCGTACAAAGTTAATAACTTGACAAATCCCAATGAATGGCGCAGTTGTCTTTTTGACTGCACCAATCACTGAGTGTATTTAGAAAAGTACACTCAAACTGGCGAATCCTTTGCCTCGGTTAAAAATTAGCTCAGGTCCAAAATATGGTCCAGGTGCTATCATTCGCCAAATCATAGGCAGTAACCGAAAAATGGTCAAGAAGCGACAAAGAAAATATCGAGGTGGCTCTAATGCAGTGGAATGATTTTCGAAAATCAAATTCAAGAAAGCTTTCTGTGGAAATCCTTCAAAGGGGGGTTTTGCGAGCAAGCGTCCTGGAAGAAACTGATATAGAAAAGGAGCTTGAAGCAGTTAACAAGATTACGGAAATAAATATGGAAGGAGTGAAGGAGGACTTTCTAGTAGTAGAGGAGGTTCTAAGGGAAGGTGCATTTAAAGGTACGGGACTTGTTAGAATTTCCAGGGAAATGGAAGTTATATCATTACGATCAAATGATAAAGAAACGCTACAGGCATGGTTTACACTTGAGTCCAGAAACGTGGCGGAAGTTTGGCTCCGTGTCGTTAGGTTCCTCGGATGTGCCGCATTAACGAGAACAGCCAAGAGAAAGAGAGTCATTATGAACATGACGATAGGAGAGGTTGAGAAAGCGGCATACGTTAAAGCACAAAGCATTATGTTATTCAAGTAGCTCGCCATAAAACATCGGTAACCGTTGCGGCAGAGGCGGTTGTCGAGAGTGATATTTTTAAAATTTTTGAAAGTTACTTAAAATGAGAAAGAGGGTCGTAAATGAAAGAAAAATATATTCCTTATTAACTCAGATGGAAACCAGTACGAAAGAGTTTTTGACGATATTAATTAAGACCTGAAAAAGGGGTATGCGTACGATTTGTGCCACTTCCGTTAGGATGCTATCATCAACAATATCCAGCCGTAAAGACATAGAGACACGCAATAAAGTGGTCACGTCTTTAAAACACACGGAACAAACATCAAAGGCTAACTACTGAATAGGAGTTAATGATGAGGCTGTAACTAATTATCAAGCTGATCAGGCCCTGACTGACGGAAATGAGATTTCCAGCAGTGTAACTGATAAATTGGAAAACCCTGAGAAAACGTTGAAGGAAATAATAACAGCTCGTACAAATGTTTTCGGAACTGATCACTTTCAAAGTTTCCCCGTAGTCGAAGAGGCCAAGCTTATAATTGAAAATAGCTTAGGCGAGAATTTCCCATTGACTCCAGAGCAAAACTCAGAACTTCAAAAATTGTGTTGATAAAGAATTGGTCTAGAAAAATTGAATATCTAGCGGTCATAGCTTTCCGAGGAAACCCAACGGACTTCATTACTACGAGCATCAATCTAGAATATATGATGCGCAACTGGAAATTTAGATACGGTAAAAAAATCTTTGATCAAGGAAGCAATGAAAAAATACTCACTAATAAAACAAACCAATGTTGGGCCGTCTATCAATTATCCACTACCAAAGGGTATGAACACCTCAATTTTTAATTCACATTCAATTGTTAATATCAATTTTTTTACATTTAAGTTAACGATAATGTTATCATTTTTGCCCAATAAAACTTAGAACTAAATTTATAAAGGCAATTATGCTCATAAAATTTTCTCTTGTGTTTCAGATTGCTGAATGGTGGAAGCTTCAGACGGCTCATATAAGCCAGCAAAAGGAAAAATCTCCAGAAAACGGAAGATCAGCGCAGAAGAAAGAAAACCTTCGCCCTAATGTAAAAACTCTAAAGGATTCAAGAAAAAAATGTGTACACCATCCAAAGAATTACTTCAGAGAAACTAAATCTATTAAAGTGTTGCTGTTTTACAAAAATGTCCATACAAATAAGAGTTCATTAATTATGTTAATCAAATTAAGTCATTGACTAACTTTTATAATGTGTAACCATATTATCCTAAATTGTCAATTACAATAATATTAAACCTTAAGCAGATGATTTTATTGTTAAATATTGAATTTATATCTAATAAGATGTAAAATGTATTGAAGTTCAAAAGAATATATATTGTCATAGCCAATAAGAGAAATCTGTTAACTAATATTTTGAAAAAGTTTACATAAAAAATCACAAATAATATTTAAACCTTTGCCTTTATTTATAATTGTCAAGCAAATGTATTTGATCCTAACATGTAGATCTGAGCTGAAAAGTTGTTCGGTGGTCATAAAGGTATTCATTAGCAAGAATACATTGAAATAGATAAGTACAAGTTATACACAATTGTGTCAGAATATGTGGTTTTTCTCGTAAAAACCTTAGGAATTGTGTAAACTGGTCACATTGCCATCGTTACTTGAAAGTCCAGGAGTCTACGATGTACCGTGCAACCCACCACTAGAGTGTGTGGCACGGGGTGATTCCACAGCAGACATGCTACGCTCGTACCAGGATAAATCAGAACCTCGTACGCTCCCACTGGCGCTAGGCGCAAGCCATGAACATTTAAGAGAACCATACCGGTTGAGGAGGTTATAAGTTTTTTGGAAACTGCACTGGTTAGCGGACGTACCTGAACGAGTTTACATCTACATCTACAAAATACCCTGCAAGCCACCTCAGGGGTGTGTGGCAGGGGAGTTTAGCTGTATCTCGAATGATATCTCTAGTCACTTCAGAGATTATTTATTATATAGTTTAGTCTAAAAAAATAAATTTACTTAAATTTCATTTTAGTTATCCGTGACAGTAGCATTAAGAGATGAATATAAATAAATTCAATATAATATAAGTGAAGAATGATCGCAGGCTTTCCCGGCGTATAGAATTGTGGAAGGTTACTCGGTGGAAATCCCAAGTAACTTTCTACAGTATAATAATTGAATAATATAAATGTAGTTCAGCAAATACGACTTTTTGCATATGCGTACGTCTTATACAGGAAAACCCAAAGGCATTTTGGTCATACGTAAGGGAAGTTCAAGGCAATAGATCAACAGTTATTCCACTACGAAACGAAAATGGCGAATCATTAACAAGCAGCTCGGACAAGGATAACTTGAATTCTTACTTTCAAAGTGTGTTCACCAAGTCATCGCAATTTACATCCGTAAAGTTAAATGATCACTTCCAGCAAAAGATGCCACCTATCGATATTTGCACTCAAGAAATAGAAAACTTGCTAAGATCTTTAAGTCCAAATAAATCCCCAGGTCCTGAAGAAATTCCTGCCCGCGTGTATAGAGAATTAGCTTGTGAAATAGCACCCTACCTGCAGAATATATTTAGTAAATCCATCAACGAACACAAAGTACCCATGGACTGGAAAATTGCAAATGTCACTCCCATATTCAAAAGCGGTGATAAGGAACAGCCATCGAACTACAGACCGATATTTCTCACATCTATCTCTTGCAAAGTCCTTGAACATATAATTGTAAGTTCAGTTATGAGACACCTCGATATAGAAAACTTGTTAACAAAAACACAACACGGATTCAGAAAGGGAAGATCTTGCGAAACTCAATTAGCACTTTTTGCTCACGATATTTTAGTCTCGGGTGAACATAACGCTCCAGTTGATGCAATTTTTCTTGACTTTAAAACGGGATTTGATAAAGTTTCCCACAGTAAGCTACTCATGAAATTAAAATCCTACGGTTTAGACGACTACGTAATTTCCTGGATTAGAGAATTCTTAAATTAATCGCGTGCAAAGGGTTGTATTAGATGGTCCTATCTCTAATGAAGTAAAAGTCACATCGGGTGTACCACAGGGAAGTGTCATAGGCCCTATTCTGTTCCTTTTGTACATAAACGACATCGGTGATAAACTTGACAGTAAGCTTAGATTATTTGCTGTCAACGCAGTGATGTATAGAGAAATTCGTAGCTTTAATGACAAGGAAATGCTAAATAAGGACTTCGAGGCAATACAAGAGTGGTGCGATGAGTGGTAGCTAGAATTAAACCTGAAAAATTGCGTTGTTGTGAATTTTTGGAAACGGTAAAACGCTCCTTGTAACAGCTATTGCATAAACAACATAAAATTAGAGACCGTAGAATCCGTTAAGTACCTCGGAGTTAAACTGACTAATGATCTATCGTGGAGTAAATATATTCGAGGAATTACCGGTCAAGCTAATCGTAAATTGGGATTTGTTATAAGAGTACTTGGCAAGTGCGACGATAAAGATAAGAAAATCAGCTACTTCTCCCTCGTTAGACACCACTTGGAGTATGCCGCCAGTATTTGGGATCCTTATGAGATAGGCTTAGAAACTGAGTTAGAACGCGTGCATCGAAGATCGGCAAGATATGTTAAAGGCCGTTATGATAATCTCGTTAGTGTTACTGACCTTTTGCAGCAACTGGGATGGGAAAATATTTCAGACCGTCGATTAAAATTTAGACTAAATCTATTATGTAAGTCCCAAACCGGTCTATTCTCTGACGACGTTGATAATATTTTACGAAATCCGACATACTACGGTAGATCAGATTATTAAAGTAAAATTAGGGAACTAGACTGCACAACGGATAGATTTAAGATGTCATTTTTCCCACGAACGATAAGGGACCATAATAGCTGCCATGAGACTTTTATCTGGGTTTGTCGTTAGGTAGTGTAGCTCTTAGTAGTGGTAGTACTTCTAATACTTGAATCCTTATCTTTTACCTAGTACATACTAACAGCACGCCTAGCATGTTTTCTACTTGTGTCTTGAATCCCTGTCCATCTATGTACTTGTAGAATGCATGTTTATTTAGGTCACTCTCCATTTTAATGACATCTGTAGTGTAGTGTTGCATGCTTATGAGGCTTCGCCTCATGACAAGCATTAGCGATTTATGCTGATGCATAATTTGTCGTAGTTACACTAACTTTAGGGTATAGTGTAACGCATGTTGGTGATTAATCACCCCCTGCCACACACCCCTGAGGTGGCTTGCAGGGTATTTTGTAGATGTAGATGTAAAAATTTCCAAAAAAAGGGCAGAATATATAGTCAAGTGTTGGGGGAGGTGGTAGGAGGGTGTTGAGGACTGGGAGAGTTCAGATGCTGAGGGGAAGGTTAAGGGGAGGTAAGGGTTTGGTGGTGGTTGAGCTCGGTGCTCGGGTATGCGTCACTCCGGGCGGGGGGGGGAGGGTTGTATGAGCAAGAAGGAAAGTGGAGGAGGGGGAGGTGGTGGGAGGTTGTTGAGGACTGGGAGAGTTCAGGGTTTGAGGTACCTTCCTCATATTGTTCACTGTGAGTATCAAACTTTGAATCGATTCTTTAAGAAAGAACCAAGATATTTTTTTTTCTTATCAGTATTCATGCTGTCGATTATTCCGAAGATATGATACTGATTTTTGGATATTGACATTAATTTGCTTTAAAATCTTACAGCCAAAAGAAAACGTTGATCGGTTCAAATTGAAACGACATTCCAAAGTAAAATTTCGCAGCGTCCTATGGTATCTCCTATTTATCATTGGTTTTTATAATGAGATTTAATAATTTGTGGTCCATAAAATATGTCACTCTTCAATATTTCTGTAATCAAGTCGTATAAATATACTTTAAGTCACAAACGAAGATCACTGTGTAAAAACAAAACAATCCTTCGAACGTATTGCACAACATTGCACAATTGTAGCTTCAATTGTTTTCAAAGAATTACCCACAACTCCACGGAAACCGGCTCTGAACGAGGTAGCTGTACTAATGCTCTGTATAGCTATCAAGAGCATTAAACTGTACACATCGGTCATGCTTGCAGCATATAACTCACGAACGACCAGATTTTTTATCTATCACGACTTTCCTGAGAGATCATTGATGGTAGGCAACTTGAACTGCTCAGTAGCTGGAAAATCGTTCACTCTGACCCTAAGCTCATGATCGAGTCACAAGTGGGAGTGATCGACGTGACCGAAATCTCTCAAAAGACCGACTTTGCCCATCACTACGTGCAAGGAACTCTTGGAATTCATAAAAATCCAAGAAGCCGCCATCTTGGTGGCGGAAACCGTGCAAGAAAGGGCCACACCCAGGATAGGTGTCAAAGATAGCGAGGCAACCGTCAGTCGCTTGGAAAAAGAAATCGCGCGGCTCCGAGTAGAAATGGAGAAAGTAAAGGAGGTGAAACAGGTGAAGGTTTTGAGTTGGAAATTGAGCACTTTGGATAAAAATATTTTGTGGCACCAGGTCTATTGCCCTGCCAATGTGGCCACTTAACTGAAGGACACCCTTATTTACTTCGAGTTTTTTTTTAAACCTGCAATTGGAGTCGTACTGTAATTGACCTACTTTTGAGTTTGACCGCAATCAGTTTTACCCCATCCAATGGGTGTATTATGTACTTTGGTCCACAGGAGACTGTAGGTATAACTTCAAAAGGCTGTTTTTAATGCCAATTTTGCTTGTGTTATGTTTTCATCTCATTATACTTGAGAATGACTCCCTATAACCATTGCATACTTCATTAGTTCTCTTTGTGAGCTATGTGATAGCTGTAAGATCTATTGTTTCTAATGTTGCATTTTATTGAGCCCTCAATGCTTTACTACAGTAGAGGTGATCATTCAAAGGTACGACAATGAAATTCATGGATGAATGTATAGTGTAATGCATGTTGGTGATTACTCACCCCCTGCCACACACCCCTGAGCTGTCTTGTAGGGTATTTTGTAGATGTAGATGTAGAAAACTAACTCCCACCCGGGCGGATGGGCGAAAAGGGAAGTACAACCTCAAATAGATAAAGGAGAAGACGGAGCGGCGGGAAACGAGGGGCCGCGCCGCGTAGAGAGAGGGACGTTTGCGGGTGGATTGACCCGCAGAAATCTCCTCTCGATCCACTAAGGTGAGAGAGTGTGATAAGGAATCATAGTGATGTGTAGTTCAACAATGGCGTCGTGAAACGACGAGTACCGAGTGGGAAGCGTCGACGGGGTCCCGGGAGTAGAAGGGAGGGACGTGAAGGACATGGCGGGAATGTGTCAGGACCTCGCAAGAGAGGTTAGAGAGGCGAGGGAGCTTAGAGAGAGGCCGCGTGAGGCTACCGCCATGTGGACTATGGGCGAGTCGACGCCGTTGGTTGCGGGAGAGACTACCGGAGAGGCTATACAGGCAAGGGGATATGGTGAGCGACCGCGCGATGCTACGGACGCGTGGTCTTCGAGATGGGTAGGGCCGCCGACGGTGAACTGGCGGGAACCTGTGGGAGAGAGTAGCGTCCTTGGGTGCGCCGCGGAGAGGGAACAGCTGCTGTTCATCTACATCTACGATGTACCGTGCAAGCCACCACTAGGGTGTGTGGCACGGGGTAATTCACACCAGGCATGCAGCACTCGTCCCAGAACAAATCCGAACCTCGCACGCTCCCCCTAGCGCTAGGCGTAGGCCAAAGGCAGTCAGAAGAACAGTGCGCAGTCCAACCGGAAAGTGGGAGAGTGATACGTAAAAGAACATACGAACATGCAGAAAAATGCTATGGACACGTCTAATGGTTAATATTACTGATACTGTTAATTTATGAATACTACGAGATGCTACCTCAAGCAAAGAACAAAATAAAATAATGCCGGACTAATCGACCGGTGTGAAGAGTTAGTAATGATGTGGTGTTATTAAGCACAAGTTAAAATTTTACTCTACCTATTGAGGAAAACTGTTGCGTTACGAGTGAGAAATTCTAGCGAGAGAAAGGAAACTCTTCAAACGCAAGCGCGGGTTTGTAAATGGTCAATCGTTAGTACTTGAGAGGAGCATGGTAGAGCATCGAGAAATAGCAGAACGATTACTTCCGGAGTTTGAACCTTCGTTAACACTCGGATGGGAATCACTGTCAGACCGTAGATTGAAAACAAGACTAAATCTATTATGTAAATTCAAGAGTAGTTTATTTTCCGACGAAGTTGATCATATTTTGCGACCGCCAACGCACTATGGTAGATTAGATCATAAAAATAAAATAAGAGAGATAGACTGTAGAACAGATAGATTAAAAATGTCGTTTTTTCCGCGAGCGATAAGAGACTATAACGGCTGTGTAAGGACTTGGAAATAGATTAGTTGACTGGTAGTGTAGCTTACTAACTTATGTATTTCTTAAAGCATGTTTACGGAGTTTTATTGTGTTTCTTACAGCATGTTTTGCATGTTCTAGCTTCATAGGCAGATTGCCCTCTTAAGTAGCATGTAGAATATTATGTGTCATCGTACATGTGTGGGGTGCATGTGGTGATTCTCTTGCATGCTGCATGATGGTTTTTAGTCAATGATGGAATTGGTTAGTATCCTTAACATTCATGACCGTGCGGTGTGCATGTGGCGGTCCGCTTGCATGCTGCATTTTGGTGACTTGTCACCCCCTGCCAAACACCCTAGAGGTGGCTCGCAGGGTAATATGTAGATGTAGGGTTTACGGCGTCACAATGGGTTAGGCGAGTAGAGAGCATTGCATCAGCCTACGGGTGGGACGAGTCAATGTTGTTGGTCCAATCCGTTAGTAAGCTGCGTGGGGCGGCGAAACTATGGCTGAATAGCGTGGCCGATGAAGTACACTCTTGGGAGGCTTTCATGAGAGGATTGTTATATTGTTTTCCGTCAGTGGAGGACCAAGCCGATGTGTACTTGAGCCTGAAAAAGAGAATGTTGCAGCGTGGCGAGACGCATGAGTCATATGTTTACGCGATGAAGACTATCGCTAGACGTGGTCAAGTAAATAAAGCCTCCCTGATTAAATACATTTTAAATGGTATGTGGGATAGAAAACTAGTAAAACTGTTGACTATGTGTGACTTTGAAAATGTGGTAGGACTACAACGCAAGATAAAGTGGTACGAGAGCGTCACTGATAGGGCAAAAATTGAAGATAAGGCAACCTATCACAATCGACTTCCTGCAATCAGTGACCATAAGATCGAAGGAAAATGTTTGAGGGTTGAAAGAACGCTAGGCAAGGGCGTATGCTTAAAAATCGGTGAAGGAGGCCACCTTGCTAGAGAATGCCAGAATGCAGCCCGTGAAAGACTTTGTTACGCGTGCAAGCAGGCGGGACATTTGCAGAAAGATTGTCCGTAGGGAACGTCGAGAGCGACCTCGAGTGAGAAAAAATGGAACATTAAGAAAATTACGTGACCCAACTGCAACATACATGATGAGTACCACAAGTGGATAATTGTAAATGGCGACCGGGTCGTTGATTTAGGAGGCGATGTTGTCACTTCGAGAAGAGACGTCGGTGAAGAACTAGGAGTCGAGTACGAGGCAAACCGAAAGTGTTTGGGTCCGCGAGTTGTAAAGCAATCGGCTCGAAACAGGTGAACATGAAGGTGGACGTTGTGAACTTGGAAGTAGAGGTTTTAATTGTCCCTGAATATTCTCAGGAGGATACTATCACCCTAGGACGGAGTACATTAGACCACCCGAGAATTCGAGTCATAAAGGATTTCGGGAGATGCACTATCTCCAAAGAAAATTTTGACTTCCCAGCCGGCACAAGGGCTATACAATCTGATCTAGGGTGGCTCTAAAGCGGGTATGGGATATCTTTGAGCCAACCTATAGCCAACCTATCTGAATTCGAGCGATGTAAGAATACAAAACAACGTCTTTTATGTGAAATTTTAATAATCAAAATGAATTATTAACATGCATTTGATATCTAAACCAATATTATATATTATTCGCGGGGTTAATTGAAGAGAGACATGGAAAATAGCAACCAAAGATAACCGTCATTAACTTAGTCACATTATGCGCAACGTAGTAAAAGGACGATCCACGTCTAACAGCTGTATAGCCTAGATCTGGAAACAACACAACATCCGTAAGCGGAATAGCACTCATCAAAAAGTGAACTACAAAGTAATTTTGCATAATAAAAATATTAATTAAAATTTAAAGGGCTACAAGGATGTACGAAGAAGCATGAGCTAAATTGTAGTAATTGCCTCGTCGTGAACTGCCTCTGCCAGTTCTCGTGCTTCACGCCTTTCTTTTGTCATTTTTATGAGCGCGTGTGAAGAACATGGCGGATGTCTTTATCTTTGATGCCGAACGTAAAATATTTTTTGACGAACGTACCATATAATATTTGCTCAAGAACGTTCCGTGATAAAATCTTTTGTACCGTGTGCACGTAATTTCTCTGCAGAACGTACCGTGTGCAAATAATCTTTGCTGCAGGGCCTTGGTACCGAGTGTATACATCGCTGCTGCGGAACCCGTCGGAAAGGCAAGAGAAACGTGTAAATGGTGACTTGACAGGTTCTGTATATCTGCCGTTTGAGATCAGGTAAGTAAATTGTTTTTAGAAGTAGATAATTAGGTATATTAATTACTAAAATAACCTCTGACACTTCACATTAGTGAAAAGGGCTAGTCTTTATATTTGAAAATCAGCAGTTTGGAGGCCCGGATGATTCCCGGGGCGCCGTGATTGTGTAAAAATATTTTTTACTACGTTTAACTGGTGACTATCCCGCACTCTCGCCCGCGTGAAAATTTTTTCTTAACCCTCTGGTTACCGACCATCATTTTATTACGTTGGGTACCGTTGAGGTCCCTAAGGGACCCCATTTTATTTTATTATGTACCGGGGAAATGAAAACAATTTTTAACCATAGTGCATTGATTTTATTGAGAAAACATCATAACAAGCCATATTTATATCTAAAACTAAACAATTATTGCATGAAATTATTAATAAATAAACAAAAAATATTGTTTACAAAAAAAGAAGACAATTTAATTATACAATTCAATTATTAATTTTTTATAAAGTATCACAACATAACTTAATGTTTCATAAAATTAAACAATGTTTACACAACAATATTTATAAGGAAAGAAAAAATATTTTACAATAAAAGAGGAAAATTCAATTACACCCTTCATTTTTACATGTATTGTTGACATTCTCGTTGCAACTTTTTGAACAAACAAATGCTTTACACACGGAGCATCTAACATTTACCTATAAGTCAACATTTCGTGGGCAAATATGGCATCTTTCCCTTTTGGATTTGCCGCAATTTGGTTCAGATTCGGCCATTTCTGAGTTTGGTTTTTTTACTCCACATGCCAGAAGAGCAGAAGTAACAAGTAGACTATTCGTTGTGTCTGCGCGTTTTGTCATGCTTGGTAGAGCAAGTTCTAGCCCTAAAGACTTGAAAAATACTCTCCTTCTAAACGACGTCTTGCCATTCCAGTCTGGATTTTTGCACATAAATATGGCAAATGCATTACTAGCTGCTATGTCAATCATATTCATGAACACCCTGAATTGCCATCTATAAGTTTTCTAGTGCATGTATACGCCCTTATAAGTTTCTCTGCATTGTCTACAGCTTCTTTTGTTTTATTATATTCTAATATCATTAATGGTTTCTTAAATTCACTCTCAGATATTTTGTCATCCAAGTATTGTGAAGTTAGCAAGTGTACCATTTTATTTTTCTTTGGCATATACGAGACCATAGCCAGTCCTTTTTTATGTAAGAAAGCGAACTTAGAAGAAAAAGTCTCACGATATTTAGTGCTATTTAAGTCATTAGGAGTGTCCGGCTTGTTCTTTCTGACTGTTCCTAGAAGAGTTACGTTTTTCGATGCAAAAAAGATAGCCAACTCCACGGAAGTGAAAAAATTGTCTGTTGTGACACTACGGCCAGTGTTATATAAAGGTGCAATGAGATCATTGACCACTCTAGTCTCTTTATTCCTTTCAGCTCGCTGCCCAGGTAATTTCCCTGTTTCAACTTTCAAGTTGAAGAGATACGAAGTTTTGACATCAGCTGCAGCCCATATTTTAATCCCATATCTCCCGGGTTTGGATTTAATATATTGCCTAAATGGACACCTTCCTCTGAACGATACCAGTTGTTCACCAACAGTAACACATTCAAACTGTTCAAAGTTTTTTTGGCAATTTCCGACAAAAATATCACAAACATTACGGACAGCGGCTAATTTGTCATTTTCTTTTCTTTGGGCCCTAGTATCTTTGTCATCAAAGCGTATGAATCTCATGATTTGTTGAAATCTTTTGCGGGACATAGATGCTGTGAAAAAAGATCTACGAATGCTATTATCAGTTGACCACAATTCTTTGACGTTTTCTTTTCCACAACGAAGAGCACATGCAGTCAATAACGTACCAATAAATGCATCCAGATCATCAATGTCCATATTAGTCCAATTATTTTTAAATTTAGGGTTCTTCACTAACAAATCACTGTAGAACCTTTGGGCGTATATAACAGTGTATTCAAAAATAATAATTTTGACATCGTTTTTTATAAACAAATTAAAAGTTTCTCGAATGGAACTTGCACAACTTGAATGTTTGCTGGGACCTGGTTTACAGTTAAGAATGTTTGGTTGCATGGTTTTTGTGAATTTTGGAAGATTTTTTTCCCATATACGCCCTGATTTTGACTTAAAAACGTCAAAGTTAGCTATACTTTTATTTACCTCCACATCACTGACAATTTCTTCTTCAGTAGGCAGTTAGTCAAATGGTTCCTCCTCTACTTCTTCCAAATCATCTTCAGATTCAGTTGTACACTCTGCTGGGAGGAATTCACTATCACTGCCACTGTCACATAAATCATCGCAGTCACTGTCCTCTGTGATTCTCTGTAAGGAATCTTTTTGAAGTCATTTCTAAGTAAGAAAAATTTTATCACAATATGAATATAATTGTAAGTCCCATCACAGTAGGCATTAGGAAACTATAAAAGTGACAATATTTTAATTATTATAAATATTGTATTGAAAGAGTAAAAAATTTGAATAAAGCTTCCAATTTGAAAAAATCTTTATTTCTTTTATGATGCTTGTAGGAAAAATAAATTTTACCTATTTACCAATAGATGTAAATGATAATAAGTTAAACTTCAGCACACGCATCATAGTTGTGAATGACTGTATATTTTTTATCTTTAAATTTATGTACTTACTTTTATAGGTGCTGCAAACGGAGAATTTTCGTCCATCAATTGACTGTACTGGTTAATTGAAACAGCCGTAGCGCACAAGAGTCTCTGTATCAATCGATTTTACTGGAACGGGCACTAAGCTTAGAATGAGAAAAACACACCCCCTCAGAAAAATTCAGGTGCGTTCCGGTAGGAGAGGGAGTGGACACCGGGCGTCGAAAGTTGGTGTTGAGGGCAGGAAACAGAGGGGGTGTGGGAGGAGAAAGGGTTGGGGGTGATAAGCGGCTGTGTTATGATATTCAGGGTTTTCCTGCGTTGAGAACCTTCGGGCAGCAGGGGTGCAGCATTTGAGAAAAGGGAAGGGAAGGATTAGCAAGGAACACATGAATTCGGTGTACATTCTGAGAATTTCTATGAACAATAGTCAATGGTTATGAGCAAGTCCAGGCTATTAGTGGGAAATAAGGTCATTTGGAGGGAAGGTTGAGCAAGGGAGTGGAATGGCACTGGGGATCGGGATAATTGTTTCTTGGAATCCGTTAATGGCTCACTTCTGGTTCAGTCATCGGAAATTTTGGCAAAAATGGAGGGGTTAGAAAAAGAAGGCGTTGGAGATGTTATCACTAGTGGAACAGTTCTTTGAGTGAGATGAAGAATAAGGGAAAGTGAGACCCACACCCAAGCAGGTGAGGAAGCAACGTGCCCCGGACGTGCCCTCTCACTTGCTTGGCGGTGGTACTCAGCAGGGAGCTTACTCATCAATATCTTGGACTTGCTGATCACCATCGACTATTGTGCATAGAAATTCTCAGATAGTACACTTTGTTGATGTGTTCCTTGCTAATCCTTCCCTTTCCTCTTCTCAACTGCTACACCCCCCGCTGCCTATAGGCATTCAACGCAGGAAAACCCCGGCCAGCCTAACGAAGCCCATTATCTCCCCCAAACCTTTCTCCCTCCCACATGCCCTCTGTCTCCTACCCTCAACACCAACCTTCGACGCCCGGTGTCCAATCCCTCTCTAATTGGTACGCAAATAAATTTGTATATATGCTGACGTGAAATGATGCGAAACCCGGGTTTTGAATAAATAACTCGGCTAGCGGTCCATCACAAAGTATGATCTCTATTTTCGCTACAGAGAGCAATGCCAAACCTGAAGTTGTGATCGATGAACAAAGTTGATATTTCGATGAGTAAATGGTATTAGAATTCTAAGTTGGGTCGGAGAATCTCAGATATTTAACAGTAAGCAAATTAGCTGAAACGTAAAATGAAGACGAAAAATTTCGAATCCGAATTACTTCTGTTTTAGTGGATGTAACTTAAATGTGCAGAAAACTACCAATATGAAGAAAACGCACTCTCAATAACAGATATAGTTTAAATCCCTCACCAATGTTGTATAGTCATATGCGACGAAGCAATATTTCACGGGGAATATGTAGGTATGGATTATATGTACGGACGACATGTGCTAAAGATGTCAAGTGAAGGAACGTAAAAAAGGACAAAGGACCAGAATAAAGATAGAAAAGTGAGGATAAGTTATGAAGAAGCTACTTCGATGCGTTAATTGTAATATTACCCTGAGAACATTCGTAGAATTAGAGACGCCTAACAGAAGGCCAAGTAAACAAAATCGCATGATAAAAATTTTCTCCATCATGTATTACTCATGAAAATCGCCAAAACCAAAGCTTGGTGACAATGCATAAATGGTAACAATAATAACATTTTTTTATAATTATATTCCTAATTAAAGGAATAGTAACATATATTAACAAATATTATTAACAGAATAAGTTATACATGCACACATTTTCAAAAAAGTCGTACATTCAGTCTAGGACGTTGGTTACCAAGTGGGTCTTTCTGGGACCCCATCCATATTTTAATTGATACTGAATCCAGAAAAATGTAATTTTGATCATAATTTGGCCACTTAAAAGGAATAAAAAAGTTATTCACATACCAGGAGACCCATGAATGTGAAGAAAAAAAATTATGAAATTTATTCAAAATTGTTCGAGTGTGGGGTCCCTGAAAGACACCGCTCGGTAACCGGAAGGTTAAGAAAGCAAAGAGTAATAACTTCTACAAAGCTTTGCTTTCACTACAATTCTTTCAATCAAACATAACAGCTAGGAAGTGAGTAAAGATAATGTAAGTTAAGGGTTTTGACGAACAGGATTTTTTCGTTGTACCTCAAACTTTAGCTATTTTCGATCATTTGTTTCCTTCCTGTGTGCACATATATACGTTATTATGCGTGTAGTTTCTGCCTACCAATGTCACTAGTAACATTTATTGTCACGGCTCAGGTTTCAACACTTTTTATCGAATTCTCCCTGAATATTACACAAAATGTAGAAGTCCTGGTCTTTACAATAAATATTACAAGTGGAATAAACTAAGGTATTTTAATTTTTCCGTTACGTCATGTTTATCTCAGGTAAGAAGAGTATAGGTGGTCCCCGCGATAACTGGAGAATATAAATCGCAAAGACGTGCGGGACTCTTTTCTCTATTTATTGATTGTAAATATTTTGAAACGACAAAGTTTAACTTTATTACCTTCAATTTCTATAAACAATATAAAATTGCCTGTTTTCGTAAACAGTTAAAATTTTGTACGTTAAATAGTCATTTAGAAAGAGGTTGGAAGAAAAATTGAAGGTCTAGAGAGATAAATACACCATGAGTAACATTTATCCACCGATATCTATTTATATACTCATTTATCTTACTACTACGGTGCGGCTGTAAGTGACAGTTTGATGCAAAACAAAACAATTGTAATTACAAATGTATAAATTTTACAAGTGTATTTTATAAATGCATATATAGAGTAGCGTGACCGAAATAAAAATTGTGTGAATTAAATGTACATATATTTAAAAAATTCAAAATAATGCAGAGAAAAAGCTCTACACCTCTATATAGTTATTGCATGGTCCATGCAAAATTTTTTTTGTCTCCTGCGGGAATGCAACAATCGAAGCAGGATGGAATTATGGAAAATATTGCCAAACTGCAGGTTGTAGTATTTTATAGTTTATTTGCATATTGACTTTCACTTAGTTATGTATTTAATATTTAAATATACATTGACCAGGGCACCCTTTTACTGAAGGAAAACAGATATAAATATTGATGCAAGATTCACGTCAATTCAGAAGAGAATATTATTAAAATTATAACTTTACTACATTTGCAAATGGTCACGTGGAAACGATCTAGGAGGTTATTTTAAAAAGCCTTATTGACTCATAAAAATTTAAAAAAATTAATTAAAAAGACCAAATATTAAGTCATCCTAAAAGTACACGGCTATTGACTTTTAAAGGTTATGGCCATTTGCCTGAATGGTAAACATCATTCTCATTTCGTATAATATCCTGAGCTAACTTCTTTGTTGGATTTATTTACACGTAAGCTACCTGACGTACTCTTATATATATATATATATATATATATTCTTCTTGTGTCCATGTCTAATTCTCCTCTCTTGGTGATGGAATAGCTGCCCTTGTGTGCCATCCAGAGGCCACGGCTACGGGCTCAAGCTTGAAGGGGTATTCTTTGTTATAAGCCCCAGCCGAAATCATGGTAAACCTAAGTGTCCTGATAGCTCAACTGGTAGAGCACTCGGCGCGAAATCGGGAGGTTCCGGGTTCGAGTCCCGGTCACGGCACATTTTTACCCTCTGATTTTCTCGGCTGTACCATCTTCCACATCACCAGTGTCTTCGTCCAATTTTAGTTACATGTTTCCTATCTCTTTCTTTCACCTTCTGTTCAAATTATTAATATATATTTATTCGCCTAAAAGGCGGTGTGTGAGTGAGTGAACGAAATATATATATATATATGGGTCATTCCACCTCAATTCAACAAACGTTTGTCCCTTAGGGTCTGTGATTTTGATAAAAATTGGCGTATGGGTACAATATTAACTCAAACTAAATACACTCAAACCGTTTTGTGAAAAAAATTTTTTTTTGAGTGAATTACGCATATTTCAATTTTTTTGCATTTTTAGTAAAAATCCGAGCCTTAAATCATATTATCACTTATATCTCCGCTTGTAACTATCATACAACAATGATTAATAACTTTTATGACAGCTAAATCTTTATTGAATGCAAATATATCAATAAAAAATTATTTTCATCTATACCCTATTGTTGTAAATTACTAATGTTTAAAAAATTGTTAATAAACTTTTCTCAAATACTCCATCTCAGAATCGGCCGAAACATTATGTCCGTAATCTGAACATATTTAGCTAACTATTTTAAAATAAAATTTAGTGGCAATTTATAAATGCGTTTTTTATAAATATTTAAACATTTACAATTTTCTCTCGCGCGGCCCGTGTTTAAAAAGTTGTTAATAAACTTTTCTCAAATACTCCATTTCAGAATCGGCCGAAACTTTTTTTCCTTAATCTTAAAACAACTAGCTAACTATTCCAAAAATAAAATTTAGTGGCAATTCATAAATGCGCTTTTTATAAATATTTAAACATTTACAATTTTCTCTCGCGCGGCCCGTGTTTAAAAAAATGTTGATAATTTTTTCTCAAATACTCCATCTCAGAATCGGCCGAAACTTTTTTTCCGTAATTTAAACATATTCAGCTAACTACTCAAAAAATAAAATGTAGTGTAAACTCATAAATGCGTTTTTTATAAATATTTAAACATTTACAATTTCTCTCGCGCGGCCCGTCGGCTCCCCCATTTGGAATACATGCAGCAGACACGCGATGCAAGCCTAAAAATTTCCTTATTGCTCAAGGTCGTGGCTATATGAGAAAAAATATATTATAAACTATTAATGTTAACAACAATTGTTATTTGTTCTGTTAAATGGATTTTTGCAGAGAAATTTACGATTGAGCTCCACTTTCTCTGCGCGAAGTTTTTTCTAACTACTCCGACACAATCGATTGAAAACTAACGAGAAAATAAAATCCTTGTATTTATAACAAATGTAAAAAGGCTAAGATAGCATGCTTTCCGTAAACATATGATGTCCTGCCTTGTAGGAAGGGGTCCTCTCGGAAATATTTTATTTGAGGATCCTGTTACTCCTGCCTGTAACTACAGCTGAATCCTCGTCCCTTGCCTGGACGAAGAAAGTCTCTTCATTATAACCACTCCATTTGATTCGGGTATTGCTGCATATAACTCCCTAAAGCCTGCTTAACTAACTGCCAGACGAAATCTTTTCTCAAATACTGCGGAATGTATTCCAAGTTCTTCTTTCTTTGCGTAGCCAAAATCCACTCCTAAAATATGATCTTTTGCCCGTTTAAAGAGTTCTATAGGTGTACGTATTTGTTTTTCGTATGGAAGCTGAAGACTTGCTCTTGCTGCTAGTCTTTTCAAAGTTCCTCCCAGTCCGTCACTTGGCCCTTTACCATGCAATGTAGCAACGAAATGCCATTCTGCAGAGACAGTGAAATCTTTCCTGTGAAGAGGTAAGTTCTGAATGTTATACTTGTTTTTATAATGAGCAGCTGCTCCATCTGAATAATATTTTACTTTTTGGATCTTCGGAACTTTCAATTTCAAGAATTTAATGAGATTTTTTTGAAAAAAATGTACAGTTGATGTTATATGCTTCAGGCGGTCTGATATGATTACGAAGCTCAATGGGATTACCTTATCCTGGACTTGAATGAACTGTTGATTGGTCGTTATTCCAGTGCATACCTTGCATGCTGTCCTGTAAAACGAAAGCGTAATTTTCTGAAAAATCTGCAATGACGAGAACCTGCCCCACTTGGAAGTTATGCTTTACATTTCTAATAAAATCAGATTATATTTTGGCAATGTAGTCATGTGGCTGAAGTTTCTGTAACTTTTCAATAAATGTTTCAAGAAAGTTATCGGTAGATTTTGTAAATATTTCTAGGGAGCAACGGTTAGCTTGCACCCATTGGTGGTAAGCAATGCTATCAATTAAATTTCCATCAAAGTGTTCTTCTACTGATTTCAGAATTTTGCTCGGCCCAGGGCAGTTTTTACATTCGTTCAAATGGCATGTCTCGGTCGCAGGGAAACACATCATTGCTGACAAATAGTCTTTATATGACAACAGCGGCTCGGTGTTATCCCCTAAATTTAGTGGTGGCAATCTTGCACCTTCAATCATTAATTTAACATTTTGATGCACCAGACACACGTATACGGTACGAGTTCCTGATGCTCCCGCAAGAACGCACTTCTTAGGTCTGAGCTCTGCAAATTTTGAAAATGAAACAGTATCTTCGGGATATTTTTCCTTAAATTACAAAATATCTCTTTCAAATTTCCTAAAATTGGTCTTCTGTTTGTGTGTCCGTATTCCATTGTCATTAACGCCGAGAAAGAGTTTTCAATCGATTGTGTCGGAGTAGTTAGAAAAAACTTCGCGCAGAGAAAGTGGAGCTCAATCGTAAATTTCTCTGCAAAAATCCATTTAACAGAACAAATAACAATTTTTGTTAACATTCATAGTTTATAATATATTTTTATCTCATATAGCCACGACATTGAGCAATAAGGAAATTTTTAGGCTTGCAGGGCGTGTCTGCTGCATGTATTCCAAATGGGGGAGCCGACGGGCCGCGCGAGAGAAAATTGTAAATGTTTAAATATTTATAAAAAACGCATTTATGAGTTTACACTACATTTTATTTTTTGAGTAGTTAGCAGAATATGTTTAAATTACGGAAAAAAAGTTTCGGCTGATTCTGAGATGGAGTATTTGAGAAAAGTTTATCAACATTTTTTTAAACACGGGCCGCGCGAGAGAAAATTGTAAATGTTTAAATGTTTATAAAAAGCGCATTATTGAATTGCCACTAAATTTTATTTTTGGAATAGTTAGCTAGATATTTTTAGATTAAGGAAAAAAGTTTCGGCCGATTCTGACATGGATTATTTGAGGAAAGTTTATTAACAACTTTTTAAACACGGGCCGCGCGAGAGAAAATTGTAAATGTTTAAATATTTATAAAAACGCATTTATGGATTGCACCTAAATTTTTTTTTGAAATAGTTAGCTGAATATGTTCAGATTACGGAAATAAAGTTTCAGCCGATTCTGAGATGGAGTATTTGAGAAAAGTTTATTCACAATTGTTTAAACATTAGTAATTTACAACAATAGGGTATAGATGAAAATAATTTTTTATTGATATATTTGCATTAAATAAAGATTTAGCTGTAATAAAAGTTATTAATCATTGTTGTATGATAATTACAAGCGGAGATATAAGTGATAATATGATTTAAGGCTCGGATTTTTACTAAAAATACGAAAAAATTAAAATATGCATAATTCACTCAAAAATTTTTTTTTTCACAAAACGGTTTGAGTGTATTCAGTTTGAGTTAATATTGTACCCATACGCCAATTTTTATCAAAATCACAGACCCTAAGGGACAAACGTTTGTTGAATTGATGTGGAATGACCCATATATATATATATATATATATATATATATATATCTGATTCTGTATCCTTCCTTCTGTGAGAAAGGCAGCTTCTCGGCTGCCGAAATATCGGAACGTATATTGTGAGTGTTCTTCTTTTTTGTGTTTCTGTATTTAATTCCGCCCCAACTGTGGCAAAGTTTATATATATATATACATATATATCCCGTCCGCCGATCCGGACATCGAAGTTGACACGTCTCATCCCGATGCGGAGAGAATCCACGTGTCCTCGACTAGGATCCACGGGCCCCTTTGACTCGTCTAAGTATTTGCCGCCTAGCCCCTTAAGTGTTCCCGGATTCTCCTCCTCACTAAGCCCACCCCGTGTGCATTAAGGGTGGAAGTTAAGATTTCCTCATCCGAATATGTCATTCATCTTTGGCCTGTGAACTAGCGAGAATTGAAAGATATCTTCTTTGTTCAAAGTTAATCCTTGTATCACTACTTTCCCGTCCAATGAACGTTATTGCCTGGTCTAAAAGGAAGGGACGAGGAACTTGTTAAATAAGGGTTTAATTTCATCTCATCGAATTTTGTACAAGTCATGTCACGTTCGCTCATCATTAGTTGTAGACTATTTTGTTTGTAAATTTATTGTTTCATTAATGTTTCACCAGTCATTCACCCACTCATCTCCCATTAGCGAGAAAGAGGGTAAATTATATTTGTTAAGGTGTCATATGTCGACAAAAGGTTCAATAAAAGGCTCCAATGGTTCATTGTAAAATCGAGTCTTTCACTCCCTAGACGCGGTGCGTGGTTTTCCTGGCCGTCCGGTTCCGTTCACCGTCGCGATCGTGGGGGTATAGTGTCCCACCTGTCATGTTCCCCCCCGAGAAAGTAATTTACTCTAATTTCTACCGACCGAGTAGCTTGACCGCGGTCTTGTGTGGCTCCCTTTTAATTCACGATTGAAGTAAGACTTCCTTCCTCCACGAGAGACTTTCTTTTCCAATTTGATAAGGATAGGGAAGGGGACGAGGGAAGGGGGGAAGGGGGGGGGCGTAAGAATCTTTGCGCGGACGAAAAAAGGGGTTATGGTCTTAACGCCCAACACGTTCCGTCACAATGTATATATATATATTGTATATATATATATGTATATATATGTATATATATATATGTATACATTGTGACGGAATGTATGTTGATTTCTAAATGTTTCGAAACGACAAAGTTTAAGTTTATTGCCATTAATTTGTATGAACATTTTGACATTGCGTATTAGCGTAAATAGTTAAATTTTCCACCGCTAATTAAACGTGTGGAAAGGGGTGAAAAGTGAGATATGAGGCTTAGAGATATAAACTCACCATTTCAGGCATCAATCATTGTATGAAGGAAACATACTTTATGAAAAATCTCTCTAAAAAAGATAATACTTCAGAAACATGGTCGGTGGCTAACGAAGATGAGGGTAGACTGCAAGTCTTATTATTCGGATATGGGCGTCGATAAGGATGAAATCAGTCAGAAAGGTGAAGGAGGTAATTAACTAAGAGGTTGTGGACATTGTAGGAGAGAGGAAAGACAATTGACGTGAGAAATCCGAAGAAGGTAGAAAAAAGATATAAATGACTTATTCATTGCAGAAAAATGTAAATTTAAACTAATTGCTTTTTTTACAAAAAGAGAAAATTTTTTCAGCAGATACTGGAGCTGTACACACCTAATTGAATCTATGGACATTGAGAGATGATTACTTAGAAATTAAATAATATTCGAGTGCTGACTCAAATGGCTCAGAACTTGGTCCCAAGACAGGAATGGTGAGCAGATATAAAACAATTTCATATTTCTCAAAATTCAGGAAACAACTTCTTTACAGAGAGTGGATTGGATATTCAGGGGAAATTGAAGCTGTACACACGGATGCTGATGACTTTGAGAGTATATTAATTAAAAATGAAAAATATTCGAGCGTAGACTCAAATGGTTCAGAAACCCGATCCCTACGCAAGAATTATAAAAAAACAATAGGAGAATGTTTTCAGATTTCTCATACTTCAGAGGGAGTGGGAAGAAACTACTGGACGTAGAAGCGAAGTTTCATCGCCTCTCGGGTGCAGCGGTTCAGAGTTTTAATACCCGAGTGCAGAGAGCATATGGGTGCGGTAAATTTGGACTGTTGCCTTACCTCTTGTCTGGGAGTGGAGAGGGAGCATTAGCTCTAAGTTTGCGGAACCAGTGTCCTCACGTCGGGTGCAGGAAGCGCGGGAGCAACGCTTTCGTGATATTCAGTGGATCAGTCGGGTGCGACAAAGAGCGGAGTTTTTACCTTTCAGCGATAAAAGTCCACGAAGAACTTCAGATTCAAGCGAGACAGAAGAATGTATTATGGCTTCATATTTCCATCCTTATTTTGATAAATGTTTCCTCAATTTATTCCTTTTCAGTTAATTAGTCAATCTTTAGACAATTAGAACAATATTTGTTCTTTACTATTTCTTGAACTATTTATACTTCTAGAACTACATTCATTCTTTCTTTTCTTGCTATGTTTCTAAAAACAATATTTATTCCTATTGAACGTGTTATTTACCGTTAACTCAAATAATGCACCATATTTTTTATTGAAATCCTTTTTTAAATTCTCATAAGTTCGCAATTTTCAAGATTCTATTGAATAATCGGTGATTACTTCGCAAGTAATTGAATTATGAATATTTTAAATTCTAACAGATGATGTTAGGTGATTATTCCGGTCAATTATTTACATCAAATTGCACAACTCTCATTGATTCGCCCGAAGTCACGTGGTTTCAGTGTCAGCCACAGCTCACGTCTACTGCTCAGTTCCCAAGAGTGAACTTTCCTGAACAACATGCATTCTGAGGTATACTCAATGGTGAAGGGAAAGAACTAATAATGACCTCACAAAAGGTTTAATAACCCTTCAGCCACATTGGATGCCCGAAGATCAATAAACATACGGTTTTGGAATGCTGTAAGTTAAATGTTCACGTAACTGCTTCTGTCGGCCTCACAATGTAACGTATAGTAGCCTCTTCCTGATTATTTCTTATGGATAAACTTAATGTGACAAAGTATTACATCTCAAAATATTAGTAATAATTCAGCAAAATTATCTTATTATTATTTAAAAATATAAATATCAATTATTTGTATTTCAGAGGGTGTGCTTCTCTTTATTTGAGTTAAAATGTCACTGCGATATAATGAAAACTAGTTCATTGTATTGATGAGAATAATACAAGTGTGTACCACGTACAGGTTTTTTTACATTCCTGTCCTAAGCCATTTTTTTAGATAAATTTAAAATATGCAACGTATTGAAAAGCTGTTTGTTTTCTAAATTCTCACATACGCAAATGATAAAACAGCACTCAAGAAAAATGGACAGCCATTGAAATGAAAAGAGCTGGTAAACTAATGTTTATGTTTGAAGAAATTTTTCTTAGTGCATTATAGAATGGCTAAGTGAGGAGGAACAACATGGCCGCTTGTTGAAGTATTGACCTCCATCGAGAGACGGCCCATTCTATGTACACCTCAATGATCATACACATATTATGCAGACACGTCCGAATATAAGAGAAATATTTTATATAATCCATGGCAGAGACATACAGCTAAAGAGAGGTAATGAAAAAAGAACAAATTCAAGAAGCATGGTGTTATTTAATTATTTTCTTGTAATATGCATGTTATGCATGCAAAAATATTCATTTAAATCCCAAACCTTTACAATAAATAAAACTGGCCAATATATAAAAAGTACATAGATGAGAAATTGATTTTTTCATACGCATTACATCATTAAAATAACTATTTCAAGTCACTGTAACAAAGATAAGTAGAATATATGAAAATTACAAAAAAAATATTTTATTTCATTCCATAGTTAGTGAATATTTTGAATGTACAAAATGTCACCATAGGGCGATAATAACCAAAGCATATTTTACAGCCATAACTACAGCATCAATATCCCATTTCCATTACATAAATATCCGTTGGATAAAATAATTAAATAAATAATTTGTAACATACACATAAAATATTTATTATTTGCATGCATATAAATATTTCATTCACACAGAGGGCGAATGAAGGATAATAGGAAACATATATAATGTATCTTACAAAATGGGGATTATCTGAATGAAATAGTTATTTAAAAGCCATTGTCACTACTTAACTATTCAGTGAAGTACTTCAAATACATAATGCATTTTCAATAACAAACTGTTTATTTGAGAATTTAAAAGAATTGTTTCACAAATCCGTTATATATAAATATATAAGAGGTGCAATTCAATCTCCATAATTCCCATTCCAATATAGATGGAAGAAACACAAGTATACAGTATGCGATTAGGCTTGGGTCGATACTTTTGCTGATTACATATCGTTTATCGCTTCTTTGACCGGACTTCCGAATCATTTTGTGCAATTCGAACACGCTGATATTGTTGTATCCGAAACTACTTTCCGTTCGCCGAAGATTTTGTTTTTAAATCAATGTCTCCTTCAAATTTTAACTTTGTTTTCCCACAGTACGTGTTAATTACAACGCGAAATATTTTTTTTAGAGGTTCAATAACTTGTATTTTCTATCTATAGCATGAACTTATAATGATGACTGTAGTTGCTTGTCTGTTGATTGTTAAGGATAGTCTCTGAATTTTTAAAGGATCAATGTCATCACTGTATAATATGAGAAATTCCTTGTTCACTGCTGTAGTTCATTCATTAGCTTATTTTCAAAAGAGTTGTTAACACAGCTTTCAATCCAATCGCATAGACCATTTAAGTCAATTGAAGCAGAAAATTCATTTTTGAAATGCAAAATTGATAATTCTGTCTAGTGCAGCCTTTGCCAACATTTTATTTTCCACAGAAGAGTAATTCGAAGTAATTCCAATTGACAGCAAATTCACAATTTTTATTTAAAGTTCCCAATACTCTCCACTTTCTAAAAAGAGATATATAAAATTTTTACTTCGTTGATATCTCTTTCTTGATTAATTGATTGAACCACAGAAGTCCTCCTTTCACTTAAACCCTTAATTGAAACACTGTGCTGTCCCAAAAGACGGTATAGTTTAATTTACATTCACTACATGCCATCCGATCATAATAAGTATTTTGCTCAAAAATTAAATTTAAATGCGTCATTTTGTAAATGCCATGAGTCAATGCTATGTTATGGAGGCATCAGCTGTAGTACTTGCATTCAAGTGGGATTAATTAAGTTAATTTACTTTGGAAGATTACTGAATTTTTTTACTGCCATATTTTATTTTTTAACTTACATTTTATTATTTTCCTAAACTCTATTCTTTCCAATAATATTATGCCCTTGACTCAACTTTAACAGAAAATATAAGTAATAAATAATATATATATATATATATATATATATATATATATTTATAAAATACGACGTATTTTGCATTTAATTCCATCGAAAGAATAACTATATATGATTGTTGTCTCTAACTGAAAGTTGAAATACTCTTCGTTATTAAATCTCCTTTTTTGCACTGTGGTCACATAAACTAAGGAATTGCCATGACTTATATTCAGTTCTGAGAAAAAAAAGACTCTGGGAAAAACCCGGAATTTGAAATATTTCCTACCTTTTGTAAAAGGAAATATCGTATTATCGTTTTTAAAAGTTAATTTATCCGTCTAATAGACTCCACCATCTCAATGTAATTAGAAATATTATATTACTTCAAGCGTTGTTGAAAATGTCACAGTAAAATATATATCCAATTAGAAAAAAATTAAAAACAAACGACAAATTTTTCTTTTAGGTTGTCTCTTTTGAATATTCGAATAGCTTTTCATCTGCGTATCAGTTGGAATTCTAATTCAAGGTCATTGCTGGCGAAAATGACAGATTCCATCGATTAAAAATAATTCCCAGACTTTCCAAGAAAGTCATTCCAATCATAGTAACAATTTGAATCAAGTAAATTTTAATATTTGTTGGCATAATGTTCTCTTAGCTATTTCATTATTTTTTGCAGAGGTGGCAAACATTTTTAATTTAACGAGAGAGAATTCTTTTTAAATATTTGATATCATGGCGTCAAGTTATCTCTTTAAAATTAAAAAAAATCGCTTCGTTTAAAATATAAACACATTAGATTGTTAGAAATGTATTTCAAAAGTCTCATCGTGCATTCTTTGGACTAATACAATTCACTTCTTGTAAAATAGTATTCATTCCCCGACCACCCATATGAGTTCACGAAAAGACCTCTGGAAGAGTACAAATTTTTCTTAAGGTCCACACTTTATCAAATATTTAAATCAATGAATGATACACTGCTATCGTGTATTCGATGGATCGCAAGTTTCAATTTTGTTTTTAAATTTGTGGAATAACTTGATAAATAGAAAGTGAAAATGAAGTACGAATTCTTAAAACTACCGCAAAGCTCTGTTTATGGATTAAAACATCTGAAAAGCTGAAATATATTGAATATTGCAGACGTTTTTAAAAGTCTCTTTCCATCAATGTCTTTAATAATATTCAGGTATTAGAGAATCTACTGAGATAGCCCGGACTGACAATTTTAACCGAGACGAGGGAAACCACCTGGATTACACATGGAGGAGAGTTCTGAAACGAACCAATGAGAGAGCAGCAGCAAGAATTGGCGAGAAAGAAACGCTATATAATAAGGACCAAAATTGTGAACCGGCATCTTCGACCTGAAGACGCTGGCAGTAGTGCCAGCGAAACTGTTGTCATCAACACAGCAACCTACGCGGTAGAACCCGAAAAATATGAAGAAGTTCATCGTAAACCACCGCGAAAACCTTCGTTCTTAAATTATGAATATATTTAACAACAATGGCAGCAATAGACAGGAAATGGTCACCTTGGAAACCTATGCATTGATGTATTATATTTGGATAACAATGAACACAACCAATAATACAAAATAATATGGCAATAGGAAATCACGTTTGGCAATGGCATTCAAAATCATCGCTTATCCCTTGAATGCAAGAAACCCATCGCATACAAGTAAGATATCGTGTCTTCCATGAAAACTTACATCTTCAAAATCTTGGAGTCGATCTTTCTTTCTCAAGATACATCGATTGTATCAAAATATCGATTATCTCAAACAGTGAAGAGCATAGAATTGCTCCAAAGACGTGAGACGTCTTATAAAGATCTTCAGTCACGTATCCGAATTAAGTTATCCTGAGTCAATTAGAGTAAAATTGGTTTTCTCGTTTACGTAAATATTATAAGCGATCCTCAAATTATCAAATTGACTAATATATACAACAATTTCCACTAATTTTGGTGATCGCGGTACATTCTAATTGGCTTAACTGCGTTGCAAACTTAATTTAATTTCGTGTTACGCTTAATCGGAAACTGTAAAGTGGATCAAAATATCGATTATATAAAAAGCGAATTTCTCAAAAATCACCTTTAATTGATGGACGAGTTAGTTCCATTGCCTTCAAAAGAAAGATCGATTAATCATTCTTCAGATACATATCGAAAATGAATTACGTATAAATCAGTTGATTTATGGGCACAGAAGTTCTCAAGCAAATTAAGAGCATTAATGATATCAACGTCTTTGATTTTGAGTTCAATTGGCCATCTCATTCATCTGATGCATCGAAATACCATCAATATGTTTATGACGTCAACGAAAAATATTGTAATGTGACGACTTGTGCATAACTGGAGGGAAACCTAGCGTAATTCATGAGCTAACCATGACAGCGTTAACGACATCTCCTGGCGGGAAGGTCAAAAAAAAACTCGGGATTGCAATAAATAAAATTTAATATGTTCCGATTCAAATATGAACACAATAGAGAACCGTTAATCCAAACATCGATAGTCTGAAAGTTTGAATTTTCTGAACAGAATTTATTGGAAATCTTAGCTATGTGCATGTTCAAAACACAAAAAGTTTACTTTTGAGCTACAATTATACAGATTTTATTGTATTTATTACTTATCAACTGTATTTTACAATAAGTACGAAGAAAGTAAAAGTAAAAATATAGACAAAAGAGTAATTATTGTTCTTTAAATGAATGATTGCTGTTTAGATGAGTTTTTACAAATAAAAAAATAGGAAATTGTAACAACATCCAGTACCAATTAGTTCTTAAAATAAAAAATAAATTGATATCTGTCGTACTCGGCGTGTTCCTTGGTTGGAAAAATACGGAAATGAATATGCCAGAGATAAAAAAATAACTTACGATAAGTGAACTTCCATATGTACCATTTTAAATATTAATACACTACAATTACTTCAGTCCTAAAAAAAGGTGAGCCAAAATTTCGAATTTTCTGAACAGAATTTGTGGGAAATCTTAACTATGTGTCTTTTAAAACCATAAAAGTTTTACTTTTGAACTTGTTTTTACAGATGTTTTGAAATTATTACCTTTTTTATTTTACAATGATTTAAGAGAAAATAAATTTATTATATATACCGTATGAATATACACAATGAAGTTATTTGACTGGATATTTAAAATTTTGATGAAATTATTCGGATAAACTGAATGTTACGTCATCCAAGCAGTTTCCGGTTCCAAAAAGTTTTTATTACTGGGAGTCTACTGATAGCTCTTTTGTTCGCGGATTTTTATGACGTAAGAATAAGGAACTAGAATGGTAGGTTCAAGAAGACACTAGAAGAAAACCTGGCGCTGGACTTAAGTTCGTTACTAACGAAGTGAATGTTTTTTTACGGACTGCTCCTGAAAAATCACTTCGTGTGAACATTATAAAGTACATGTTATTTTAACATGAGTAAAGGTAAACCCCGTGAGATGTTTGGTTTGAAAATTATGGAACAAAGTATGCTAAAGATATAAAATTCGACATAGGGCAAGTGAACGTTTATGTTTTTCATTTGAAATATAAGTTCATTAGAGTCCCGCTAATCCGAACACGGATCTTCCGAAAGGATGTATTAGTGAACAGAATTTTTGGGAAATAAAAGCTTTGTGAATGTCATAGCATACAAATTTTACTATGGAACTTCTTATATGCAGATTTGAATGTGTTTAAATCAATATGAAATGTATTTTACAATATATATGAAAAAAATAAATGTAAAAATCACGTTAAATACAGGTTATAAAGTTATTTGATTTGATAACTGCTGATTAAATGAGTCCAATCGGACTAAACGACAATTATAAATCGGAACATTATCCATCACAAATTTGTTCGTATGATTGGAAGCCCAGTGATTTCCTTCTTGTTCGCAGATGTGAATGATGTAACTATAAGAAACTGGAAGGCTAGGCTCGACTCTGGGAAAAATACCTGACGCAGGGCTACACTAGAGTCCCGTTAATCCGGACACCGATATTCCACAAGGTTCAATTGTTTGAACAGAATATTTTGGACATCCTAGCTGTGCATTTGTTAAATGCATGAAATATGTTATATGGAACTTGTACTAAACAGACTTTAATGTGGGCATTGAAAATATTATCAATTGTATTTTACAATATGTATAATGAAAATAAATGTACAAACCTCGTTAAGAAATAGGAAATAAACGAATTTGAATTTATGATTGCTGCTTAGATAAGTTTAAACTGACAATACAAAATTTATAAAATCGGAACAGTATCCATAACGAATTAGGTCGTATAATCGGGAGTCGAGTAATATATTACTCGTTCGCAGATGTTAATGACGTAACCATAAGGAACTAGTAGACTAGGTTTGATGAGAATGTGGAAAATACTTGACGGCGGGCTACAATAGAGTCCCGTTAATCCGATCACAGATATTCCAAAAGGTAAAATTATCTGAACGGAATGTTTTGCATTTCCTTGCTATGCGTTTAGTTAATTCATACAATATTTAATATTGAACTTTTACTATACAGAATCTTATGTAGGTATTGAAAACATTATCAATTGTGTTAAAGAATATGTACGATAAAAATAATTGTTAAAATCTCGTAATATCTCGGAAGGATTTAATGATATTTGTATAGATGATTTCTTTTATAATGAACTTTTATTAATAAAAAGAAAAAAAAATGTATAAATTGAAATTATTATCAAGTCTATTTAAGAACATGATTAAAATAATGTGTTCTATAAAATATTGTATTTATAAAGTAAATGATGCTACTTGATTGGAATATTACTGAACACATGTGATTTGATATAGAATTCCAAATATATGGCAATCCGAATAGTTTCCGTACCAATTAGTTCGTATGATCGGGAGTCTATTGTTCTCTATATGTCACGAGCAGGGAGGCTATATACAGGAGCCTCCAGAAGATGGCAGTATTATCAGATTTCTGCAGTCATTTCCCGCGCAGGTTTCTTAGATTGCCCGTGACGTTGGAGAGCTGAGCGGTGTATCCACTCCTGATTTTTCTATTGCCGGTATTGGAAATGTTTTGTGCGATTGGCTTAAAATTGGCATACGCAATTTGCAGTGGTGTTAAAAGCGGTATTTGTAAGTTTTTAAGGCTTAAGAAATGAGGCTTAACCGTCGCTGTTGTGTACCTGGGTGCAACGGAGGCTATGAAAAGCCTAAAAATGAAAACAAGCTGTTGGGGTTACGGAACCGAATCCTTTTCAAAGCGAAGGTTAGTAAGTTTACTTAAGTGTTGTGTGAATTCTTATATTTTCAAAGCTAATTAAAAGTCAGCGCCGCGAGTGGTGAATTAGGTGAAACTATTAAAATGCGCGGGTATTGGTAGCACTCCTTGCGGCAAACTGGGCCATCCTGTATGTATTATCCCTGGTCACGAGGAAATGAATAACGTATCTTCATGGAACTGGAAGGTTTTGATTGAAGTGACTTCTTTACATATGAATTTCGAATATTATCCACGTGACATCACTGGATAGTTCTACGTTACGTTGATTTTCGATACATATCTCAAGAATGATAAGTATAATTGAGAGAACATTTCAATAATAGTTTAATGTATTGTGGGTAATAAGACCGTTATATTTGGAGGATGACGAAACACACATTTTGTTGGAAATCAACATTTCGAAATGATCAATGAATTTAAAAAGCGATATTTCAAATATATTTTACGTATTTAAGAAGTGGTTAGTTACCCTGAAGGATATTTAAAAAGTATATTTGTATTGTTTTTTGTCATTAACGGTTCTTTTTTAATTTTCGCATCGCTTTTTATTTTATGCTTAAGAAACGAGAAATCGACATTTTGAACAGTTTGACTTGAGAACACCAATATCAGTACTGACTAGCGCATCAACTTGTAAACGATTTTTCTATGGTTGCTGGGGGAACGAAACATTGAATTTCGGTATAATCGATATTTTGCAATATTCGATGGATATCTAAAACGGTTCGTCGAATGAAATGAAAGTTTTATAAAAAAAAGTTTCCTGACACGCAGCACGCCTATTCCTTTTTTATGGTACCGCAAAAATCATTTTAATATTTTTTAAACGGATTGTAGGTCGGAAGTCACTCATTCCACACCTTTTCCATACACCGCGAGTATAACTGAAGATCCCAGACTTTTTTGGAAGAGTAACTTGCAAGGACGTCTTGGACTGTTGGAATTGGTTTGTCAAAGGAGCCCTTATCTTGTTCTAAAAGTAGAACTTCCAGAATGGATTCGTTAACACACAGAATTGAGTGCACCTTCCAGACGGCGTCTTCTCCCATACAGAGCCGAGCTAGGTCATACAAAGTTAGGAAGGCCATTAGTTCATTACCATACAGTGCTGTGTGGAAAACATTCCGTTCACGATTAGTATAATCTACGTGTAGAAGGACCTCGGACAACTCTTTTTTTGGGAGAAACGCCGAGAGTACGGCGAAGAAGTATTGAAGTTGGAGTGACTTAGTCAGCCAAATACTTCCTGTCTTTGCAGTGAATTTTAATTTGGTGATTAATTCATAAATTCGAATGAAATCCCTTTGAATTCTGTTTTTCAGTTCTCTTGCCGTGAAATATTTCGACTCGAGCTCCAGTCGTCTCCACCACAACACCAAGTATGCAATGAGAAAGTCCCCCTTGACGTGCCTGTCCATATGATCCAAGACGCCCACTAAGCAACCCTCCTCGTCCAACGGAATCTCAAATGCTGGGAGATGCAACGAAAGGGCGGGAAGAAGTTCATTGAACTCTTTGCGAATTCCATGGACAACGGAAGACTCTAGATCATTCAAATTGCAGAAACAATTAACTGTCAGCCATTTCAAGTATCCCGCCGTGCGTTTCAGCGATTCCTTCATTTCGCCTCTCGCGCACTCATGTTGCCTAGCAACCGTCAATTGGTGCTGCATTTTGAGTACTCCGGAGAGCGTGAACTCATCTGGAACAACGTACGAAATTGGAACTGCATACTTTTCCTTGAATCGAAGGTGTTCAAATGCTTCTTTAAGACTTTTGAATCCCATTTGAAAGACTTCGTTCACCGAATTCTCGAAATCCTCATTCGTCTGACTGGTGACGGGGTTTTCATGTTCACCCAAGAGACTCTCACGCATGAATTCCTTCCATTCTCCTTGGCTGAATTCTCTTTCAATCAGTTGCGACACAAAGGTGGTGACTTCATCATTGTCTTTCCTAATGAATGCAACGATGATTGCATTCCTGCTTTCGTAATCTTTCCTCCGAAGGAATTCTCTTCTTTTCTCTACCGTCTTCAGTTTACTCTCCAAGTAATTCCAAACGGGTACTACCATCTCCAAGCCTCCAAACAGAATGACTCTCGTCCAAGCAATCACCATGTTCCGGTTACCATGGGAACGTTCATCACTGGAAGAAGGAACGAGCAGTATCTGGAAATCTCTCTCTTTGAGAGTCGAGTCTATGACACGCTGCAATAAATTAAAAGAATTATAACGCGACGCGTTGGCGAAGAGCCATATGCTCTCCTTGTCCATGATCTTATCTTTCAACGCTTCACCCAACACGTTTGCATGCTTCAACAGGAAATCAAATATCGCATTGAATTGTTCTCTCACCTCTTTCTCATACCACAGTTCTTGCCAATCAACTCCCGTCCACCGCAATCCAACTTTGGATATGAAAATTCTCAATTTTTCGATTAGGCCATGTTTTTCAGTCAGCTTCAGAAGAATTTGAAGTATTTTGAGGCTCTCAGTTCTTCCTTGCGTAGAAATTTGAATGGAATGCGCGAACCAGCCGCAAACAGAAAAGGCATCGAAATGATCTAACTCCATACAATAAAATCGGATATTTGTCAAATTCTCCGAACTGCCGTCGGCCTCGCCAAACAACACATCAGCAAGATTATCTCCTGAGAAATCCACCAGATATTGCAAAATACCAGCGTGACATTCCTCCATCGACATGTAAAAAGAGTTTTTTATTACTTTCACCAAATCATTAGGAAAAGCCGATTTGCTCGGAAGAATGTTTTTGTAACCAATATTCTCTTCATTTTGCAGTGATCTGTTTTCATTTTGAGATAGCAATATCTCATCCAATAACTTCCGAACATTCTCGAATTGAATCTCCATGAGAACCCGTGACAGAAATACCTTTGTCACTTCTTCGTCCGCCGCCTCCTCAAGAAGCCAAATAGTGAAAAGATGTTCACCGAACGTTCGATGGATGAAAACAGGGGAATTTTCTCTCTTAATCACCAGTCCGACTTTTAGCATTTCTTCGATTTCGCTCTCAGATGGATTGCATCCGAAGTCTTTTCCTAGGAAGAAAAATGCAGCAAACCTCTTCAAAAGCTTCCGAATTGATTCGGAAAGGCGTTTGTTTGCACTCTTACCTGCCACAGACTTAGGGAGCCTTGCCTTCTCGAAATTAAAGACCTCAATTTTTAACTCGATAAATCGCTGATATAGACGTGAAAGACGTAGAGAATCCGGGGGAATGAAACTATCCCCAAAGCACACGAATGCTATCATCCATGTGTGCAATGGGATGTCAGATACACTTCCTTCGTTCTCTGCCTTCGGCTTTTCAATATTAACCAATTCTTCTGCTAACCTGTCGAATTTGATTTTCATGTCCTTGGGAATGGCTTCCAATGGCAAAAGGTTTTCAAGGTTTTCCACTATCTTAACAATTTCTTCGGACTGAATTCGAGCCTTTACGTTTGAGGCGATGGATGTAATTTTCTCGTATCTTTCGAACTTATTCAAGGACCAAAGCAGACCATTCCATTCCGCATTCATAAATGCCACTTGCTCCGTCTTGTCGAAGGGAACCAAGTTGAACGCGAACACGGACAGTTGCTTCTCCAGATGGAAGCATTCATGCGTCCTGGTTGTCACGAATACCTTGGCGCTCGTCTTATTCAGAAGCGCCTCCAGGAGCGATGAACACTTCTCCTTATGGTCGGGGCAGATCTCGTCAAAGCCATCCACGTACAGGCTCAATTTGCCTTTTGCTTGACAGAACTTCTTGAAAACCTTTTCCTCAAAAGACGGTTTCCCATTGTAAGAAATGTTTGAACTTCCACCAATCAGCTGAAATAAAAATGATTCAAGGTTTGACACTGAATCGTTTTCATTCCACTGGGAAATCACGCCTTCGTGTTCAGTCAATTCCAACAACTGTACCCACCGCTCCGGATGCGTCTCCTTCTCTTGTATTGCTGCTGAATTTGCAAATACAGACTTTCCACTGCCTGGAATGTCAGCCAGTAGTTGACAACGATCGACGTTGATGCTCTGGGAATACACGTGAAGGAATTTATTCTTCTCGAAGCGAAAGAAGTGTGCAAGCCGCCATTTTCCTTCATTTGAGCTTTTCAACTTTTCACATATTCCCTTAAATTCATCGTCTCCGCCTTCAGCATGGAGTTCAAAGAAGAAGAAACGTATTCCTTCGGGTATGTCTTCACCGTCCCATTTCCTGGAATGTGGGACGTTCGCATCCTTCAGGTCTACTTCGTTGGCGTTGAAGATGAAAACGGCGTCGCTGGTCCTTTGTTCATTCAATGTTTCATGAAATTCGACGGGCCTCACCTTCATCCTGCGTTCAATAAAAGTAGCCGTTTGGTCTCTTAACAGTTGTCGTCTTCTCTCGGCCAACTTCTCTCCAACGTCCCTCCCGAATACGAATGTCTCCCCATCTATCAGATGGGATATGACATCTGCATCCAGCAAGGTGGTCATTGGAGAATCATCTCCGTCGACAGCACTTTCTTTCACTTCCCTTAGAGTCACCTCCCTGCCCTGAAATATCACGCTTCTGCTCCAAAGCCAAATCTTGGTATTTTCCGACAGAACTTCCCAGTCGTATTCGACCGGTTCGATATCCTGGCGCACGGTGAATTTCTTAGGGATTACCAACGTGACGTACTCTTCCATATCTAAGAAAATGTTTGCGGGGCAACTCTCTGCACATTGATCAGGATCAGTGCAGAAAGCAGTTCCCATTTCCTCATTCCACATCACTGCCAGATTAGAAAAAGTTCCCCTTCTCAGTCGACTCTCAAAAATCGTCTTGAGACTATGTAACTTTTTCCAATCTACGTAGATGAGGTTCTTAAATGACTTCTTCAGGTGACTTATGCCCAATTTCAAGTTGGACACTTGAAGAAAGCCTACACCATGGTGATAACTTCTAGTTGGTTCCTCAGTAAGACTCACCTGGATGTCATCTGATACGTGATCGGACAGTAATTCAGGATAGAAGAGTACGTCACAATTTGACATGCGGCGGCTAGCATAATTGGTCTTAATCTTATTCTCTATTTCCGGTACAATGTGATTAAAATAGTAGTCATAGAGTTTTCTCTCATGTTCGTTTAGCCACGGGTCACTATCATTGTTGCCGTTGTCTATTTGGTGCTTAGTGATGATTTCCGGAATCCTCACAATTAACTCCTGGAGGTGCTGGTTTGATTTATATTTCTTCACCCTTTTGATTATTTCGTTGCATCCATTAAAGGTTCCAGGAGTATACAGTATGGTTTTAGCTATCTTGCCATAGACTTTCTTCTTTTCCGAATCATCCTCCTTGTACGGTAGACCATGGTTACCAAAGAGGAGGTGCATGATCTTGTGCGTTAATTCATGGACGAGATTGCTGACGGTTTCAGAAAAAGAGCCTAAGGAAGCTGAGACGTAAACTCTGTCAAGTTGGGGATCTTGGATTCCGGAAATCGTGGAAGCACAGCCAAAGTAAATGCTAGAAATATCACCTCGCTGCATCTCAAAGACAACCTCGAAGTTAGGCTCATCTTGGAGACACTCCAGCAAAAGCTTCGCCTGCGGCACCTTGTTGGCTTCCTTGTAGATGTTTTCTATCTTCCATCGTGGCTCATTTACATGTCCTAGTACTCTGGTCTTCGACATGATTTTATAGACGTGGCAGTCTTCCACATCTCTGAAGTAATTACCCATTGCCCTGTTGAATTCTGTCTTATTCTCTTTTAACATACGTTCCATTTTCCTTAGCTCGGACTTTAGGCACTCGAACTTATTGGATTTGAGAAGAGCCCAGATATCAAATTTTTCATTGTACGCCGCCCAATACAATGAAGAACGGCCTTTCGTATCAACCCAATAGTTGGCATCTCCAAGAATGTCTCTATTCTCTTTCAAGATAGTCCCGACCTTAGAAATATATCCATTCTCAACGCTCTTATGAAACTCTACTCTTTTCATGAGGAATATCTGGATGTCATTGTCTCTTTCACTCTGTGGCGTACTCACTTTAGGGAGAGCAGAGTCCCATTGCAGCAGAAGAAGGGCGACTTTATGGTGACCTCCCTCCACCGCAAAGTCGATGGCTCTCCGCTCCTCTCTGCCACTAACCCGAGAGGCGTTGACATCACAGCCACACCTCAGGAGGAGATCGACGCAACTGTAAGCGCCATTCCTCGCTGCATTCATTATCAAGGAGAACCCGTCCTCAACCACCATGCTCCGGAGACGTTGCCATCGTTTGTGTGGAAGTAACACCTTCCTTCCACTGTTGCCAAGTTTCACTCCCAGAAAATCTTCCAGCAATGGCAGATCCGTTGCGTCCACAGTGGAGAACTGCAATAAATAAATGCACACCAGTGTTTAAAAGCAGTTTTATTTGGAGTGAAAAACCAACAAGAGTAGAATTAAACGCTTCGTAAAAACATAACACACTTAAAATTTTCTTTGAATAATTTGAATAAATGAAAATGTCGTAATGAAGCAACTTAACGGTAACAACATTTAATCCAAGTATAAAATTGGTGTTCTCACATAAACGACGAACAAAATGTTTATGTTTAAATTAGTGCTTTACTATGGATGCTCGATTGAAACCATAATAAGGAAAAAATCCACGAAAATTTAAATGCTTATTTGAAGCTATCATTTATCTCTTACCTCTTCACACTGATTTATTTAAATTATTCAACTTCAATTTGTATAAAAAAACGTATATTGGTTTATGCATATTATATTTTTTAAACTGAAAACGTATATTTAAAACGAAAGCGTAACCACTCAAATTTCATAAGGATTCAACAGTAAACAGTCAATAAAATATTTTCACAAAAAACTCTCTTAAACGTAAATCAGTCCAGTATATATACATAGTTCATTATATATGTATATCACTATTTGAGCCCGAAATGCGTTGCAATGCCTCTTTCTCTTTTCAAGTTGCCTCATATGTACAAAACAGACGTGTTTACATGTACAAAATAAATGAAAGACAGTGAATAATTGGGCATTAAATTACAGTTTACAAAATGTATTCTAGTGCTTTGGAATAAACACCATTTTTGGTCATACGGCCCTCTGCATAAATAAATAAATATTTTGGCTGTCTCACTCGTGAGTATGCATCATAGATGTAATTGACCATGCGAAAAGATTTAATCCACACCCTTGAAGCGATTGACCTTGTGCCATGTTGACGGTCATTGTGAAGGCAAGGCGAACAGAAGAACCGTAGTCGTTTGACGACCACTGTCAAAATAGTATCCATGATGAGAAAACCATCTTTGTTAATTCCACAAAATTTTATTACGCTCGTTTCACCACACTGTGCTGGCTTACTCGCGCGTCGTGCCAACGTAATAAAGTTTTGTGGAAATAACAAAGGTGGTTTTATCACCATGGTTATCCGTAATTTCCACTAGGTCCGGCCTGATATTAATAATTTTATTAAAATTAGTCACTGAACCTGGCGTTTAATTGCTATTTTATGTATTAACGTGGTTGCCAAGAAAATGTTTAGTGTTAAAAAGGATGAAAAATTGTGGAATTTTTAGAGATTATAACGTAATAATTGGACAAACTTGAAACGTATAATAAAATTGAACGTGGAAATAAATATTCCATTCCTTTAAGCGTTCTATATTTAATATTTAAATATCCATCCAACATCTTCAGTGCAGGAAATTTAAAAAATTAAATAAAGAAATACCTGCACCGAATTCAGTGCTAATCTAATGGGAGTAAATGTTTACAATACTGGGGTAAAAAAAGCCAAACATTTGCAATTTTTATATTTCTGAAACCTTCGTGAGCGCACGAAGAACAACTCGATAACGTTTCATAGCTATCGGATGAATGGTATTGGAACGCATAGAAAAAGAACAAAGAAAAAAAATCTTTTTTTATTTATCGGAATGCACTCACCATTGAAAAATAGCGTCTATTCATCCTTCATTACATTGTTGGTTATCTTCAGCAACCAAACAGAGTACAGACACACTGGTACAAATTCATTGGCCTTTCTAATTATGTTAAAGGTTTTTAATTATCATTGGAATAATTATTAGTTGCTTAGTATCAACATAATTATTAACAAATCCCAAAACGAAAGGAAAACCAACTACATTTTTCCCAATGTTAGAGCACTGAGGGGATTTTATTTCTTAAATTGGGATTAACTGGCAATAAAAAAGTTCTCTGTGCAGGACACTTTAACCCTTTCTCCACTTGACACTTTTTCCTTTTAATCTTCAAAATATAAAATCAATGAGGCTTAGAGTTAAAGTCAATGATTTAAAGGAACAAATAAATTATGTTATTTAATTATTTCAGCCGTTTTTCCTCTTTTCACCAAATTAACTTTAAGTGGAACACTATTGCAAATAAATAGCATTTTTCACTTTCGTTGTTTGGGAATATTTCATTGTTATCGAGTACTACATTCCGCAACGGCTGATAAAAAGGCTCCATTGAAGGTGGTAATATATCTTTCACTACGCGCACTTTCATTTCTTTTGATGATATTACGTATTCGCCCTCTACGGTTAACATCGTGTTCTTATAAATACAAATATTTTATGAAAAGTTAAAAGGTCTTTCCTTAAACTGAAACGGAAATATGATAAATATAAAATAAATTTCATAACATCCTTAAAATAAGATGTTTCTAAGTCATGTATTGGTTCAAAATTAGGCTATGATACATTGAAAAGATATTTTAGGATATTTTATTAGAAAACGAACATAAATACGAACATTTCAACTTCACGCGAAAAGTTTTTGGCAATAATAGTCATTTTACCTTTGTTTCTAGGGAATTTATTAGTCGTCGCCAAGGATCGCAATACGCAATGCAAGATAACAAGACTACATTTAAAGGAATTTTGACTTTAGCATTGCGTATTTTCAATTGTACTTAGATGTAATATATTCGCCATTGACAATTTGAAATTTGAAATATGTTCAGTTACGCTATAAGCTTTTATTTAAATTAATTGACTCTAATCTTAGAATGGAATTGACAATCGAAAATGTAAGTCAAGTTTCATTAGCTCACCACGGAGTCGGTGAAGACCACTTTGAAAGAGTTACGGACCGCATTGCGTTGGGGAGCTTTGCTCTCATACTGAAATTATATTCTCCAATCGTGTTTACAACCAAACATCACCGCGGTCGCATCGGGACATGTTTTTAAGTTGACAGGGCAGGAAAGCTTGTTCGCCGGGGACGTCGGATTGGCCAGTCTTTGCCAACCAAAGTGGAATGTGGAGTCGTCTAAAAGAGTACGGCAGTCTTTGTGCCTGTCAGCGCGCCTCTCCCTTTCTCTTCCGTGCAGGCTCCTGGCAGTTCAACGCGTTATTTTTCCAAATAAATGTTAATCGATATTGATTAACCAACTAATTCCTTTAAGAATTTATAAGTACATTCATTATGATGAACTCGAGAGCTTGAATAAGGTCCAAATGGCGGTTTTCAGGGATGCGCGGAATGGAAAATAACGGATCCGTGCATTTGTATCTATAACTAAAATACAAATGCATTAAATAATATGAAACTTCGTGTAATTGTTAAGACAGATCTTTTCTAAAGTATTTGAAAAGGAAATTTCGATACCTTGATCCGCGTTGTTATTACGAAGCCGTAAATGCGAGAAATCCGTCCGGTACCCGGAAAATGCGCTAAAATTCTGTTTTTAAGCACACTTAAATAAATATAAACGGTAAATAGTTTTGTGCTCCATCAATAAACGCAAAAATAAACAAGCTTTAATGTTATGTACTTCATTTTAAAATCGATTGTGCCATCTGTGAGATATTAGTCTTCAAACTCGGGTGACAGACTTTTGCAACGGACAGTAGTGTCCCTATTGAAAAACATGCCAGCCAAACTCTCCTTATGGCACGAATGTCATAAAACATTATACTAAAAATTAGCTGGAATTAGACATAATACTTAAAAGTTTCGTGGAGAGAATGATGGAAACTTAGCATTAACAATATATATGGTCAAATTATCCCAACTAGCTAACATTTTAAACAATTGCACACAATGGTTTGATGGTATGGAGAAATTGAGGTGTGAAGGATTTGAAGAAATGGATATAAGCAGCTTGGGTAAATTTTACCAAAAGTCAATGAAAGGAGTTGCAATGAAAGATTCCGACTGCATTGAAAAAGTCCCTTGATAATGTCAATGTTTGCCGAAACGTAGGTCGGTAGAATAAAAATTGGTGTGTAAATGTTTACAAAGTGTTTCTGTTATATTACAGTCTTTAAAAAAGTTCCACAAGCTTTCGCCGACTACTTTAAAATCAGAGGAAAAAGGTACCATAAAAACTCAAAAGTAAATTAGATAAAAACTTTTTAAGATCGATTCCTTTATATAAAAGACTAATGCAGGGCAACATAGGAAAATATGTACGAACACTAATTTGTTATATTAAAAAATTTAATAAATAGATTTTAAGTTAATCGTACAATTATTAAATTTTGCAAGAAGGTAAAAAATTAAAAATTCATTTTCAACATAGTCATGAGATAACCTACGATTGGTATTTCCCTGGAAACGTTCTAGCATAAAATTAAAGGGAGCAAAAGAACTCTGAGTGAGGGATGGAAGTAGGTGTCGATAAAAACGTATCCCAGTTCCCTATTTCGCTTCCTAGCTGTAATCTGGCTTCCGATTGGCCGAAAATTTAAAATTGTAATCGTGCAAGTGACGTTTTTTCATAAAAACTGTCATTATAAACGGCGGTACCAACTCCCACGTCATCCAAAGTTACAAAAAGGGATATAATCGCTCCTTAATCATCGACAAGGCTTCCAGCGAGTTTGAAGCTATATTCTTTAATATCCTGCTTACCTCTCCTTCAGAAACAGCGGCACCCCGTGACGTCATGGGCTGGGGTTCTTCTCGATGGATGTCTCTTTCCTGTGGCATCTGGCTACGTATGGCAACTTTCCTCCTCTGCCTCGAAGTAAGCATCTTCATCATCATGTATATAGATTGGCGAGCGGCATTCTCCGGGTGCTGCACCATCATCTGCTCTGCTAATTGTAAAGCATTACGACCTTGCCGGCTGGCTTCAGGTTCAGCACCCGCCTGAAGCAATTCATTCACCCAGTCAAGTCTCCCGTGCACTACGGCCTCCTGGAGTAAGGTGCGCCCCTCCGAGTTCGGCGCATCTACGTCTTCCAGGTCCATGAGCTGGTTCTCCCATTGCTGCTGGAGTTGTCCAGAGGTCACTGCTTCAAAGAGCTGCGCAATCGCCTGAGAATTGCAATTCGTGGCGGCCATTGGTTTAGGGTAAACAATAAAGCAATGCGGGCAGTAGGTTTTGGTGAAGAAACTACTCTCGATTGTCTAGGACAAGACAAACAGTCTTGTTCACATGCAGAATCTGTAGGTAAGAGATAAACAGCGAAAAAGAAGATGGATACATTTATTTATGTCAAGGTCTAAGAATACCGTTCATAGTATGTTCGTTGCACTGGGTGCAACTGGGTTCTGGGGGTAACAGAGACGAATATTGCATGAATAATATTCATGCAATATTGGTCTCTGTTAAAGACCAAATTAAACCCTGCAGGATCCCTCGGCCACTTGGGTGAACATCAAAGAGTCCAGTTGGGAGATTAATTAATTTATAAGCAATTGTAATAATAGAACGTTACTTAAAACATGTATTATCACTCGTAACAGATTTTTTTCTATCTAAACATACCAAAGATTAAAAAGGGGCGCAGAGAACAGTTATTTGTTTACTTGGTCTCCACTTGTGAGACTGATTCCCGTGTCAAGAATTCGAATGCATAGAAATAGAATGTGGATAAGGGTAAGAGGGGTTTACAGTAAACCAAACCAAAAACAAACGTCAGAGGCAGAGAAGGAAGAGCTTTGCGCTCACTCATCAGTTATCCATGAAAGACGTCTCTCTCTTTTGAGGTCCCGGGTTCGATACTGATGGCACCCGTGTTCAGCGTACGTCATAGAAACAGAGATAGAGATATGAAGCTGCCCTCTGTGAATACACGTAGCAATAAGAAGGACTAATTGAATGCCGAGAGCACAGGCAGGAAATAAGAGAATGGTTGTGTGTGTAAGCGGAGAAAATTTTAAACTATAGCAACAGAAAAAATAAAAACGATTGGGAAGGTCAGTGTCCTCAGAGACAAACTCCAGCTATAATAACCACCAACTGTGGATTTCCCCAACAATCCACTAGAAACCTACCCAACGGACTAAATCCAAACCAAACCAAAATAAAGACACGACAAAAATTGACAGTGTCGGGGTACGGGCTAACTTGGTGCCGTGGTGATGAATTGAGAGAGTTGCAACTGTTTTTTATGGAGATTCTTTGGCATCATCACCTAATGGAGAACCCAAATGGGGAGAAAACCAATGGACTACCTGGACATTTCACACTTATTCGGGAAACACCTTGACTGCGTGGCCTATCCTCCGCGGCCGAAGGTGGGAAGAATGCTTTCAAATCGACGTACGATATTGTTAACGGATTTTGGGCTACATTTCGAGTGAATTTTCACAGTTTTACTTCACAACTGAAATTAAATACTCTGTACAGTAATATGGTGTACGTGGTAAGGTCCTCCATTTTTTACCTTTTTTAAAATAATTTTTATTTTCTAATTCCGATTTCTGGGTTTAAATACTTTCTCAAATAATTGTGATATTTTCATGGCAGAAAAAATGATAATGATTTGTTGAAAATGTACGCATAATGTTAATATTTCGCGATGTTGAAAGAATACGTTTTTTAATCATGTTTAATTTTCTGAGATGTGGTCTTTGAGGAAGATGCTAACTTTAAGTTTTCTCTTTGGCATCTGCTTCTACCGAATTGTAAATATAAATTTGATGGATGCGTTTTCTAGATGTGAAACAAATAAATAACATATAACTATAGTTTTACAGTAAGTAAGATCTTGTTTCATTCCGACCGTCGTCCTTGAGTATTTTAACATTCTTAAAGAAAAGAATATTCATAGTTAGTTCTCACCCGCTCAAAGAGTTTCCAACGACTGAACTGTATTCAGATGGAAAACAGCCACTCAAAGCCAGGAGAGCCTGAGTAATTAATAAAATATCTCGAAGAACAAGAGTCGATTCTCAAGTTCCAAAGCGATCACAGGAGAAAGAAATTAGAGGAAAAGAATTCAACACTGCCTCAATTTTACAAAGCGAAAAATTCTTCCAAATTTAGGAGATATACTGTTAGACAATAAGAAGGAATTCACAATTAACATAATTGATTCATTTCTTCCAAAACCCATTTCAATGTGGCGAAGGTTAAATCTCCAAGTGTTTATTGAAAATTGGAGGAATTAAAAGAGTGATTCCACGATAGGGAAGTTTATTCCTTCCCGAGTTTGGAGAATATCAACACTAAAGAGAAGGTAGGATAAGCTGAACCTATTATGGACTCGCGTAAATATGTAGTAATTGTTATAATCAAAATGCATGGCAATTTTCGGCAGTAACAACTGATATTTATCTTAAAATTTGTCGATATTCAATATCAAACGAAATCAATTCAATGCCAATAAATCATATCAATTAAATAGAGAATAAAATTTTTTAATATACACTAGTAGTGATTCACGTAAGGTACAAAATATGCAGATTATTCCACGAATGTATTTTAAATGAGCCCTTTTTATCAGCCATATGAACTGACTGCAGCGCCATTTCCTACGAATTACCGCATTTTGACTTCAATTACGGCAAAAATTATTTAATAACTAAAAAAATTGTAATAAAAATGAATGTATTTTATTTTTATTAAATATTTTTGGATTATTTTCTTCTTAGACACAGTTTTCCACGATAATGGCGTTCGTATTTTATGGAAAAATACCATTTTCCCCCGTGTTTCTCTCATTCCCCCATTGAACTCCACGTAATTTCAAGTTCAATTATAGAATTAAAATAGCGTAGAAAGGTATTATTTTGTTGATGATATCAGGCAGAAGACAACTTTCTCTACAAGTAGACATAATATAAATAAAATGACATTTGAGTCATTTTACGGTGAAACCACCTTAAATATAGTTTAAAAAATGAAATTCATAGTAGTTTTTTTCAAAAGTATTATGAATACTGATATAAATGTGAATATGAATGGAAGTTTTGCAAATAAAACCAAAGGCCCAGAACATAGGGATGTGAAAACTATATTGTGTGAATGTAGCTGTTCTAGGATACCCAGCGTAGAAGTTCATTCAAGTTGTATTATTACAAAAAAATCACATATTTTGGCAATATTCTACGTTTTTATATGTACCCTGATAAGTAGAACATAACAGATATATTGAGGGTTTTTATGCATTCAAAAATTAATTATTTGAACTTCGAGTGTAATATAGCTAATTGTAATATTATAAATTAAAAATGCCAAGTGCTTTGCAAAGTTCTGTAGTTAGTTTCACATGAGAGTCATATAGGGACACAGAAAAAATTCAACCGTCGGGCAAATAATATTTTATCCTGAAATATTTGCGGATATGGAAAAAGGCCTCATGGTTTGCCAGCCCGTCGCATATAATTTGTGGTGGTGGGTCTGAAGGAATGGTGTGCACTCAAACTAGCTAGTCCCTTCAGATGGGATCACAGCGGCATAACCGACAGCAGAAAATGCTGCAAGTAGCATGGACTTTGCAAAGGATAATGAATTCGTACAATTTTCTTTGAATAACCGCTGAATGTAAAAAAATAATCTTTGACGAATTAAATTATGATTTTATGTATCTGCAATAGTAAAACTAAACCATTAAGATTAACTTTAAAACTGAAATAATCTCTAGTCCAACGACTTTGATTTTCAATTGCATGATAATTCAATAAAATATTTTTTTAGTATATATATAAACGGTACATATGTTTTTCATGAAAGTGACTTAACACAATGGAACTTCGATCCGCCTGGAAAAGATTAGGTCTGACGTTTCAAAATAAACGATCATGTGTAGTTTTCATCTGAAAATGATCAGCGGTAGTTGCTTCTATGACATATCACTTAAGCGCCATTGTTAATGCGAGTTATACCAAAGAAAGGAGATGCTCGTCTTTAAGGAATTGTTACATACGTTAAATTGATCCGAACAGTAAGTTACGATTAGTAAGTAACCGTCTGTCTTGATTCATATCTAACATATGAAAGCATTTATATATATTCGAATCTATGCAGAGCATATTGCTCGAAAAACTTTTTCTTTGCTTTAAATCTACTTGCAAGTTGCATGCGGAGTAAATTATCAAAGAAAAGCTCTTTTTATTAACTGTCCTCAGGAGTAAAATAATTAAATCTGTCTCCTGGAAAGATTTTACCATTTGGCCAAAAGACGCATTAATTTAATGGCACACAATATGAAAAAGTTATCAACTTAAACCGGAAAATTCGGACGTCATTGATCATCAAATATCTGATTCTGCTATGCCATCAACCATAACTGCAGATATTCGTCAACCCGGTAAAAGAAAGAGGAAAAATAACCAAAGTTTGTCGGATATTGAACTTGGATGGAAATTTCAAGACACTCCACCTCAGCTTCCAGTTTTTCAAGAGCAGCCCGGAGTGATTGCAGATCTGGATGAATTTTCAACTCCCAATGAATGTTTTTCTGTATTCTTCCCTAAGTCAATGATGAGACATATTAGGAAGTAAACTAACAGGTATGCTGCTTCCATTGTAGAAAAACCTAGGCGTAAAAATGCATTGAAGAGTAATTGCACATTTTTAAACTGGAAACCAGTGAAGATTCATGAACTCTACTCCTTCTTTTTAATTCTACTTCACATGTGTTTAGTCAAAAAAAGATCACTGAAAAATTATTGGGCCAAGAAACATTTTGTTAGTACTCCATTTCCAGCATCACTGCTAAGTAGAAATCGATTTTTTGCAATTCTGTCAAACCTACATTTGAACGATAATTCTACCAATGTTCCTCGTGGTCACCCTAATCATGACCCTTTACATAAAATAAGACCATTTTTTGATCATTTGACTAGTACATTTTCTTCTACATATGTTCCAAACAAGAACTTGACAGTGGATGAAGGCATGTGTGGTTTTAGAGGGAGGATTCATTTTAGAGTGTTTATGAAAAACAAACCACAAAAATATGGGATGAAATTGTTTATTGTTTGTGATGCATCAACAGGTTATGTGCTAAACATGGAAGTGTATTGTGGCAAAGGAAATGTTGACAATTCCATAACACCACTTTTACAAAGACTTTTGGCAAGGTATTTGGGTAAGGGTTATGTCATTTTCATGGACCGATATTACAATTCTCCTAAAGTGTTTGACTTTTTGTGGAACGAAAATACTTTGGCAGTTGGCACCTGCATGAAAAACCGTAAGGAACTGCCCAGAGAAAATGTTGTGAATAAAAAAATTAAAAAAGGAGATATTGTTTTTATGAGGAGGGAGCATTTGTTATGTCTCAAGTGGAGAGACACTAGGGATGTTTTGATGTTATCGACTCAACATAAAATGACCACATCAAATGTTATAGTGAAGAGTAAAGACGGTAGAGTAGCCAAAAAAAACCCGATGCAATATTGGACTATAATATAAATAAGACTGGTGTTGATAGGAGTGACCGAATGGTGGCTTACTATCCTTTCCAAAGGAAGCAGATGAAATGGTGGAAGAAATTGTTTTTTCACACATTTATTATGGCAGTGACAAATTCATATTTTCTTTATCGTGAGACTCGAAATTCCTCGAGTAAGAAGAAATGCAACGTTGGTGATTATATGGAACAGCTAGGTGAATTTTTATCTGATGAGGGGGGTTCTGAGGTGAATAAGGAAGAGAAAACTAATGGAGGAAACAGCAGGCTGCTTGGTAGACATTTCCCTGACAAGATACCACCAACAGAAAAGAGAGCCAATCCGACTCGAGTGTGTCATGGCTGTTCAGAGAAGACCAAGGCCTTCACAGGTAAATCTGGAAGGAAAGAAACATATTGGTGGTGTCCTAGTTGTAAAATACCCCTTTGTTTGCCATCTTGCTTCAAGGACTACCACACAAAATCAAATATTGTGTAGATAAGCAGTATACGGACTTTTTATTTTTCGTCTAATACATACAATGTTTATAAGAAAACAATCATTCAACTGTTCAACCATTGTTTTCCAAATTGTTCCCTATTCTCATTGAAGCTTTATTCTATAAAACTGGAAAATACTATAACTGTGTCATTTATTTATAATAAAATATGACCCATTGAAAAACACTCAAAAAGGTCGGTCCTCTAGAAAAATAACCACTTCATAGGCCTGGGGCTGAAAGTCTTAAATAACAGCTTTGAATTAGCTGACCTTCCCACGCAGCATTTAAACGTTCAGGGAACGTTCCCTGGCCGTCCTTTACATTTACGTTTCATGTAAACTTTGCGATAGAACGTTTGGGGAATCGAAGATACTTTAGTTCAGTCAGTAAATACTACACCGAAGCTTTTTGTAATAGTTTCAATTGTAATTCATATTATTTCTATATGTTTATTTGTAAATTCAGCTATTTTCTATTTTAAACATTTCCGCAGGTTAGATATGTCTTGATTGAAATGTGAACAAACGAGTTAAAATTGAAAAAAAATCATGCTATTTCCCAGTAAAACTGCATTTATATTCAAACAATTAGGCCATATGGGTATCAATTACTTAATGCCTGATAACTGCTATCGTCACTGTATGCTATTTCCTCACATTATTATGGATTCAATATTTTAAAATATTTTTTTCACAAAATGGTTTAAGGGAAAACTGTTTAAATATATATTGTAGCCATACACCAATCTTTATAAAAATCTGAACACCCTAAGGGACAAACGTTTGTTGAATTTAGGTGAAATTACCCATTTATATTTTTTTTATGTTTATTGGTACATTCAGCAATTTTCTAACTTCAACATTTCCGCAGGTTAGATACGTCTTGATTGAAATGTGAAAAAACAAGTGAAAATTGAAAAAAAATTTTTTTTCAGTAAAAATGTATTTATATTCATACTATGAGGCCAAAAACGTTTCAATTAATTAATGCCTGATGATTGTTAACTTGATTGGATGCTGTTTCCTCAAATGTTTACGAAATTGCCATTTAAAAATTAGTTCTCAAGGTTACTTAAATTATCGGAAGTGCCCAAGTAAAGTCTTATAGATATAAGACTTTCTTCACTTGAGCTATTTGATTTCGGACGCGAGAATATGGGCGCGTTCAACCGTAGAGTAGATGATCATGCGAGGTACACACAATGTCGTTAGGTATATACTAGGTAGGTTAATTCTATGTAAATAACAATGCTATAGCGTAATATTAATATTCATTATTATTAAAATATAAATAATAAATTTTCTTTTTTGAGAGGATAGGGCTCAGTGGAGAGGGCAAGAGTGTTTCAGGGGAGTAGGCAAGAGAGTTCCAGTGTTGCGGGCAAGGGAGTTGTGTTACAGACGACAGTTTCAATTTAGTTTCAAGGCAGGAATATTTACCCGAGACGTTCAAGCGGAGCGACATTGCAAACAAATGGGAACGAGGACGTCCGCGCAACGTTCCGATCGGGCGTCATGGGAACCATTTGGGAACATTCTTGCGGTTAGTTTCCGTAACATTCCCTCGGTTCGAAACGGAACGTTTGTGTAACGTTCCTCGAACATCATCCATCATTGTCCATTCATATAATTATATTATCTTTATTTTCATGAATCCAAAATCATTTAAACAGAGACTATTCAAAAGATAATACTTCTTAAAAAAATTGTGAATTTCGCCTGAAACCTAATTTCTTGTAACAAACCAAGTGACGTTTGTTATATCAGTACCATTTATAGCGGTTTAATACTGTAAGCTTTGACATGGTCAGTGAATGAACTGTAGGGAAAAAAAATTGGTTCTTGCTTAATTAGATTTTTCTCTCATTTATTTGTGTATAATCACTTTTATATTTTTTTTCCAAAATTGTATCCCTTTCTTATTTTTTACCGTTATTATGATTTATTAACAAGATGTCAGTATGCTAAATAGTTTAGCGGTCTATGCTGCTATGAAAAATGTTAATTCACACATTCATAGTAATACAGTTGTATTAAAAATTTGTTAATGATAAATTCATGAATTTATATAAGTTATCATAAATATTCTGGTTCTTTAAGTTGTTAGCACAATTCTTGTCCTGAGAAGGTTTAATGAAACTTGACGAAATGCTGATCGCATCTACTTGAGTGTTAAACTAATAAAAAATACCAATACTCCAGAGAAATATTATAAAATATATATTTTTTAAGCAATAGAGTGACCATATATATTTCCGGAAATTATCGCACCTTATTTTCTCGGTTAAAATCTCGTCCTTTGGGACGGAAATATTACACCAAGTCTATAATACCAAGACCATATAAACAAGTTTCATTTCAATTCCTTCACATTGCTCTACTCTTTGTGGGTTAATACGCAGTCAATAAAGGTACTATTACTGTGTTTTGCAGCATTAAAATACATCGTGAATAGTAAATTGAACAACTTAAGTTAGTTTACTGCTGGTTAAAAGCACTATAATGTTTTTAATTTAATGTTTTAATCCCAAAAAGACTAATTTAATGCTTGATGCTGTAAGCATTGTACACGTTTTAGGCAGTCGCTGTTGAAGACAACTAACAAGACGTTCTGACTGGGAGACAACTTATCATAACTTAAAAGCGATAGTTGAGTACTCTTAGAATCGGAATATGTACTCAAGTCCAAGCCAATTATTTATGCTCCGACTGAATTAAAACGGTTCAATTTTATTTATATTCCATTATGTACGCTAAGCATAAAGCGTTGGATTAAGTTGCATTCAAACTACTGTGGTATTAGCTTATAATTTTTGCAACTGTCTTATCAAACTTTGATGTAAATTTACTTGGACATTTTTTACTTTTACCCTTTGATGGTCGCACCATCTGGATAGTCATTGAGCTTTATTACACGTTCACTTATTAGTGATAAAAACGTCTTTCGAAGAATTGGTGTCTTCTTTGAACATTTATCGGCTGCATTTCTCTTTCTCACGGAAATAATAAAGTTGAAGTAATTTAAAAAGACTATTTATACATGTTCACCGTAAAAAACGATCCTATAATCAGCTGCTTTTTAAGTATAATGCATGGCATTTTTCTGTGAAAGATTTGATGGAACGATAAAGTTTATTCACTGATGACTAACTTGTATTTTCTCACGAATTTCCCACATTGAAGATCTGATAATCCATTAGCAATGAACAAATGGACGAGTCAGATTAAAAGTGCCTTCAGTACCCAGGACACAAACATAAGAGTGAATATATTTTTTTAATGATTCTGAGTAGTTTTTTCGTATATTATGTATTTAAGTTCCAGAAAAGGTGAAAAGTTCCTCATCCTTTTCGCGTTTAACTTTATATTTAACATTCTATCTTCAGGAATATTTTTTTTAATATTAAGGCTTTTCAGAGCGTCAATATGAGGATGGCAACGCAGCGGACGTGGTTCATAAGACGAAATGAGTGGATCACTAATAGAACACCGTTAAAAAGAAAAAAATAGAATTAACTTAGCAAATGGTCTGTTAGCCTTTTAGAGTGAATGACATTTTAATTCGTGAAATTAATAACAAAAGGGAGAATGATTGATTCGCTCGCAATGTTCTCAAATTCAACGTTACTGCTGACAATATTAGAAAATAAAAGGAGACTTTTCGTTTTATGGGTATTTGCAAAACGTTAGTTTTCCCATATATATCAATTTGAACACAAACTTTAGTCATTAATAAGATATGAAACCGTTTAAAAAGGCGACATTTATGAAATTCTTTGACAATTAGTGATTTCAATAGACAAAGAGAAACAAATTGGTATATTTGAAGACGCCACGCAATATTTTGGTTTAACTCAATCACATAAGTATTTAGTAGGCGGAGAAAAGTTGTGAGGAACTCTCAAATAAATTAACTTGACCGAGCTTAATAATTCCTTTCATTTGTTTAATATTTTAAAAATTTAAAAGAATTCGAGGATGCACAATAATTCCTCACATGGATTCTTTTTTCTCATTTAGCTCGCATTGCGTTGCATAAAACCTGGAGAGTAAACATGTTTAAATTTTGTTATTCTGCATGTGTAATGACTTACTTACGATACTAAGTACCAAAGTTGTTACAAGGTTACATGTTACATTAGATTAGATTGTTGTTGGGGGGGCCTTCGTCAGGAGCCCGGGCACTTAGACCTTTCTTGGTCCATTGTGCCAACCCCATGCCTGTCTGCCACTTGCAGACAGGGGACAAGAGCACCTCGGTAGAGGTATGGAGGATTGGCCTCCCCCTGCCTCACCCCAGTACCAGTTATAGAGGATGTCCTCCCTCCAACCGGCCCGGTTTGGCCTGGCTCCTCTGGCCTGCCGGTATAGGCATGGAGGGAGTATCATCTCTCCATCCATGCCTGGTTGAGGTATGGAGGAGGGTCAGCCATCCAACTAGTGTCCGGGCCAAAAAGATTACATGTTACTTAGACACAATACTAAAAAATGCCAGTAATTAATTAAGACGTAGTGGTAAACTTCAAGGAATGGCTTGAATGAGAAATAAATGAAGAAGAGGAAACTGAAGGAAAAGTGGAGGTGTATTTAAAAATCATAAAAGTGATAATGTTTGAGAATGCTTGAAGGACGTCAAAGTGAACCAAGGAGGTTGAAGTTGGACAGTATGAAAGGTCGAAACCTGACACCATTAGACTATAATAACATCTCTGCACAAAGTAATGGGTTGGAATGCAGAGTGAAAATATTTTGGAGTAACATTAATCAGTTTTACTTTTTCGTGTTTTGTTAATATTTGTTAAACCACTAATCGAAATAGTGAGATAGACTGCAGATAACAATGTATGGGGCGTGAAGATTATCTTCATATCTGGGAGGGAGTGCACGGATCAGCTAATTTTAATTTAGCAAATACTTGGAGAATGTATTGTTGTACGAGACGATGTAGATTACGAATTGGTCGATTTAGAGGAGGCGCACAACAGGGTAAATAAAGCCAACTTTTGGACATTTTAGAATAAAGATGGAATTATAAAATTGTTGCTGAAGGTTATGAAGGAGACGCATGATAACATAATGCACACGCAAAAGCATAAGGCATGGCAACTAAAGTCATCACGAACAGATATTTTCATTATTAATCGAGTTTTTAAAATAATTTCATATATAAGACTCTCTTAGGCGAGAGCATTTTCATTAAAGCTAGTCTATTTCAAAATAAATAAACAAAAAAGCATTTTTAGCTATTAATATATCGTATTATATCAGGCTTCGATTACAATAAAATATTTCAAGGGGTCACAGGGTTAATTGTCCCATACCACTGACGGTCAACGGTTACCGGTTTAACGTCAAATTCAATATATAGTTATCTCTTTGCAGATTGGAAATGTTACTATTACTACCATTTTTAATGAAAACCTTCAAGAAATCATTGTCAAATTTACCTAAATGTGTTGATTCCAGCATGTACCTACAAATTTCCAGTTTAATTAGGTGTTAGATAATTTTTATAATTACAAGGATTTCTGAAAATACAGAGGATATTTCAACTAGATTGGACACTTCATTTTCATCAAATACTCAATAAATGTTTATATTTTACTTATCATGATTCCAACTGACAGCTTAAGAAAGTAAAAAAGTTGATGAATAAGTGTTCTTCATCGCAAATTAAAAATGGCATCCGAAAATCAAACAGATATAGAGCAACAAAACTTCATTTTCGACTATTTGTTGAATTAATCGTTCCCATGGTAAAGAGGAAATAGTTGAGGTGGGGGAAGGAGAATTGACTGAAGGCAAATTGGAGTGGGTAGAGAAATATTACCTAACTGTCCGTTGGAAGCATTAGCTGCTGTGTAGAGGGCAGAGTCATACCTCTTCTAAGCCATACGCGCACAAAGTAAAACTCTCTGAATTCTATGAAAAACATGCTATACTAAGGAGCTGAAGTTACTAATAATAAACAACCGGCTCAAATGAATAGTGAAAAGATCAGAGAATTATATTAAATGAAACAGAAAGGTGATAATATCATACTAATGTATTGCTACTTTATGCGCGTTATATTATCTTTTATATTGTGAATACAAAAAAAAACGATTTCAATTCAAAAAGCAATTGGGTTTTTCAGCTAATTTATCAGATTTCCAGTTAAAACAAGTATTTTTTACCTCATTAAGGAAAACATAACCTTATGTGAATGATCGATATAACTTCACTAAATATGTAAATCGTAATGGCGAAAGAAAGATGGGAGTGGAGGTGGAAGGGGAACAGGAGAGATAACTAAAGGCGAAGTGGAAAGGGGTCGTCAAAGAACGTCTTCCTCTTCGATCGAGGTATTCTCTGTGACGAAGTAATATAATCTGGTCATCACTCTCTGCTCAAACTTTAGAAAACCCGAGAAAAAGCTTTCCTTCCTGTTTTCATTTCCAACGTGGGAAATGGTCACCACTTCTTGGGAATTGTCAAGATTTACGTGTTAAAATTTATGCATTGGTAACTTCTCCATCTGTTCTCCGAGTATTTATTTTTAATGCTACTCGGGGGTAAATAAAATGGTACTCATTTTGTAAATATACGAATTACTGCAACAAACATTCTTTAAAATCATTCAAAGCATGAATTATCATGGTGGCGTTCAATTAAAATATCGGCTTGGTGAGAAATGCACAGCGATTTTAGATAACAGTGAAAGTTATCATTTAATGACTACTTGATATCCACTGAAGTTTTTCAGGAAGGAAACTGCTTGATCGTGGACAAACGGTTGTCCAATGTTAATAAATTTTAAAAGTTTCCAATTATTCTTGCCAGTACCTTCTCTTGGCTGTTGTTATGGCTGAGGAACGACATTCACTTGATTTTCCTTTGTACACAATTATAGTTGCGAACATATATATATATCTCAAAAATACACGATAGAACTATTTATATCCATGGGGTGTCGGTTGTCACTTTTAAAGTGCATATTACTGCCATTCTCGCCATTATGTACTTAATATATGTAATTGTTATGTCATGTTGAGTTTTAATTTGCTAAATAAAAAGAATTCCAAATGAATCACTACACCTCGCTTAAAAACCTAAAAAGAGCTAATATTTGTTGTCCTTCATTGCTGATGGAATCATTGAATCGATAAAGAGAAATGAGTTTTGGGTAGGTGCTATGATGACCAAAGCTGTCACCTTTGTCACAGACAATGAGTTTAATGAAAGTAGGAAGATGGTTGAGTCGGATATCTTAAAAGCAGAGACAGATTTTCAGGTCTCTTAATTTTAATAAATCATTTATATTTCCTCCACAAGGAAATAAAAGCGATAGCATATATATGATTCTTGTTCTAAGTAGTGCCAAAGTGATTTTTGGGTACTGCATAGTACAAGAATGAACGGGAAACTATAATAAAATAAAAACGACGTTGACTTAACTTGTAATTATTCTCGAATATGATATAATTTTCATGAGATAATAATTAATTACGAGAAATAGGAAGTAAAAAACCAGATAAAGGTGTTAAATCTTAAATACAAACAAATTTGTGAATAATTTCGTTTAAATGACAAACACTTGTAACATTCGCTCTTGTAACCAGGGATTCATAACACTGATTCCGGTTTTTATTTTTCACCTCTAAATTTTGTACTCAAGGAATGTCGACATCCGCCCATGTTGTGTTTTAGTACAGAGATGGAGATACTTCGGGCATGTAAAGAAAGTAGAAGTGAAGGCATAGCGGTACTATTGCCAAAAATGTAACACTATTCCCATTCACCATGTCGAGGACTTTGGACAGAGTTACAAATAGTACAATGATTAATTCATTTGTATCGGAAGTGATTCCTCCGTGCAATTTGCGAGTTCAGCTACCCTATATATCTCTTTTAGTGCAAAAAAATCGGTTGAAGTTACTTTTAGGGAATCCGCCCACTCAAGGATTTCCCCACTGTGGAGATCGCCGCCGAGGAAGACCCCGGAAGTCCCCCCCCGCGGAATCAGCGGAATTTGTGCGTGGCCAAGTCAGCCTGATTGTAAACTCCCCCTTCGTCCACACCGCCCCATCCCCTCCCCCCGGTAGGTCCCATATATTGGAGGAATCGGGAAGCGAAGGAGAGTGGGGAGAGATAGCCCAAGAGACTGAGACGGATGACGAAGAGCGGCAGGTAGAAGCTTCCCGAGAGCCGGAATCGCCAGCTGCCGAGAGCCCCGAGAAAGAGTCGGCGATTAGCGAAGATGAAGAAAAGACTTCGCCGCAGGAGAGCACGGAGGAGCCCAACGGCCTTGCGGTGAGCGAGCCGCTATTAGCTGTACAGCTGAGAGACCCTTATCAACTGAGGCCCCGACCTACCACTACGCCTGCAGAGCCGGTGAGTTTACGAAAGGCCACTCTCTGTCCTTGCCCAGGGGCTCCGCCCCCTCAAGAAGACGTCGAGAAGCCGCAGTCACCGCCTTACCGGCTCCGGCCGCGTAAGTAAAAAGAGAGAGAAGAGGTTTCTTTTGGTGTGATCCTGTAGGCAGAAAATCAACATGTGCTGGGTAGTATTGTGTGTGGTAATTGTGTTTTGGGTGCTTGCCATCGGCTACTTCTGGTATTTCGACCCGGGCTCCGCCTGTGAGGTCTTGGAGGAAATTAGTGAGTGAAGATGGGGTAGGCTATGTTTCATTTAGTGTCCAAGAAAGACTGCGAATGGTGGTAAAACTGTTGTCAATCGGTGAGTTTCCAAAGTATAGGGTAAACAAGTGCCAACCAGGTTTAGAGGAAAAGTTAATAATGAATTGTTTTGCAAAAGCTGGGCTACGTGAACCATTTTGAATAGATTTCTTGAAGCTGAGTGTGAACGAAATTTGAATCTTGTGAATTTGTGGCGCAATTTGTGGTATTTTAAGTGAGATGATGTAGTAGCGTTAATTTACATTATTTGATTCTATGGTGGATCCATACTCAAAACATTTATATTTGATGATTGAGGTGATTGAAAAGATTATTTGATGATTTGATTATTTGATGTTTTGTTGGGGTGCGAATTTTGTCTTTTGTTTCTCAATTATTCCTAATCGCACCTTGTGTCACGTCCGCCCGGCTGCCATCGGAGGAAGTCCCTCCTCCGAAGCGAGGGGAGGGGATTTCTCGATTTTATCTAGCTTAAGGAGAGGCACTCCTTGGCGATTGGCCTAAAACATGCAAGGGTTCAAATATATTTCATGTTGTGAGTGAATTTATGAATGGTGATGACTGTTTTTTGTAGCCAGAAGGCATTTTAAAATTATTTAGGATGATATCGAAGTGTACGTACTCGACGAATGGTTGTGGTGTATAAGATAATGAAAAACTGGGTACTGAGAATATAATCCATAGGACTCTGGGATCAGTGATTTAATTTGTCATTTTGATGGTTAAGGTATTCATTTCATTTCTATTGATGTTAAACTTTTGGGGGAATAGGGGAAAAGGTTCATTTTGTTTCCGTGTAGGTTTCTGAAATATTTGCTACATGCTCTCATCCACAGGGTTTGGAGTGTGGCAGAAAGGCGAAGCATTTAATCGATTGATTAAATGCCATTTTGAGGGGAGGGTAGTATAAGTGCCATAATCGCCAACTCAACTTCCTTCCCCACACACCCCCCAAGCCACTGAGCGGCTCAGCAGTCAGAGTACAGAACGAGTAAGCAGATCGGATCCCTACACCTCTCTCTCTCTCCTTCCACTTCCCCTTCCCTTTTCCGAGTCATGAGATTCCTCCAGAGACGCCGATGGCGGGTCGTATATGCAAGTTTCCCACCTTTCAGTTTCTCCCACCTCTAACCTTCCGTGGGATACTGCAGCGGTTAACGATACGGCCGGGAGGAAAGAACCCAAGGGTGCGGGAGGAGGAGCAGCGGGGGGGGGGGGGCATGCAGAGTGGCCCGCTGGGAAGCGACGCCGTGAGTGCGCGGCAGTTGGGAGCAGGCAACCAGACTATGTTAACGCAATAAAGAGCATTACTTTGAGTGAATCTGAGTTTTCTTCCTGTAATCCCTGCCAAATCGTCGTTCAACGACCCGTTGAGAGTCAGGGGTCTTACATAACTTGACTTTTAACTTGGGCAAAATATTCATTTATTTCAATGAGAGATGGAGATAGCCACAGATGTCATTCGTCAGAATTTTTTCAAGTTATATAATATTAGAAAACATAAAAAGAACAATAATTCCAGGATTTCTTGTCAATCTGCCTATTTTGAAATCAATGTTTAAAGGTATTTACAGGGAAAGGGTGACCTTTACGGTGAAAATACTTCTTTTACAAATAAATGATAAAAGAAAAATTATTTTTCTGGTGGAAATAGATCTAACGGAATCAGTATACACTAAGGGATAACCGATTTCATTGAATTTTACGACGGACTGTCTAATTCTTTCAAATTGAATGTTGAAATCAACTTTAAAACAATCTACCGGAGATATATTGTAAAAATATGTTTTTTTTATTTTTTGTGCAAGCGTAATTGAGGGCCTCAGAGTCAAAGTAATTACAAGTGATATACATCGTCCAGTATCACCCATATCACTTTACTCCGGTAAGATATGAAAAAATGCAAAGAAGCTTAAGTGCTCGGCGGCTAGATCGCAGCACCATACGTTCGAACACTTCTATTCATTTTCCTGTAACTACCTGATGGTAGGTACCAACTTAGAACATATGCACTTATATTGTTTTTCGTTTTGTGTTACTTGTATAACTTTGAATCTCAGGCCCTCAATTTTCCTTAATGAAAGGGAGATGTTTCCTCTATAACGAAGTCTAACTTTGAAACACATATAATCTATGCATAATGGGTAATAGTTTAACTGTATTTTACAAATGGTTGCATTTATTTCCTGAAAACATTCGAGATATGAATAGCAGCTTTGTCGTTTCCATGGCAACGGAGTTCAAACACATAAAGCAATCATTGACATGGAACGCCCGCAGCGGAGAAAAATATTCATGGAGCATATATGATTCAATATTGAAGATGAAAATCTTATTCTGAAAACTATTATGAAAACATATTTGCATATGATGCAAAGAATTGAGCTAAAGTCGTAACGATATTATATACTTCAATGACTCAAATGGTTTTGACATTTTTTCCGGCAGACGTTTCTCCTTCTCGCTAGATTGAACACGTAAAACTACCAACTGCAAATCAGGGAAAAATTGACTATTCTCACTAAACTGTTTGTATTCTAACCTGGTACGTAATGGTGTGAAGCATGCACTTAAACTACGAAATATATCAGATAAACTTTTTCCAATTAATATTTGCACATAGTTATGCTGTTGAGGGATTCAGAAGTAATATATAAACGTATCTGTACTCGCCATTAAGCATGACCCAAGAAAATTTCATGAATACAAGCGAGATCATTAATAATTGTACTGCGGTGTATACGTACATTTTTATGTGCTTCCCATCATCTTTTATTCACCATCCGTCTGGACTAAAAAATTATACATAGATCATGGAATCAGAATTCGTATTCAAGTCCAACAAAATATTCATTCAAGTTTCTTTTGAATTCAAAATAAATAACTTTCATCACGGAATTTTGAAATCTAATTATATATAACCGTTAGTTTACGGTATTTCTAATTAATTAATGCCATCTTCCAAATATGGTAATTTTAAAATATGGTGAACTTTTTTTCAAAATATAATTGAAAAAATATCATACTGCAATGAAACTAAAGGTAATTTAATAAATAATTGTTTTTTAGCTACTTGAATTCGAAAATGTTTCTATTTAAATGACGAGCGTGTTCTCTAGCCCCTTTGCAAGGAAAATCGAAATTTCCCATTTTATTCATCAATAATCCACCAAACTCAGTCACTTTGACATCTATCCTTAAATTATAACTGGTACACGACATGTGGCAAATCGTTCACTATCGGATAACAACAATTTGAAACTCGATGAATCGGGGGAATTATACTCCAGGCAAGACCAGGCAAATATCTTCTTGGTTCAATTAAGTCCGATAAAATGCAACATTTAGATTTATTATAAACTCCGGTTAATATACTTTGTATATCAATTTAAATAACGCTTATTTACTCTTACATTTTTTTCAATAACTCTAACTTTTGCTCCTCTATATTTCACGACATCTTATGGAGAATTATTATATTAATTACTTGTATATAGAGCTACATAACTGACTGACTGACTCACTAATTGATACAAATTCCAAGGCATTTACAATCGAGCTAGAAGGCTGAAGTTTTCACAAGAGAGTTGAAATTTGGTCCGAGTCTGGAAAAATTAATTTGGTAGTGGCCATGAATTGATTACCACCCCAATAGATAGAAAGGAGGCTATTCCTCAGTGGAAAATATTATTATATATTTATGAATTTAACGGGTTAACGTCCAAATTGTTTTTAAAAAATAATAAATTGCCTCTTTTTAAGGTATACAAAATGTGATAACATATGAGGTGCCCTTTTCTCAAAACATAATTAAATTTGAAAATCCTTTTCATTTAGCCGGACTGATTCAAAATTAATCTATGTATTAGTTATTATAATTTTCTATGCATATGGGTTGAAGTGGCTAAATGGCACATGAATTGTGACAAGTTTTTCCAGCAAACATTTTTTAACATCCAAAGCAGTGATATCGCTAATGGACTCATTCATTGACGGTTAGGATCCTTAAGTTATACTATTTCCTGATATTCATTTACAATCGTCTATCTATGTAAAGATTATTACATTTTTCATTCTAAAACATTACCATTCATTGTAAATAAGGGGACCCCCGGAGCCCGCGGGCCGATTTTCTACCCGCGAAATATTGTTTGCGGCCCGAGAATAAACATTAATTCGGTCCACATGGCTAACAGCTGCTAATCATTTTAATTAAAAGACCATGTCTTTCAACGTAAGAAGTTCTTGATCAGTTTATTGGCTTAGATATTACACGTAACCTTCAGAAGTATGATGAGTTTCAAAAGCATGTTTCTCTCGCATTTCAGGCTGTAAAGAAAAACATCATACCTAAAACTTGCTTGCAATTTTCTATTACAATGCCATTTTCATCTTCAAACGTCCACTCAATCAGGTCAAGGTTTCGCCAATTCTTAATGATTGCTTATTAATCGCTACTTTGAGAAATTTCGTGGACTTTGTAGAAATATTTATTACGCTCTTATGTTTTTTCAATGCATTATTATGTAAAAACAACAACGGGAATGCTCCGAGATCCGGACCATAGAGAATTCAGTTTTTTTAAGTTTATAAAAGAGTAAAATTAAAATTTCAAGCATAACAAAGTTCTATTTCGAATTTGTACATGAAAAGTCCCTACAATCATGAAACCTAGAAAAAAATATGTCCAATAGACCAAGGTTTAAAATTCTGCCACCGATAAAAAAAAATGTTTCTTTATTTAATAATTTTAATTAGTTAATCACTTTGTTATAATGAGCAGCAAGACCTTATCGCTGTATGTTTTAAGGATTTAAGATGTACTGTCATACAGGTATCCCCTTTTGCTTGCAAACTGCAAGCACCCATTTACTGTTGGGATTCTTACACTGTAAAACCGAACTCTAAAAATAGGGAAATCAACGAGATCTTACTCAGCACACTTGCTAATCACTCACTATCCCAAGTAGTTGACAAGCCTAAGAAAGGGAATAAAATATTAGACCTTTTTGCAGTAAGCCATTCTAAGTTGATAAAACAACTCGATATTATTGACGGCATAAGTGATCACAGAGTAATTTTTGCAACTTTAAAAATTGAAGTAGAGTCAGCTGTAAAACCGAAACGCAATAATTATTTATTTGATAAATGCAACTTAGAAAAATTTGGCGAGATGCTTAATGATTCGTACACGGACTTCGTAGCTAAAACAGAGGATAAAAGCACTGATGAATCATGGAAATATTTCTTAGAAATTCTACAACAGGAAATCAACGAATATATTCCGCAAAAATGGAAATGTGAAACCTCGCTGGTATCACAACAATGTTAGGAGGGACCTTAAGAGACAGAGAAAACTATACTACTTGTTCAAAAAGTCCACTACGTTAGGTGACAAATCGAAGGAACTTGAAGCAAAAGAACGTTACGCTGCGCAACACTCAAAAACCAAGAAATCAATGCGTACTGCATTGCGAAATTTCAAGAAAAAAGGACTGTGAATTACTCGAAGGAAATCCGAAATCTTTTGGCTCACCTTTGAGAGAGCTAAAGGGAAAATCTTCAACCGTAGATCCGTTATTTGATAAAGATGGCAAACTTGTCACCGAAAATATCGACAAGACTAACACGTTAAATTCCCACTTCGAAAGTATATACGCTACTGACGATACTGCATGTAATTTTGAAATATCATTCACTGAGGATCCGATGAAAGAAATCACTATTCAACGCGATGGGTTTACTAAACAGCTACATTCGATAAAAAATAGTAAATCTCCGGGTCCGGAGGGAATACCCGCGCGTGTCCTCAAGGTGTTAGAGCCACAGATCGCACCGATCTTAGACATAATATTCAAGAAGTCATTGCCTGAAGGAAAGATACCATTTGACTGGAAAATTTCAAACGTTACACCGATATTCAAAAAGGGAAACAGACACGACCCAGGGAACTACCGACCAATTTTATTAAGGTATATTATAGGCAAGATACTCGAACATATCGTCGTTAGCAATATCATGACGTTCCTGGACAGTCGTAACGTCCTCCATGGCTCTCAGCCCGGCTTCCGGAAAGTTAGATCATGTGAAACACAACTCGCGCTCTTTCTTCATGATGTTCTAAAATCTGGTGAATCGAAAAGACAAGTGGACGCATTATTTCTAGATTTTAAGAAAGCTTTTGACACGGTACCTCACAACAAACTTTTATAAAAATTACAGTCATGCGGGCTAAAAGAATCAGTAGTGAACTGGAAACGCGACTTTCTGAGTGATCGTAGGCAAAAAGTAGTTCTTGACTGAGTAAGCTATGATGTAGTTAAAGTGACATCAGGTGTCACTTTAACAGTAAGCGTAATCGGCCCCCTTTTGTTCATTATATACATAAATGATCTATGCTCTCGAATTAGCAGTATAATAAGTTTATTTGCCGACGACGCTGTCATCTATCGTGAAATTAGTGATCACTCTGACTTTGAAACTCTATCATCGGATTTAAACAACGTTCATGTATGGAGCCAAGAGTGGGGACTCGAACTTAATCTGAGCAAATGCACGGCGGTACATTTCTTCCGTAGGTGGTTCAACTATCCCCATTTATATGCTGTGGGTGGTGTTACCTTAAAGGCGACAGATGAAGTGAAGTATCTAGGAGTTACGATGACTACGGACATATAAGAAATATTTGTGGCAGAGCTCTGAAGAAGCTGGGATTCGTCAAGCGTATTGTAGGAAGATTTTCGGATGAAAAAGTAAAAGAGAGGTGCTATTTCGCACTCGTCCGGCCACACCTTGAATATGCAGCAAGCATATGGGATCCGGTGCAGAAAGACTTAATCCGGGAATTTAATAAAATACAAAGGAAAGCTGCGCCATTCGTCAAAAACTGCTACGGGCGTACAGACAGCGATACGCAGATGTTAAACGAATTAGGCTGGGAGCCGCTTGAGACTCGGAGGCTGCGCGCTAGGCTTAGATTGCTTGAACAATTGAGAATAGATATCTTTCAGAGCGACACGGAAAACATCATATTAGAACCCCACTATATTTCCAGGTCCGACAGAAACGATAAATTAAGAGAGATATTTTGCCGAACGGATAGGTATATGAATTTGTTTTTCCCCCGAACAATAAGGGACTTCAATAAATGCTAGGCGTAATTTCATTAGAGCATTTCGTTTTTATATGTAAGCACTGGCTGGTGTCCTAACACCCCCCGCCACACGCTTATTGAGGCGGCTTGAGGGATAGTATGTAGATGTAGATGTACTAGTCACTTATATATAAAGCTACAAAGCTGACTTACTAACTCACTAATTGCTACGATTTCCTGGGTATTTCTAATCGAGCTAGAAGTTTAAGTTTTCAGGGGAGGTTTGGAATTTGGCGTCGAGTTGGGAAAAAATCGAAAATTTCCATATTTTTCAATGATTTCGAGCCCAGATAGGATTTTGTTTTTTGATGGGTTTAAATGGGGAAATCGATTAATATTGGTGTAGAGTAATTTTCTTTCATGTATTAATATATTATATAATTAACATACAAGATTCATAAGTTTTCCCAAAGTGGGGACAATGTTAATAACATTTAATTCTTGAGAAAATACTGAAAATTGAGGTGCCTGCAATGTAGGCACTGGGCATGAATGGGTTAAGATGGTCAAGTGGAGTTTATTTTTATGTCTGACTGTTTAGGTCCTTAACTTATATGAGCGAAACAAGATTGACGATAAATAACGATACAGTTTGGGAAGACGCTACCAGGACATTTAAAGAGTTGTTGCTAATATAAATAATGTGTAAAAAAGCTGGAAAACTACTTAGGTCACTGGTAACTCCCTGTCTACTTTTATCCTAATAATAAATAATATAATTATTACGTAATGTGAAATTAAATAAAATATAGTTATTAATTAATAGTAAAATCTGCACAGAGTGAAAGACTTCATTCAAAAGTGATTAAGACCAACATATTATTTTAAAACATTTACATAATATTTCATTAAATGTATTTGTTTTTGTTTTTATGGCAATAGTTTAAAGGTGAGCGAAGTATAGTAATAATTTCAAATAAGAGGCTCATACGATTTTTTTGAAAAGGCTTTTCTTAACGGAACTGCTACTGTTATCCAGAAATTATTCGTGAGTGTCACCCAGAATTACGTAAAACATTAATCGCTCTATTTTATTCTCTGTGAGAAGGCTATAATAGACCACTATAATTCCTCCAGGATCATCTCAAAGTGACAATGTTAATCTAAAGAAAATCTACTGATCACTAATCCCATAAGTGATCATAAATTAGACGTATTACTAAATTTAATGAACATGTTCTCTATGGAAGTAAAATACAGGTAATACAATCATGATCGGACGGCTGTCGTGATTTATATTTACCTAGTTTAATCCACTTCACGACTTCTTATTTATATAGCAATTACTTTTTATTTTCAGAGTATATAGTGAATTAATTGTTAAATTATTTTATTTCACCTGACCATTACTTCGCACAGAAATATGTTTGGATTCTCTGGGATACAATAAATATTATCTTGCGTATTGTTCTTTAATTCGATATGGTTTTTAATTTTAATAAATAAATATTTAAAAAAGTACATTTACAAAAATTACTACTCATACCCTCAAAGAGAGTTAATTCTGAATTTATTCTATCGTGAAAACTTAATTGATATACATGGTTTGTTTAATAAATGTTGTTAATATGGTGCTTTGAAAACAAAACAAAAAATTATGTATCATTATACCATGTAAACTAATAATAGTTTTTTTCTTAATACAGCCAAATCGGTTTTTTTAACGCAGGACGTTTTGTTTATTATGAAACACTCCATTTATTTACAATAAGTTACGTTCCTAACCTATTATTTATGTGAGTTGGAAAATTAACCTGTGGTTATTTTTTAAAACGTTATATGCCTGTTCACATTATAGAACTTTGCATGTTATGGACACAATATAATGAGAGATGATATGGAATAAACGTCTACACTTTTCAGTATGTAAGGAGTTTCAGAATATGGTTACAAACAACGTGTATAAAGAAACGCTTAACTAAAAAATTCAAGCCAGCTAATGAAATAAATAAAAGGAAAACTTTTTTTCGAAAAGTCTTAAAGATGAATTTTCACTTTAAACATATAAAAACGAACTACACAGATGTTATGTATAAAAAGGGACACGATGAAAAGATTCATGTACCACTCGATGACTACGAACTTAAATTGGGGTTCTCAAAACAAAAAAACACGCAACATCACTTCAACTCTCTTGACTCTCTTGTTAAAACTTATTAAAGAAAAACATTCAATTTCAAATTAAATGCTAACTTTCTGTAACAAATAACACTCAAACGAATCATTAAGGTTCAATTAAAGATCACAAGCCTGGCAATCATCTCAGACAAGCAGTCAGTTTAAGCTAAATTCATTTTCAACATACATATTCATTTATCCCCAGAGAGATACAATTTAAACATTCATTTTAAATTTAAAAAAAAATAATTATCAAATAATTTCATTAGAGTATAAAATTTACTTACCCGACGATAGTTGACTTTCCACAAATACCCCCCCTAATTTTGTTAATAATATTATTTTATACAATTAGGAAAGGCTAAGTAAATACACTTGTATAAACAAAAATACTATTTGACTCCTGCGTAAACCAGAGATGTTAACAATATAAACACTGTGAATCTCTTATGAAAAATGGTGTTACCCGGTGGCAATTATCATCGCAGATCTCACATTCAATAGAATTATAGATGTAGTGCTTCCTACGCAACCCGTCAATATAAATTTCATTTATAATTGAGTACATGTACAGTCGGATTCAAAAGTAATGCAAGAAATTGAGCGGCGCCACTTACGCTCTTCAAGAAAATTGAGTTTCATTTACTGCGTTTGATGTCCCTGGTTACGCAGCGCAAATTAATCAGTTGTTTGTAAACACGCATTCAAATGTAGGAGTTGAGAAGTTATTAAATTATTGCACTTAATTTGTCATTCTGCGTTCGATTCCATTTGGTTTATGTGATTTGTGCGTATGTATTTGTTATTTATTATCCCCGGTTTTCAATGTTGGTTTGTATTTTACGTAAAATTTGCCTTGCATTGCAAGGCACTATTCGTGTTTAATAATAAAGATTTGTTTCAATTTATCAATATGACGATACGTGCCATTGTTATAAGAGTTTATCATTATTTTTCTTTGGAAATTAGTGTATTATTTATCTGAATGAACATTTAAAACATAATACCAGAAAATCGGTAGATATTATTATATCTAGGTAAAATTTTTCACACCAGTATGGATTAAAATGATAACTGGAATAAGTGTTCTCATATTTTGGGAAATGATTACTGTTTGGAAATGTTTATATATTCTTGAGCTAGTATTAAATTAGCTCGTAATAGTTCTTATTTTTTAGTTCACCAAAGTAGATATTTAACTTATAGTTGCAGGACTAGAAGATGCAAGGGGTGTTATTTAAAAAAAAAATAATAGTTATTGAATTAGTAGTTAAATTTTACCTAGATATAACAATATCTACCGATTTTCTGGTATTATGTTTTAAATGTTCATTCAGATAAATTGTAGGCATTTCGCGAGGTTCACGACGTCATCTTTTCTAAATTGAGTTCTTGCATTGCTTGCCTTACGCATAAACAAAAATCTCCTTGAAATGACAAGACGCAAGATTTTTCAAGGAATAGAACAAAACACTTCCCACTTCGCCTGTAAGCTACCGTGGTAGCCTCAAGAAGCATCGATTAGGAATCCCCTGCTAATCTCTCTCGAATAGAGCGAGTGGCGCACATGAAATTGCTCACAGCAATTTTAAATATGAAAAAAAAGGGATTAACAATGTCCATAAAAGCATTCATTTTGGAGGTTTTAACATAGTACGAGTATTTCCCACTGATTCTTTAAAAAATGTAAGGACCAATATCACTTATAAACATATAAAATTACAAGATAATGTAAGGTTCATTACACGAAATATAGAATTGTTCCTCTAGTATCAACAGTAAACCTGTAAAAAAAATACTTCAAAAATTTCTCTAGATGAATCCTTTTGACTACAAAACCATAAATTAGAGTCATATATATGGCATTAGTATTATAATTTATGGAATAATAATGACTACTGGAGTCTTAAAGTGACAGTTTTTAATGCTTGGCATGTCATACACGTTTGAGTTGCTTCGAATTTGGCGCATACTTAACTTATTTTCAAAGTGGCCGCCATGCAAAATTCCCATTACACGAATACATTGAAAGCCTACAAGTGTCCTCTCAGGTGCTTGACTGCATAATGTTTATTTAAATATTTTTTTTTACTTTTTTTTCTATGATGGCTAACATTATTGGAATAACGCTTTCCTATATTTACTCCTGTGAAAATGATGAGACTGGTCAAATGGGTGCTGCTAATGAATAGGTAACCAGAAATCCGAAAGGCGGGCTGCAGGCCTTAAGATGAGTGAAGGTGGAGACCTTGGGAAGTAGGTAACTGCCCTAGTATAACAAATCAAGTCGCTAAATTTTTACCATCTCTTTTCATGCACGAATGCTAATGTAGTGATAGGAACAGAAAGTTGGTTATCGAATGTAATTTTAAATACCGAGAAATTTTAAATAAAAGAAAGTCTATAGAAAAAACAGACAAAGAATGTGTTACTCAAAAATGAAGAATGCACATGGGGATCTCTCTCATGGGGACTCTCTCCAACGAGGAACGTAAAACTTTTTGCGAAAAATATAAAGAAGCTAGAACAGCAGTAAAAACGAGGTTTCGGAAAGCATTGACGGAATTCATAAGTAAAATTATAGCAAGTATTTTATATAACCGAAAGGTGTTTTGGGCTAAAGTGAAGGAGGTTCAAGGTAATAACTTAACAGTATCATCAATGAAAATTGATCAAAGAGAAAGAGTTTCAAACAAATCAATATGAACAAACATCAGCAAATCATTATTTTAAAACGCCTTCACTACATGCACTCATAATAACACCACAACTCTTCCATAAAAAAAACAATACCGTTTAATAATGTTTTAGTCGATGCATAGATAGTCATAGAAAATCCATTAATTCCAAGAAATCACCTGGTCCCGAAGTCCGGCTCAAGTTTACAAAGAATTAGCGTAATAATCAGTACCTTACCCAAAAATAATATTTCATAAATCCTTAAAAGAACATTGTGTTCCTTACGGTTGAAAAATAGCGAACTCTACACCTATATTTTTTGAGCGATGATAAAGAAGAGCCAACTAACTACTGACCGATGTCCCTCACTTCTATATCGTTCAAAATATAGTCGTCAGTACGATCATGGGGTACCTATCTGGATAGTCAAGAGTTGTTAACATAAAATCAGCATGGTTTCCGGAAAGGTAGCTCTTGCGAAACACAGCTAGCCGTTATTTTCTCGACATTCTTGCCTCGGAAGAAATATACGCTCATGAAGACATGTTATTTTTAGATTTTAAAAAACCTGTCGATAAATTACCTAATTCCTAATTGCTCGTTTAGTTAGAAGAATATGGAATACACCACGGCTTGGTTTGTTGGAACAAATATTTTCTAAGCAGCCGCGAGTGTAGGGTAGTCTTGGATGGCGTTAGTTCAGATACAATTAGAGTAACATCCGGTGTTCTCCAGAGAAGTCATCGAGCCCTTATTATTCATTTGGTATATTATTGAGATCACTACCGTAGTAATGGACAAAATTCACCTGTTAGCGGACGACGTAGTACTACAGGGATGGTATCAATGAGTTTGACATGAATACGTTAAAAACAAACCTGGATGCTATAAACAAATAGTGCAATACTTGACCGTTGGAAATACATTTAAAGATTTTTTAGGAGAATAAGAAGAGACAGAGTAGGCGGTTGGAAAAACGTTGTAAGAGAATGGAATTTGAAAGCAGTAGTAGAGTGGAGGATGTTGGAAAAGAATGGGAAGGGAAGGAGTAGGTTGAGATTTAATTTAGGTAGATAGTGCCCATAATCACAAGGATTTTTATACACTTCTATTAAAAATAAACCTAAACGGGTAGATCACTATAATAATTAATCCCTATCCGAGAACAGGAATATCCCGGGGCAAACAGGGAAATACCAAATCGACTAGGTATATTATGGTGAGGCAGAGATTATGGAATAATGTCCCAACATAAGCATAAGAGTGTTAGAAGAAAAGTAAAGAGTATTCGCATTGAACATTTATAGAGGGATTAAACTTTTAAGTAGCTTCATGAAAGATAAGATGTAGAATAAAATGGAGTTAAAAGTGCTCTAAAGGTGCACAAATATATTCAGTATTCTTGATACATATACTAGGGTGTACGCATACGATGAAAAATGAGATTTTTAGACGTCCAAAATGGTGTATATACTGAAGCCCATAAGGTCAACAGGTTGCTTTTTTTGGCCTTCGGCTAGCGGTGAACCCTTAAAGAGATATTAGTTGGGTTCAAGCAACAATGGATTTGCGAGCCAGGAAACACCAGAAATACGATATCCAAATCAAGACAAATGCAGAAAGAAATCCGTATGCAATAAAAATTGACCGTATTATAATATATGGGTTGAAAAACTAATCACACTAGTCACAAAATAAGTGCAACTAGTCTACAAGGCTTTGGGCAATCGAATGACAAATGAAACTCTCTAAATGGACGAGGCACAACTTTCGAATAACGCATGAAAATAATTTACAATGCATAATTAAATTAATAAATTAAGTACACCCTAAACCAAAACAACAGTGTATGACTATTAATGAAATGCAGAAGAATCGCTGTAGGAATTTACTCAAGGATTATTATTTGAAAGCAAATTATCAAGCATCTTCAATGCCTTAAAGCGATAAATAAAACTTAACTAACATCCAATCGCAGTTAAGGCACTATGGAACAAATAGAGTGCTTTTGCGATGAAGGAACTATTTATTTATGAAAAGGAACAGCTACAGCTAATCCTGACGTGTTATACCAAGCGCGTAGTATCACATAACACGAAAAATAACTAACACAACTACCGTAACGTGAACAAATTAAGCACATAGCACGCAGTATTACGATTCGCCCATTAATAAAATAGTAAATTATCAAAAATTGTATAATTCTTAGAACATGAGCACACAGTTTAAATATTAAGAAGCAATCAACATAATCCGCGAAGAAATGGATCATCAAATCTCGTGGGATAAAGGTAGCTCAGTACTGAGATCTATCTAAACAAAAGCATGAATGAATTCAAATGCTACACCATTACCAACACTGAAATGTGTAATGTGCACCTGGGTGCTTTGCTCGGCACATTTTTGATCGTGAAATCACTACCATCATACAGCTATATATCCACTTAAACAACAACATGAAGCATACCTAAGCTCTGCAAAATAGAAAATGTATCTTCAATGCTAACATCACGTAATTTTAAATAGTAGGTATACAGTAATTGCACACTAACCTCAGATTTATAATACAGGCATTGAATTGATGCACTAATTTCCTCAGAAAAATAATGATAAACTCTTATAACAATGGCACGTATCGTCATATTGATAAATTGAAACAAATCTTTATTATTAAACACGAATAGTGCCTTGCAATGCAAGGCAAATTTTACGTAAAATACAAACAACATTGAAAACCGGGGATAATAAATAACAAATACATACGCACAAATCACATAAACCAAATGGAATCGAACGCAGAATGACAAATTAAGTGCAATAATTTAATAACTTCTCAACTCCTACATTTGAATGCGTGTTTACAAACAACTGATTAATTTGCGCTGCGTAACCAGGGACATTAAACGCAGTAAATGAAACTCAATTTTCTTGAAGAGCGTAAGCTCAATTTCTTAAATTACTTTTGAATCTGACTGTACATGACATTACCAGAAAAAACACCAGAATGTACTATAATGCGATATTTTAATCATTTTGATTCACAAATACTAATTGCAATAGAATATTATAAAATAATCCCTCATCTAGACAAAATTATAAACGAAATACTGATTGCACAATAGCACTTTACTGGTGGATAAATCCTCATTAGGTTGAAAGGTACTTACATCTCCAATCCAATTATTCTTTCAAACAAATATCAACGCAGCAATCGGCATTTCGCAAAATAATATTTTTGTTTTAAATAAGTTAAAAGTAAAAAATAAAAAAAAGGAAATATTTTACAAATAAATCCTTTCCTCAAAATGATAAATCACTCCAAAATGTAAACATAGAAAACTTTAAATCATCTTCACAACTTTCACCTTTCATTTTGAAGATTCTTGAAAATTTGAGAAAAATAAAAATAATTTATAACTGAATGTACCAATATCTCCTGAAATAATATTTATATCAACAAAAAACTGCGCTAATTAGCATTCATAATCTCCTAGTCACCGTAGGGAGTACCAACATTTTAAAATAAAAAAGGTGGTCGTGGCTAGCGTTGAAAAAAGTAATTCATGATTAATTATAAAATAATTTAAACTTCAATAGTCCTACGATTCCACAGGGTCACTTCACGAATCATAATTAAGTAAATGAATGAAATGTCTCAATGATTTATTATAACCACATATTAACAAATGAGTTGCTATCCATGTCGTTAATCCGCCAATTAAGAAGACCTTTTGAAACAATTACAGATTGAGGGCGATGTCAGCGGAGGATGTTAACAATTTTTCAAGATATTTTATTTTTAAATAAAGAATAAAAGTAGAATTATTTTACCAATAATTAAATGTATTCAAATGAGGCTACCAATGCAATGAAAAATTACAAGATGTCAAAGGGTTTAATGTTTCAAACGAAGAACGGTCAACTGCTTAAGGAATTTAACGCTTACTACTCGAAAATTCGTAAAGTATGTCACAAACAGATGTTGCTTCTATGACTTATTACTTGGACACAGTATTAATATTCACTTTTGGCTAAGAAATAAGGGAAAGGAGCCATAAAGTGACCATTTCTCGGAAATGGTTTTTAATGATATATTTTATCCATAGGCAAAAAGGATATTGAAATCTTCGCAATTTGTCCAGCAGTATTTTCACAGGAAATTTAAAATAGCTTGTATAGACGAGGGGACCCCATAAGGGAGAGAAAAAATCACAAAGCAAGCATAGAAAGGAAGCAAAAATCCACTATAATACCCTTACGGCAAAGTAAAGTACCATGATATCACACTGTTGATCGAACAATGTGACTAAAAGTCAGCTTCTTGCAGATTGGAAATGTAAATAGAAATATCATGGAATTAGAATGACTACTGCAAAAATGCAAGACTCCGCTTATTTAAAACATTAACCGTTTTGGAAGACCTTATCCCAAATGCATTTTAAAAATCAATTATTTTTTGACTGAATTTTGAACAGGACAACGTATCCACAACATTTTTTAATTCGAGAAAGAAGATACAATTGATAAAACTAAAATTGCGAGCATCATAGAGAAATAGCTGCAGCAAATGTAGTATAACTGCTGTTACTGAATTCACAACGGTAGTCTTAAAGCCAAATATTTATCAGATAATAGTAATCAAAATGTCTTCAAACGAAAGGCAAGAGTATGGTATAAATTTAGTCAATACAAATAAAACGGTTTAAAATTAAAACAAGAAAAATTATTAACACCACAGATATTATTTCAACTCAATGATACAAATTTGATGGGCACATTAAACGGAGTATTCCTTCGGGATAAGCCATTTTCAATGCATCTAAATATGTCACTTGTAGAAGGTATTTCCATTGCTTGACGCTCTCCCACATCACCACGAGAACCATTAAATAGAAGTTGATATTTGACCAAAAAAAATGAAATAATAAAAAATATTCAAGTACTTACTCAAGGTGTATGTAACTGATGATTGTTGACAGCAATATGTCTTCCGGAGCGGTGATACAGCGATTCGTGAATTTCTGAAAATACAGATGACATTAAAACTAGATTAGGCAATTCAAAATCATCGAAAACGTAATAAATGGCAATTGTGTACAACTTTAATTTCTACTTACAGCACATAGAATTAAATAATGTGCAGCAATTTATTTTTTCCGAAACAAAATCAAAATATGACCTTTGGATTTCATGTCGATTACTTGAAGATGTCACACAAATGTGAGAAAAATTATCAACCGAAGTTGATAATTGAATACGAAATTAATTAAATGAATTAAAGTCAAGTACTTACTCAAGGCAAATGCAACTGAAGATTGAAGAAGGCAATATGTCCTCCGGTGATATTGCGAATCGAGATATTTCTGAAAATGTAGAGAATATTTAAAAAATATGAGATATGAAAATTCAAATCAATTAAATTTATATTAAATGACAATATTATTAAAATTCAAATCCTACTTACAGCGCACGGAACTAGGTGATGTGAAGAAATTAGTTTCCTCCGAAACAAAAATAAAATGGCGTTGAGAACTTTCTGAAAATACAGATAATATTTTAAGAATATAAGACATGACAATTCATATTAATGAAATGAATATAAAATGACAATATTATGCAAATCCATATCTAACTTACAGCGTCTAATTCCTTCACTCGATGAAGTGAAGGAATTAGTTTTTCCGAAACAAATTCAAAATGGCGTTTTATAATCTAACTGGCGACTAGAGACAAATCGTACGTGTCGTTCCATTTCGTCAATTATATGTTCCCATGCAAACGATGAGGAAGGTGAGGTGGGGGAGCAAGAGTAACTTGTAAAAGTAAGTACAAAGTAAGAACTCAAAGCAAAGTGGAAGGGGTAGCGAAAAGTGGTTTGGAAAAATCACTCACAGCGAATTTCAGAATTCTGTGTTTTAATTATGAGTCCAGTAATAAAACCTCTTTTACGTTCGGTATTTCGCACATTTGTTGCATCCGAGTGAATAATGAAGCATTTAAATGAACGGTTAAAACCACATAAATGTACTCACCGAGGAATGCAGCAAATGACGGAAAGGTAATGGATCCCACGGGAAATCGTTCAGTACAAGTACAGAAGACTCTGAAAATCAGAAAGTAATTCAATACGTTAGTACTTTTCATATTTAACAAGCACCAACATTTCTTAGAATTCAGCGGTACAACACACGTACCGCTAAACTCCGTGGAGTAATCCTTTTAGCACCAGGTCGATACTGTAAATCGTATTGGCGAATGATCTCTGCCTACGTGACGATGCCGTCGTAGGTTCACGGGAAGGAAGGAGGGAGGGGAGGTAAAGGAGAACAGGAGATAACTGAAGAAGGGAGGGGTTTATGAAAGAACGTCTTTCTCTTCGACCGAGGTGATGTGATGACGGCGTAATCTAATCTGATCACCACTCCTTGCTCAAACTTCGCGTCTCTGAAAGACTCGACAAAAACGAATGTTTCCTTTCGTTTGAAACGTGAAATATAATCACCGCTGCTTGGGTTTGGTTAAAACGTTTTTGTGAAGAACTGCAATTGTTATTCAAACAGTTTGCAGAGGACTGGTTTAAATTTTTATTTGATGTATAATTGTTTATTAAACCTCCTTTGAACCTGCGGGGAATAAGAACTTTTACGTTTAAACGCAATGTACACAATATGAGTTCATAATAAACACGCACTGTCAATCGACATACTATTTTAAAATCTGCTTCACAACCGATATAGGGTGAAATTTTAATTAAATTTCAACATATTTTAAATCAATTCTTAGTTACGTTATATTCACTGCAGTGTTGCAGAAGGGCAACCCAGGAAATTGCAAATAGCATCGCTGTGATCTCGCAGCGGTATCGCTAAGAATTATAAAGTATCAGACTTATATCAAACCAGTATCCTTCAGTATCGACAGCCGGCAGCCTGATACTTCAACAGTATCAACCGAGTCGATTAGCAACATACTGTTTGTTTATATACTTAAGTTTATTGATCCTATTGATTGTATATTTGTCACGAGCTGAATTTAAGAGAGTGATTTCTTACACTCAATTAAAAATCTAATTGCTGAAATATTGAAAATAAATCCATCCACGTTAAGTAAAAAGAACTCCAAGTGATCAACCTAAATATGGTACAGTCAACTCCACGTTCACTAGGTACAGTAGAATTGTAAATAAACCTATGATATTCTAATACTTTTTTATATCAATTTAACCTGTAAAGTTCTAGTGTATATTTTGTATGAATTTCAAAAGGGGAGGTTTTTCATGTACAAGGATTGATTAGCATTATACTAATATGCTGACTGTTTATGTTTTATGTTCATTGAGACTATTTACTGTAATATTGAAACAAGATCTATTAAATGAATCCAATTTTTCAAACTTAAATAAATATATAATTGCTGAATTATTTTTCATAAATCCATCAACCTCGAGTAAAATAATATAAAACAATAGTCATCGGTGATTGGGTACCTACCCCAGGTGTGAACACAACGAAATTGAGGGAAAGAAGTCAGTCAGCTGTTCCATTCCTGAAGTTAAACCATACCCAGAATGTAGGCACTCCCGGATAGGTACCTAGGCATCATGCACGTTTTTACATGAATGTAGACTAAATGTCAAGCACGCAGATTTAGAAATTTGCCATTGGGGCGGGGGGGCGGGATTTAAGTCCATCACTTCCCGTCCATCGAGCATCGACGAGTCAGTATCCACGAAGTATCGACAACGGATACCCAGTATCCCGTCCAATACTGCAGTCTCGACCAGTCTTGAGGAGAATCAGAACGAGTCTCGGGGATAGAACTGCACGATACTCATGAATAATGCCAGGAAACTTTCGGGGTGACTGAATTGAGATTACGGCAATACTTAGTATCGGATACCGTTTGATAGTGATCTGATACTCTTCATTTTGACTCGGGTACCTCTATGGTTTCCCTGAAAAATGTCGTCCACTGTTGCGTAACATAAACGCCTCTAGTAGTTCCTGATATTCCTTTGTTTTCGATGGAATAGTAGCTGAGGAACAACTATCCCTCCATCCTCACCTGCGCACATTCAGTTGTTAACATACGATTCTCGCAAACGCACGATGGAACTGAATTCGTGTCCACGTTGAACATGTTGTTGCTCTCAAATTACGTGTTGCTGCATTTATCAGCATTATGTTCTTTTTACATATATAATTATTTAAATATGAGTTTAAATTTTCGAGATAAGCAGAACACAAAATATGGCCATGAACTCCACTTAATGAAAACTTATAATAATTTTCTTTTTAATTCTACGTTTTAATAACTTTAAACATTACTGAGTTTATTCTTGACCACAATTAATTAGTTGCATATAGGGTTGGATTGAGGGTTGGTCAATTTTTACAAAATATCTCAACTTCCTTTTGCCACCGTTGTTCTACTTAATACTATAATCATCAGCTCTGAAACAACATAATGTTAAGAAAGAGTTACCATATATTTTTGTTTGAAGACATTTTAAGCTTATCTTGTAGGTAGGATGACTCTTTCGTTAATTTCTGCGTTTTATTCATTTTGAAAAACTCAACGTTTCGCTTCTCTTACTGGAAGCGACATCTGAAGAATGAGAGTACACCAGCTTTAGTTCGCTCTTATATATAGCATCGATGTCCATTATACCATTGTTGGGATTATTTGAATTTTTTTCGGGAAACGTTAGCCGTTGGAATTTTGCAGGAGCCAAGAAACCTTTCCAAACCCTGCTAAGGATATATCTATCCTCCCTTTTTAAGTTTTTGGCCTTTTGGCTGTCTCTATGTCCTCACGCATTAAGTGCGGATGATATTCTTGCGTCTTGGCCAAGACCCATGTTGGGCGAACATTATCTTATGTCCAGAGCATGAAGCGGAATGTTTGGCAACCGTTGATGTGTCCCATTTATGTTGCTCCATCGCTCTCTTGTGCTCTTGAAGCCTTTGAGAGATTGCTCACTTACTCTGCCCCACATAGCTTCTCCCGCAGAGGCAGAGATCCTTATACACTCCCATAGACTGAAGGGCAGGATGTTTTTAATTTACTTTACCGTGCTGAAGAGAGTCACTATGTTTCCTCTCTGCTAGGTTTTAGCAATACTGTCAGTGACTCCGGAGATATAGGAAAGTAATGAGTACGTCATTGACTTGTCTTACGGCCCCCATCATTATGGCGCTGTTTCGTCATTGCTCTTTTTATGAAGGAGGTGCTGTAGCCGTTTCCTTGGAGAGCCCAAATTAAATGTTCCATTTCTTTGCCGAGATTTTCGGCACCACACACAATTCTGGCATGGTGGCTTAATGTTTTCATTACGCAAGACTTTTGCATTGGATGGTGATGGGACGCAGAATTCAAATACCTATCGGTGTGGGTTATCTTTCTGTATCCCTAGTGTCCCATCAATTCTTCTTCTCACCATGACATCCAAGAATGGCAGATAAACTCCTTCTTCTAGCTATTTCGTAAATTTAAAATCTGGATGGATTATATTAAGGTGTTCATGGAAAGCCTCCAGTTTCTCTTTTCCATGTGGCCAGATCACAAAAGTGTCATTCACATATATGAACCAGCATGATGGCTTACCTGCGGAGGAGTACAAAGACTTCTTCTAAAAAACTCCAATTATAAATTAGCCAATATTCTGTTCGTATATAACTCCATTATAATTGTAGAAGTTGTTAAGGAGGCTAAATTAGGCCAATATTTGATGGTTCTTCGGCATTCCAAGCTCGTTGGATTTTTTTGAATTTCCACCAAATCAAGGAAGGGAACTTGGGTAAACAGCAACACCACATCAAAGCTGACTATTCGGTCTTCCCTTAGTCACTCGTAGATCTTTTAGAATTTTTATGAAATTTTCCATGTTTTTTATGAGTTATAGTCCGTTTATAGTCCGTAACACCGATCAATTCTTGAATGCCTTTTCATATGTACTAGACCAATATTCAGGCAGGCTAGTCTACCGTGTTTACAATCAGCCTCAAAGGGATTTGTTCCATTAGAATTTTTGGCGGACCATAGAGATGAGGAACCTGAGATGTTAAAGTGATTAATTTTTATTGATCATAAAAAGGAATTGAAGAAGTTTTAATTAATTCCTTTACTTTACGCTCAACTCTGGCCGTTCGGTCTAATTTAAACTCCCATATGTTTCCGTATCCACAAGGGAGAGGTTTCTCTTGTCATATTCATCCTTCGTCATAATAAATTTTGCGCTGCCTTTTTCCGATGGAAGGATGGGGATATTCTCCTTAGATTAAGGCTACTTCATGTTTCGCAGTTCTGCAGTTGGTAAATTTAATTTAGGTATTATGGAAGATCGTAGTACTCGCCCTATTTCATGCCTCAAATTTTTAAGCTATATCCAAATGAAGTAACCTTATTGAAGCCTCTAATCCTGTGATATCATCTTCCGTTGATAATTCTTTTGGAAAATCCACGAAGTTTAATCCTTCTGCAAGAACCGAGATCATATTCTTGGCCAGTGTATGCTCGGACAGATTGTTTCCCGCTATTATTAGGTCAGCATGTGGTTTCTTCTGCATTATTGCGATGTTGTTGAATTTGCGCTTCTGTTCGAAGGTGGTGGCTTCAAGAGTTATTACCGAGGAATCTTTCTTAATTTGGACTACGATTTCCCAGTACTCTCGATTCAAAATACCAGAGATCTCCAAGTGATGATCATATTATTCATCCGCAATTGTAAAGAGTGACATGCGAGTTGCACGAACGTATTCCTTATGAGAGCATGGCTGGTTCGTTTGAAGATTTTTTTGGCCTTTGGCGTCTTCAGATGATGTTTGACTTACACACATGTGGGAGTTATTTCCGTATCTTCGCACAGTTGTAAGAAAGCAAGGGATGACTGAAGTTTGCTCTTCTTCATCCGAGGACATTCCAGTATTCTAATGTTCTTCTTAATGTCCTCCCCGTAGAAGATATCATTTTTGGTTGAAGGCTTACCCAACTTTCCATAAAATTCCAACGGCTCTCTTCCGAAGAAGATTCAAATCGGACCAACAATGATGCAAGAGACATCGATGCTATACATAAGAGCAAACTGAAGCAGGAAAGCGCTATATCTCGTGATGACGCTTCCAGTAAGAGAAGCGAAACTTTGGAATTTACAAAATGAATAAAACGCAGCATTGTCGAAAAACATCATCCTACATATTGACTATATATTATAAATATATTGCTATAAATAAGGTAATACTCATAAAATTGGTACCTTAAGGTGACATTTGAGTAAATTTTTGTTTTGGCAACGGTAAAAAATTTAAAGATTACATTAAAGTAACCAAATATCAATATGGACAGAAGAAAGCCGAAATAGAAACATAATGCCAAAAATTTTGATTAAAATATATAATAAGTAAAAATAATAATAATTCATTATGAATTGTATAAATAATAAAAATAACAGCTCTGTACAAAGTTTCATTTATCTTTTTGTTATAAACTGATGTCTATTTTCTATAAAGTTCAAGAACGGATGTGTTTTGTATATGCGTAAAATATGTGTAATATATATTAAAAATGTGAGAATAACTAATATCTGCCGACTGCGACTGATCCATTATCGGTTCGTCGTTTCCATGGGAAGGTGGGAGGGGAGGTGGGAGGGGAAACAGGAGATAACTGAAGAAGGGAGGTGTTTTGAAAGAATGTCTTACTCTCGGATCGAGGCGGAGGTATCCGTTGAGACGGCGTAATCTTATCTGATCATGACTGTTTGCTCAAACTGCGTGTCTCTGAAAGAGCCGAGGAAAAGGAATGTTTCCTTTCGTTTGAACCGTGAAAATATTTTATCTCTCCTTGGGAAATCGTATAAAGTATTGTTACGATTGAATCCCTGTTACATTAACTTCTCTCGCAGTTTTTAAAGGATGAGTTGGAATGTTGACCCAAGAGTAATATCTTTCTAGTTTTATTTCAGTGACCATTGCGGGGAAATCGTATATTTACATTTCAATATCATTTTTCTCTATCCTCTGTTCCTTTAATTGGTTTTATGACCCTATGTGGGAGGAGGTGTACGAGCAGAGGGGTTCAAAGCGGGGAACCGCGGGATTCAAGGATAACCTGCTCATTGATAGGTGCATATGCCAGGATGCCATACGGCACAAGCGAAACCTTTCAATGGTCTGGGTGGACTTCGATAAGGCTATTGACACCACTTCATTTGAGCTAAGATGTCGACCTGAGAGTAACATTTTTCTATACCTTATTTCAGCGAAAATTGCGAAGAAATCGTATATTTACTATTCAATGCTACTTTTCCCCATCTTTTATACCCTCAATTATTTTTATGAATCATTTTTCCCAACAAAGTTTCGAATGTTCTTTATATCATCTAAGAAATGGCTCTTTTCCAAGGAAGAATAAAAATATTGAGCTTATTCATTAGACTTGATTTATGACAATATTCCATTAACTATGTTATTTCCAAATGCTTCTTTGAGAATAATAAAATATACGCTCAGTTAACCGGCACATTATTAAAAATTGGCTTATTTAACAATTATTGGGAGCTGCTTTTAATAAAATTTCAATATAAATTGTTTTATTTCTCCTCTGTTGCATCTACACAACAAAGATCCAGCACAATTAAACAAAATTAAAGAAAAATGGAGGGTGTAGTAAAAAAAAAGTTTGGAAAAATTTGCTCACCTTCAATTTCATTGAACTAGGTTGGAATTATGAGTCAATAAGTAAAATGTTTTACGTTCTGTATTTCGTACACACACTTTCCCTACTCGTTGAAACATGTTAGCCCTTCATTTTATATTTAAGTGTTTCACTCAAAGTAGAACAAGGAAGGGTTATCTTCTGTACATTCAGCGTTAAAATAAACATTCCAACGAACCTCGAAAGTAATTGGTCTTTCCTAACCGTAATTGGTTGTCTCTGTCAATGTTCATATTTCCGCATTTACTGCCATCATGTAATTTAAACCATTAATAATTTTATATATTTAAATGCGCAAAATATACAAAATTCTCAAAATATCGGAATGATTCACTTGGAAAAACTGCAATTGATGAACATCTATTGCGATGCAACATTGATTACGGCCTTGAAGATAATAAATTACTCTCTTCGTAAGAGCTTTGGGAAATGCTTTAAAAGAAATAAAGAAATTCATTCATAGATTGGTCATTTAACGAGAAGTATTAAAAACCTTTGATGACCGCTTTTAAAAAAACAATGATGTTAACAACAGAAATATATTTTTTGAGAAAGTTTAAACAGATTTTTAATCAGTAAACTATGGTATCACTGGCTTTTAGAGACTATTATTAAATCATTAACTTTTTGAACAATTTGAGTTCGGGTTACGAGACGGAATAGTCATGAAGATAGCAAATGAAAAGTTTGAAAGACTGACTGCTCAGAATACCCATATCCGACAGCTGAGAGATGCCATAAAATGCTATTGGTCGGTGCAAGGGAAAATAGAGGAAGCTATGGCAAATGAAGCATTCATTTCAAAACAACCACGATCGTTTGACTTCGTAAAAGAAAAAGCAGACGATTGAGAGGCGCTGCATTTGGATCACACAAGGACAAAGCACCAAACTGGTGATGAAAATGGACGGGAAAGCTAATGCTATTGTGAGAATAGGCCGGAGAATCTAAATTCATTCAAAATGTAAAACCGTAAATTGAAGGCCAAAAAGAAAGAATGCTAAGTATGTTCATAGTCAATTTCAAGGAGTGGAACAAAGAAACTTATTTGAGGGTTTATCCAGTGGCGGAAAATTGTAATTACAAAACTAAAACCATTTTGCAATGACTCCTTATGTATAACCACTTAATAATGTCATGAATTTATAATAAATGCATTACCTAAGGTTGTTTTTCATTTCCATATTGTGTATTGAAACCCGAAATGTAACCTTGACAATGAAACAGACATTATATGCAGAAAAGACCAAGCAAAAGATAACATTTTTAAAAATAATTGAAATGTAGATTAGTAAAATAAAAAAATTTGGTGAGTTCCAAAAAAGGAAGGATAGTTTTGTATATATGGAATCTTGGTTCATTGCAGAAAGGTCACATGCGCAGACTGAGGGACAGTGATTGGTGGGTTTGGAGAAGAATCGATAGGTTGAGCTGGTAATCGAGAATGAAGAAGAACGAGGACGTATTAGAAAAGACGGGAGAGGAATGACATGAAAGGATAATTTTCGGATAAGGCAGAATAGGGGGATAAGGTATTGAGGGAATGCTGAAGAGGGTACAGAGTGGATAACGCTGGGAAAGCAGGCAGTAGGAAGGAAGAGGACAGAAGTGCTGGAAGACGAAATTGAGGGGATATTCGCGTAATCAATAGCAATAAATACTTGAAATACGTACTTAATAGCTACATAATACTCATTGTTTGGCAAAATAGGAAATATTAATTTACAAAGATCTACTGACAATACCGTCACACCTAATCTTAAGGATGATTAAAATGTCAAACAGAGCTTCTCGCGATTAACATCTGCTGCATAAGATTACGGGCAAGAATTAGGCACCATCAGAAGATTGGCGATTATCTGTCATTATCTTTCCGTATCCAAAGTAATGCAAGAGTTATGCAAAAACGTTAATAATATTAGTTGGTGTGATAAGGTGTACCCAGGAAGTGCTTTAAATGCAATTAATTTTTAGTGCTGGCGAAGTATTAAATATAAAATATAAAAATAAAATTTAATCGACGATATACCTCCAAGTGGTCTGAGTGACAACCATGGGTTATTACCAGCCAAACACAAGAGTTTTGCTTGCCCTAATTCGTTCTTGTCAAATCCACTACACTCAGGGACATTTAATTTTATAAAAGGTAAACTAAGATGCTTTAAAACATGGAATCGTAGGCTTTTGTAGATACAAGAGTAAGACTGTGGTGAGTAGTTAACCCATTAACGCCTAGCGTGTTCATATGATCACAGCAAACATTACTTGCTCTACATTGCTCTCCTTTCCGCATTTCTCATATTTTTTTAATGCGGTTTTGGTAACAACATCTTGATATATTAATCGTCCTCATGACGAAATATTAAATCAATTCAACTGAATGTATTTGATACACAGCTTTCTCAATGTGGTGGCCTAACCTAAACTGCTCCGCGTGAATGCATGACTTTAGTTTACTACATAGTACAATAGCATTTTTCTTCAAATTCTCATGCACTTCAGTACACGTGCTAAGAATACTAGAATATACTCTACAACTTAATATTGTTGTAAAATATTCATCAATGATAATATTATTTAGAAGAAATGTTACGCGTGATCGTATGATCACGCTAGGCGGATACCGTAGCAATAGGGTTCCACGAGGAAGGCAGCGTTACTAACGCTTTTTTCGCTAAAGGTAATGAGATATTTCTTATTTGGGACATTGTAATAAATCGCTGGTGTTTTTTAGCTATCATGTTATTATTTTTACTTTATGGTTGTGAATGAAAAATTGTATACCGATCATTCATTGGTGTGTCTGCATTGAAGCTAATTTGTGGCACATTTTATCAACTCTCGGCTGAAGCGTCCCAACAATTTATATCCAGGTGCTATTTTACAATGTAGCTAGTAATAAAATGAGGAATGAAATAACTATTATATAATAATATCAGCTAAAAAGCCATGAAATCAGAGTGTGGAATGCTACGATGTAACAAGGGTGATTCACGGTTTTTTTTCTCTGCACAACGATTCAACTGAAATTTCATTACTATGTGGGCAACTTCAGGAGGTAGATGCTCTGTTCTTCTACTAAAAAGCTGAGCTATTTCACATCAATTTACTACGGCAAATATTATTGAAATGTTTACAAATTATTCATTCAACGCGTCTGTTTTTATGGGAATGACTCTTCCAGAAGTTTTATCAGCACTGGAAGATGACAACGACGACTTTTTAGGCATCTATATAGAACCTCCGGAGAGGAACGTGTTATCTGACGAAGATTCTGCTGAGGAGGATGGTAGTGTCTTCATAGATAATCAGTCCGGTCGTCAATGTCGAGTGGGTGCTGAAATATTGGCGAGTACTCAACGAGGGGAATGTGAAAGTGATGGACTCGAGACGAGTGACAAACGGGTAAACTCAAAATCAAAGAGGAAGAAGGTGAAACGAGCTTTGACTACGTAGAGAGATGAAGATATTTGTGTAAAAGATTCATTATTTCTGGACGCAAACTATTGTGACATTGGTGAGAATTCGCAGACTGAAATTTTCGAGTTGATATTTGATGATGAATTAATTGACTTCGTAATTTTGCATGCAACAGATTATGCCACATTGTAGAATTTTCGTAATTTGAATATAACATCTGCTGAAATGAAGGTCTTCCTGGGAATTTTGATTCTCTCGTGTTAAAATAATGTTCCCAGTAAACGTGATAACTGGGATTTATCTGGCGACTTACGTAATTAATTTGTTGTAAATGCTATGTGCCGGGATAGATAGCCTGAATATGTTGAATTTATGCAGAAAATGTATAGATTTTTACACTGTGCAAATTATTCCCAGCCTAATGCAGAAGACTAAATGTGGAAGCTAAGGCCAATTATAAATCTAGTGAAAACACGATTTCTTTCTTTGTTCCGCCCTGAGGAGCACCTGGCTTTTGATGACTGCAAGGTTGAATATTTTGGACGACACCCTTGTAAACAGTTCCTACGCGGTAAGCCTATTAGAATTGGCTACAAAGTGTGGTCTCTAAATGCCACTACCGGATATTTAGTGAACTTAGAGGTTTATAAAGGTAGGACCCTGCATCGAATTCCGAATATGAGAATATTGTAGGGAAATGCGCTGCTCCCCTTCTGCAAATGCTGGACGAAATACCTCTAGAAAAAAGGAACTAAGCCTATAAACTATATTTTGATAATTTATTTACCGGGATTGACCATCTAAAAGAGCTTAGGTCGAGGGGTTATGGAGCCACAGGAACTATTAGATAAAACCGTATTCCAAAAGGCTATCCATAATGCCATCTAAAGAAATACGTAAGAAAAAATACGGAGTTTTTTATGAGAAATGCCTTAGTAAGGAGGATGACATCCTTTTGGTGAAGTGGGTAGAAAATTCCACATTCAGCGTGGTTACTACCTGTTTTTGCATTCAGCCCGTAGCTCCTGTGCCGCCATTTTCACGGGCAGGAAAGAGGAGTTTGCATTCCCCGCCCATTAGTGATTTCAACAGTACAACCGTTACATGGGGGGAACGGACAGAATGCACGAAAGTGTCGTACTACAGAATAGGGATAAGAGGTAAAAAATGGTGGTGGTGCATATTCACATGGCTAGTGGACGTGGGATTGCACAATGCGTGGCTCCTCCATAAGAAGTCAGGGAAAAAACTCTCACTAATACAGTTTCGTCGCAGCAGCGTCCAAATGTATCTGACAAAATACAAAAATCCCCCGCTTATTGTTTGTGTAGGGCGAATTTTGAAGTCAAGGATAATAGAATCCATGTCCGAGTAAGTGACGACATTTGCCTTTACGGTATAGGCCAGTTGATTGAACCATGTAATCGACACCGCTGTCCAGGTGAATATTGCCAAGTACTGTTCGTACCCAATATGTAAAATATGAATTAGGGATGTTTGTACCGTGTTTTGCAAATTTTCAAAAAAAAAATTAATTTATTTACAGTTCACAATACTTTTGTGTTTTTGACATACATATTTGCAAAATTTTTTAACGCAATATCGTTATTATGTTCAAAAGAATCAATAAAAATAACTTTAAAAATCAATATTTTTCATATATTTTAAAGCCTTAACCCAGGGAGCAAGATAAATTTAGCGATTATTTGAAGAATGGAATGTACGGGAACGAGGATGCCATTGCCACGGTATCCGCCTAGCGTGATCATATGGACACAGGTCATTTCCATGAAACCACTGCACATATTTCAATAATATTTGGGGAATAAGTTTTAAATACAATAATGATCAACTCCTGAAAAGAAGAAAAAAATCGGAGGAAAAAAAAAATTCCGGCGTTAAAGGGTTAAGCTTGGTGGTCGAAAAACAGACCAGCAGCAAAATAAAAGTTTGAGAATGGATGTGATGTTGTCTCAAGGAAGTTATAATGTTGTCTCAAGGAAGATGGTTCGGAACTGTTTCATTGTAAAAGAAATAATTCTATGCAATGGTAATATTTTTATAAAAAATGTATTAAATACGTCAGATTTCACTGTCTTCATATTAAATAAAATATCCTTGTTGATCACAATGCTAAATGGAAAGGTTACGGGTCTCTGCCTGGCGATGAATGAATTATAACACAGCGTCAATGAAAATTAACAGCTCATTGACAACTTAAGGGAACATTTATACATGGAAATTGAACAATAACTCGACACATTTATGAATGAAACTCATTGACAAATCTTGAATGTGATATTCCACAGCTGCGAGGGGAAATACATGAAAACTAAGAAAACTGACGGAGATGAAGGAAAGACATGGTTGAATATTAATTTGGAATATCTATCCTTCATTGTTAGTTGAAATGTAATGGCTGTCTCTAACGCCAAGATTTTTTAGGAGAAATTCTCGAGCATGACTTTGTGACACATTACCATCTTAAGAATAGCAGAAAACAAATACGGTTATTCCTTATAAAATAATTTCATTACACGACGTAAGTTTCACTTCTGTGCAAGTATCTTCGGGTGACCTTAGAAAAAGTCATTCGGTATTTTTTAGAAGGGAAGGGAAGTGAGGGAAAGGGGAAAACCGTTGAGGGTTTGAGAAGATGGAAGGGCTAGTCGTTAAGCACTTGTCGTAGAAACCAAATGCCCTCACGTGATTAACCACAATTCCAAGTCACCACTCACATGCAGTACTAGATGACCTAAATAGATACGTTTGCTCTCATTCAAATCAAATATCGTATGGGCGAAAAAAACTGCCTACGTCACAATTTGGATTCGTCGTTTCCTTGGTGAGGATGTATGGTGGGAGGGCGGTCGGGGAGTGGTGGGAGGGGAGGTGGGAGGGTTGGTTGGAGGGGAGGTTGGAGGGGCGGTGGGAGGGGAGGGGGGAAGGGATGTGGGGGAGCAGGAGACGACAGAAGGCGAAGTGGAAGGACTTGCGAGAAATCGTCTTACTCTCAAGAAGAAAGGTGGACGGCGTAATCTAATCTCTTCCACACCTTCTTCGCTCGGACGCTGCGTCTCCAACACAATCAAATAAAACCAAATTTTCCTGCTTGGAATGTTTTTCTTACTTCTTGGGAAATTGTGTAAAGTATGAGTGCTTGATATCGCAACCCCTAAACTGGTTTGGGATGGATGAGTTTGAATTTTTCTCCGTGTGGGTTGTGTTTAAAGTATTTCTCGTACAACTTCTCCGAATATGTTTATTTATGCTTCAACGCAACGTACTTTCCTCTCCCATATCCTAAACTGCTTATACTCCTTATAACATAAACTTCAGCAGAATGTTTTGAACACTCACACGGTCATTCTACTTTAATGTAATGTCAACCCCTCCGAGGTGTAATTAGTCTTATGTCGTGACTTGTTTTATGACCTTTTTCTTTTCCATAATTTAATTCAAATAATTGTTTTTGAAATCCATGGAATCTAGACATGTTTGATGGCCATTATAGTACAATTTAGGCTTGTGTAGCCAATGTAGAGGGTCATGTAAAAAAATATTCATAGAAAACTAATTATTTATCGTCTTTTGCATCGCGTTGCCTAGCAAAGTTTTTATGAATGACCACTTTTCCGTAATTGCTGACAAAATGTCGCCCTACATTTTATTCTTAATTGGTTTCCTTTAACAAAACCTGATTACCTTCCTCCATTATAAAATGGGTAAATGGACACAAGTTCCTCATTCTCTCCCGCAACACATTCAGGTTTGAACGAACCAATTTCGCAATCCTCTTACAGAGCTTCTCTTTTTGTCGAGGAACTGGTGTTCTCTATTCAAGCATATATTACTGCAGTTCTTTTATCTGAGAGAGACAGAACAAAAGAGTTTTAACGAGCGAAATAAAACTAATACAGAGAAGAGCGGTATGCTTTGGTTCAAACATGCAAGAAAACAGCTAATGTTTTCCACTGTTGATTGATTCTTTGACGTTATTCAATAAACTGAATTCGTCAATGCGATGTAGAGGTGATAAAAATTTTAGGAATTCCTGCGAAAAAAAAGTTAAGGTCGCCAATTATTAAAACGTTTGAAGGATACGAGATTTTTCCAAAAAGTATCTAAATCCATTTCAACCATCCACCAATGATTTGGTGTTCGCTTCGCTGAATCCTAGATACGAAAAGAGCAATTTTCCAGATGCAATATCCCGTTCGTTGCGTCAATGTATGTTGTTTTGTTTTAAGCGATTAAGCAATGTATTGTTTTGTTTCTTGTCAGAAAATGAAGATTTTGGTATGCATTTCGTATTGTTTATTTTTTTGAAAGGTGTTGAAATAAAATTTGAGAAAGTTGCATGATGATGTTATGGGGAATAATTTCAGAGCCGTAATTGTAGTTTTATAATCCTTCGTGTCCTTGCAGATCTGTACAGATCTGCAAGGACACGAACACCACAGATACTGATCTCCTAGTGAGTTTCGACGTGGAGTCCCTTTTCACAAACATTCCAGTGGAAAAATCTGTACAGGCTGTGCGAGCACTCATCTCACAAGGATTGCCGGAAAACATCCCGAAGATGGTGGACTTTTGTTTAAAGAACTCCTATTTCATTTGGAATGGGAAGTTTTATGAACAAAAGAAAGGTGCGACCATGGGATCTCCTCTCTCTCATGTCATCGCCAACCTCTACATGGAAAAGTTCGAGGAGCAGGTACCTACCGGATTACACCTAAACTCTTCCTGAGATATATAGACGATACTTTCGTCATTTGGCAGCACGGAGAGAGAGAGCTGAAAGAATCCCTGAAGCACTTAAACAACCAATACGACTCTATCAAGTTTACGATGGAGATAGAAAAAGAAAAATTCCTACGATTCTTGGACGTCCTTGTGAAAAAGAAGAACGACGGAAGAATAGGCCACGAGATCTACAAGAAAAAGACTCACACGGAGCGGTACCTACAGCATTCTTCACACCACCATCCTCTACAGAAGAACTCTGTAATCAGGACGCTGTTCCCCCGAGCCATCACTATTTGTGACGAGAATTCCTTGGAAAAAGAGAAGAAACACCTGAGAAAAACAATGGAGAAGAATGGCTACCACCGAGATGTCATCCTGAGGGAGGAAAGAAAAATAAATATGGCCCTGACAAGGACCGACGACCAATCACCGGAAGAAAGACCGAAACCTGCCGCGTTCGCCATGATCCCCTATGTTGCGGGAACCGCAGCGAGGATTCCACGCGCTCTCAGCAAACGCAATGTAGTAACAAGGTTTAATTGTGTCTCCAAGACCAGAAGCCTTCTCGTCAGAGTAAAAGACCATGTACCTATGCAGTCGAAGAGCGGAGTGTACGAAGTCACTTGCAGCTGTGGCAGTAGCTACATTGGGCAGACCTCCAGATCCCTCAAGAGCCGCCTAATGGAGCATCAAAGGGCAACTAAGAACAGACAAATGCTCTGCCATAGCAGAGCACACATGGACGGGCCCTAACCACAACATCAACTTTGAAGAAGCTAAGCTTAATTCCGAAGAAAGGAGATATTTCCCACGTCTCATACGGGAGGTCTTCGAAATAAGCATGAATGAAGACAATTTCAATAGGGAAGAGGGCTATTTCCTCGCGAATGCCTGGAAACGCGTTTTGCGCGGGAAAAAAACAGCAACAGCCAATCACGAGTGACCTAACCCCTACGGATACGATATATAAGGCGGCCAACATACCAGCCGTCCGTGTGGATATTCCAGCGACCTGCCTGCCAGCTGGAAATGAGGCCACATTAGCCAGGATCGTCCTTCAACGTCGATCAATCCATGTCTGCGTGGCCTACTCCCGACCCAACGCTCCACTACCTATTGCCCTCTTCCACTATCTGTCTAACCTCTCCCTCCCATTTGTAATTCTAGGAGATTTCAACGCCAGGCACACAGCATTCCGGGATCGCAACATCAACACCAAAAGAAGGAACCTCGAGAGCATGATCTTAGGAAATGCGGTAGTTAGGCTCGACATCCCATCCCCAACCAGCATACGACGTGGATGCGCATTCCCTGACCATGCTATAGTGTCGTCATCCTTGGTGGCATACACTTGGCACGTGACGGTGGATGACTGCCTTACGTCCAACCATCTCCCCTTTTCCTTCTCCTTCTCACTTACTTCCCACCTCCCGCCCCGCACCTTTGTTCGACCAAACTACCGCAAGACCAATTGGGAAGAGTTTAACGAAACAGTACAGTTGGGAATAGAAACCATCGGGGACATGAAGACCACGGTTGATGTCGACAACGCCATAAAAATAATAGAGGACGTCTTCTCCGAAGCAGCTAACAAGATACCGACAGTAACCATAGACCCCTCCAGACCACCACTGCCACCCCACATACTGGCGATGATTAAAAACAAGAGGTCACTATACCGCCAATGGGTCCAAACAAGGGATCCCTGGGTGAATATGGAGTGTAACAGGATCAATGCCCACATAAAAAAGGAAATCATTGCCCAGAAGGAAAGAAGCTGGCAACAAGCTTGCCAAAAGCTGGATTATCGTGACGGGGCTGGCCTCTGGAGGAGGTTTAAATTATTAACAGGACAATTACACTCCACCAGGCATTCCCTAATTGGACCCAATGGTGATCCTATTGCTGCGCCCTTGGAACAAGCTGAAGAATTCAGAAGAGTGTTGGCGGATGTCTACTCTCCAAAGGATGACCCGTCATTCCTCGAGCAAAAAGTGGATTGCTGTACTTCCCGCCTCCTGGACCTCCAAGAATCACTTCTGCTGAGGTTAATCCCGCAAGATCTGAAAGAAGACTTTGACGACATCATATACCCCATTTCAACTGATGACATAATGGATGCTATGCCTAAGAAGAACAAGGCCCCAGGAGAGGACAAGATAACCACCCTTTACCTCAAGAAGGCCCCTTCCTGCTTGCCACTCTTGACGAAAATGTTCAACGCTCTCCTAGCCCTAGGCTACTATTCAAACTCCTGGAAAAAGACGACCATGGTGATGATCGCCAAACCTGGCAAAGACAAGAGCAGTGCCGGGAACTACAGGCCTATAAGCCTAACCAGCACGGCGGGGAAGTGGTTTGAAAGAATACTTACACACCGAATGGCCTACTTTTTCGAAGACATCGATGTCCTGCCCCAGCATCAATTCGGTTTCATACCCCACCGATGCACTACTGACCCGCTCGCTCTGCTTACCAGTACCGCCATGGAAGCCATCAACAGGAACGGGTACACTGCTGCACTGTTCCTGGACATAGAGAGGGCTTTTGACAATGTATGGCATGAGGCACTGCTATATAAACTCTCACGTATACCAGGAGTCGGACCAAACCTTATGAGGATTATCAGCGGTTTCCTAAGGAATAGAGATGCCAGGGTAAGAGTCGGGACCCGACTCTCAGCACCCTTCCCCATCAAATCCGGAGTCCCTCAGGGAACTGTTATGTCCACCCTCCTATTAACACTATACTGTTGGGACATGCCACAGAACTCAAGAGCCAATCCAGTTACGCTATTCCAGTACGCTACGACACGGCACTTTTGTGTACATGAAGATCTCCCGACACGGCCACAAACAATCTGCAGGCCATCGTAACGAAGTTGGAATATTGGTTCAGCAGGTGGAGACTAAAACACAACGCAGAGAAGACCCAGCTCCTCATCGGCAAACTGCTATGTAAGAAACCAACCAGTTGCAGCATTCAACTTGGGAATCAGCGGGTGTATGAAGCAGAATCAGCCAAATATCTCGGAGTCACAGTGGACAGGAATTTCACTTTTATAAAACATGTAAACGAAATCCGAGCGAGGTGCAGCAGACGGACTAACCTTATACGCGCGGTCTACGCAGGAGGGCGTGGAGTTTCGGTGAGGTGCAGCGTGCTCCTGTACCGGGCTTATGTAAGACCGGTCATGGAGTACGCTGCCCTCGCCGTTCTCCCCTTAAGACGGAACTTGATGCCGTACGCCACCCTGGAGCGTCGGATCCTGCGTCAGGTCTCCAGACTGCACTACCAGACTCGGAACAAATCAGTCTATGCGATAACTAATACTGAACCTATCCTCCACAGGCTATGCCGTCTACGGTGCAATGCAGCTCGTCGTATCGCCATCAACAATCCGGGCCTAGTCCAAAAAATATTATCCAGAGGCAGAGGACCACTACCAAAGGCCAACAAGAACAAGCTGTACTCTACACCGCGATTCATCAACGACCACCTGCACCTTTACTTCCCAGACATCAACCTCCCACCAGCTGATATCCGACCCAGCGTTCCTGCTCCACCAAATTTAACCATCACGCCGGGCTTACCGCTTATCCCGAAGAAAAGAAAGAAGTCCGAAATGTGATACCAAGTGATTCCCCAGTGATTTTTAGTCAAAAACAATAAAAAACTATTTACCTCAAGTCTATATATATATTTCTATTGTTATCCCAGTGATCTACCACAGTGATTTACTGCCAAAGACTATATAACTTAAGTCATATATATATAGTTACACACTATTACTGTTAATTTTCAAAGCGTCTAAAGGTGTTATGTTATATATTTATTTATTTTGTTGTTTTCATTGTTACTTGTTACGACCTGACGACGGTTTTTGCGGGTTTTTCGTCGTCCATAGGGCTAATGCCAGGTCAAGCTCTTCCCGCACATCTATCCAGTGACATTTACTCCAGTGAAAGGTGCAATCCTACCCTGAAGAGGCGCAAAGCCTACACCAGGGTCCACATTCGTGTTGTTGAATCTGTCTTGTTATTTTCTTCTTTTCCTATGTATTGTTGTCAAATGTTGGAATTAAAGCACTTATTGGATTGAATGCTTCTACACTTCACTGACCTGAAGAAGCCGACTGCAACGCCGGCGAAACTGTCGTCCCTGAAAAATGGACCTACGCGGTGTAATACCCGGAAGAAATGTATCTTCGTACCCAGAACTCACCTCGAGGAGGTAACTGTTATTCGAGTTCGATCCGTGCCCCCCCAACCACGAGGCGTATTGTAAGACGTGAATATGTAATTTAGCGTACATGTTTACGGTACCTTATATTGTGCTCCAAGTTCAAATTTTCGTTGAATTTGGTGGTATGCAATGCATTATAATACCCATCCATGCCTATGACACCTATGAACGTATTTCCTCCCCACCTAATCTGACATAGCCTGCCCTCTCTAGTTCAGATCCTGGGTACATTCTTGCTTGAGCGTTATAATTAATTGTGACAAGTGGTAGTGACAATGTCGAAATAAATTCGTTTAGTAACATTCATATGCCTGCAATTCAATGTGGGGTACACACTAAGTATTTGTACGGAGTTTGTTATTTCATTTATTGTATGATTCAGAACTTGAGTGCTCTGTTTGAAATTGGCTGCATAGTCCTCGGCTAATTGAGCAAATCAGTTGTGAATGGTCATGATCAAATTGGAAAGCCTGAATTCAAAAAAAGGATGATTAATGTTGTACCGCCGGCAGTAGAATGCGAGGTTTATAATATAGTGAACTCTACTCTACATTTCAAAATTGATTTTGCAGTTTAAGTATATTTTAGGATGTTATTTAATTAGTCCTACAATTATGTACATAAGCAAATTGAAATGTTTATCCATCAAGAGTGAAACATAGCAATAGCTCCTGCTTCAAAGAGAAAAATAAAATTAATTTACGTATTTCAACGGTATTTACGTTCAACGTACATAATTCCATCTTTAAAAATTCACTTGAATTACTTCACAAGAACAATTTAATCTCTTTTCATTAGCTTAATTTGAAAACATTTTCATTGGTTATGCATATCAGTCCGAAAGTTAATAGGGGCACAACCGCCACCGTTGAGTTACCTTGACGGTGACTGCCGGGGTGAAGTGAAGCGGACGAGGACTTCTTGGATGCTGTGCCTGCACGGTGAGCCAACTGAAGGCGAAGGGGGAGGATAGTAACTTATATTAGCACCACCTCGCTGCCACAATCGTATTACGTAATGAAATATACATAACATAAAACGAGCCAATCGAAATTGACTTTGATTACCTGCGTGGTAGAAAAATCCATGTTGAATCCCATTGAAGATTTTCTTTATTCGACTATTATTCCTTTATTCACCGTTTACAATCCCAGACATACATTTTAAATATGAAACTAATTGAAGTAGGTATCAATGTACTCTCTGATACTTGAGGATCGAGGTAAATTAAAGAAAAAATTAATATTTGAAACACTAACCTTATCAACTTTTCACATACAAATATACCAACGAAAAAATGTTAAATTATCAAATACAAATCCCAATCACTTTCATCAATAGCATGAGAGTGCTCATCAATAACGTAATATTAATTGTTTCAGTAGAGACCATAATTCACATCAACTCAATTTTGCTAATGAACTTACGCATTACCTCATCACTAACTAAGTAAGACTCGAAAGTTACATATAACACAGAAAATTGGCATCAATTCATGAGACAAAGAACTTAAAAACGGTATGAAGAGTTTATAAGAAAGCAAACATCACACTCATTTAAACCATTGTTTAGTTATAATAACCGGAATGAAGCACGTTATGTCTGAAGATAGCAAAATGCAACCCATACATACATTATTCGAGCCATTTTAATCACAGCTCAAGCACGATAGAGCTTCCGGTAGCTATTAAAATTCAAATATCACCGATTACATATTAAGATTATTATTATCATAGCCCCACATTGCAAACAATTCACACTATTCGCGTTATACCTACATGCAAATAGTTATTTCCTTTTCTGCTGCAAACGTATCTGTATGAAAATAATTGAAGGAGGACTTTTTGTTTCCAAGAAGGGCGCTTGCTAAAAAAACTGAGTTTACAGCTCTCATCGGATTAAACTAAAAATTTCTCTTACATTCCAATATGAATTGAAATCCATGAGTAAGTTCACCTTTACCTACATGTAACTATACTTGTACGAAAAGCACATGCAATAACTCTCACTCACAGATGCTGAGGCCGAGACACTATCGGGAATATTATATAACTTATTTTCAGGAGAGAAACACAGCATAATGCCAGACAAATTACTTTATTAAATGGAAGATTCACTAACTTGATATTAGTTTGTAAATTTTGGGATATTCAAGACATATTTATCCTGGATGGCTCCAAAATGCGCTCGTGTTCAGTCACAAATGGCGCTTGGTCGACGGACACCATGAGTAAATGAAAGTGATACCATTCCCTGAGTGAACGCTATCAATTCAACAATTGCCAATTTTTTACCTTTCAAAATGAAAGCAAAATCCACTCCACGCATTTTTTCTCTGCGGTACTTCCATTGTTAGAAATAGATTTAATTCTTTCTCAGCGAATGCTTTGCGTGAGTTTTTGTCGGCATTACTATCGGGTAAAATTGGCAAAAAGTCAGGGTTGTTAAAAAGGCGATTGTAACAGTTTACGAACTATAGAGGAGCTCTATACTTTGAAATAAATTCACACAATGTGGGAAGCAAAATATTACAGCATTATGAAGGGGTAGCAGGCGCTTTGCTCAGTTTAGTTATGGTAAATGAAATTAGTTTGTTGACAACGTGACCTTTTGAAGAAAAAGTGGATTGTGTGTGGATGCACATCTATCTTTCATGCAAGAACCACGAAAGTCATTGCTTCGCGATGCATTAGGTAATTACTCCACGACAAAATATTTCGCCATACTTTGAATAACTCTGCGCAATTAATATATTAATTTATTGGTTCGGAAACAGCGGCTACCTCTTCTTATGTATATAAATAATTTTAAAATGAAAATACGCCAATGGACACTACGTGCTCAGTAACAATCCCTACCTCTCGGAAGGAAGAGAAGCGATTTACACTTGGAACTCGACGCTAGCTGACGGAGGGCGACTCGTTCTCCGATACATCGGCAGGAATGGAGAGAGAGAGAGACCCGAGAATCTACTAGCATCACCAACCCCCAAGAAAGTCTTAGATTTTTCAATCTTCATCATTCATTAATTTCTCTTAACCCTTTCCTGCCGGCGACTACGAAAGGAAAATGTTTTCCGTGCTACGGGTAGCTTGTGAAAATTTTAGACCTCGCTCTGCGAAGCACTTTTTTGGGGTGGAGTGGCCCAGGTACTCTCGTCCCTCCGATTTGGGACCCTACTTAACGGGGCGCCCGGCTATTACCCCGGCCACTGGACTCGACCCTCCAACCCTTTCTTAGCGGGAGTCCACGGTCAACTCATTGCATTAGCAGTGTTTTTTAAAATTAAATATTGTCTATGATTTTTAACAGTTTACACTTATATAAGAATAACTTACATTTTTTCAAGCATTGTAGAATTTTAAACGGATTTCTAGCGCTAATAATAACAAAGTTAGGACTTTTCCATTTTTACAGCTAGTTAGGACGTCTCGAAATTTTCTTTGAATAAACCTCCAAATAATACTTCCCATCCTTCTTTTTCGTTCGGGCTTTGGACCGACGTAGGCGAAATTAAAAGTATGTTTTTACAATATACATTACCTAAAAATACCGGAATATGAGTAATTACTAAGGGGATCAATGAAGGAATCGGAAAATAGAGGACATATAGTGTAAATAGTCATTCAAATTGTAACAAACACGTACGATATAGACAATAAAACTACAACATTTCTCTTTTTGCGTATTTTTCATCGCATATGAACACACAAGGCTTTCACGCAAGAAGTCCGTTTATAATAACACTAAAAATTCTTTTAAAAATTGCTTATGCACAGAAAAAAACGAAGAATTCATTTCAAGGTATAAAAAATTGGAGTTTGCAATAAATGTTTCTTTGCAAAAATCATTGACAATTCAACCACTTCAACACGGATTCCTGCTATTATAGGGATCATAAATGAGTAGGAGGGTCGGGCCAAATGGCCGAGGATTAGCTCTAAGGTCTCGCTAAGCTGGGTCTCAGGCAGGGCCTGAATACCTCCGACCATAGCTACCTCAGCGGTCACTTCCCATCCCCCGCGACATCTATAGCCGACGTCCGTTCGTTTGCGCTGACAAACCCACGCCAGCTATAGCCGACGTTCGGTCGTTTGCGTATGAAAATGCGCGTCGGCTATGGTCGACGTCCGGCGCGAAAGGGTTACAAAACAAGACTATGAGTAAGCACGATACGCTAAACATATGTTTTTTGTGTTGTAATAAAAGACAATATTAATAAAAAGACCATGATGAATTCCAAAAAAATTACTTTATTGTATTTAGATCCACTAGATTGATTAAGAAAAGGAATGACGCTAACTTGCTTGTTTCGTTTACGTTTAGCTCAAAAGAGTCATGGCCTAATTTCATTAAATCTATACTTTAAAAATCTGATTTATATTAATGAACACAGCTATAATTCCATTTTAATTTCCAAGATTTTTCCAACTTTCTCGATAATCATGATGCAGAACTACAACTGTCATTCCAATTTTTGTAATTCGAAGGAAAGAGGAACCTGCAAATAAAACATACGAACAAAACAAAACGTTTATGTTTCAAACATTAATTACATTATATTCCTTAGAACCACTGTACACAGATTTTAATCTTATATGGGAACTAATTTTCATTAAACTCCTTCCAATTTCATGCAAATGATCTTGAACCTGTGAGTGAAATGTTATCGTAACTGTGTCTGGGAGAATGTTGTACGTGAGCACTCTCCTCATGAAACTCCTCACAACATGTCTCCATTTAAACTCCTTTAAATCAACTGTGTATGATGGAGTGCTTCCATAAATTTGCCCTGCGCTTATACTCCTTTCCACATTTCTCACACGTGAAAGGTCTCAAACCACAATACATAACCGAGTGTGCGGCTAATTGAGACCTTTGAGTAAATCCCTTCCCACATTTGTCACACTTGAAAGGTCGCAAACCACTGTGTTCGAATAAGTGTCTTGTTAAATCACTCTCCCATTTATACCCCTTGCCACATATTCCACATTGGAGTGACTTCAAATCAACGTGGACTTTTGAGTATGAGTGTTCTAGCATAATATTTTTCATATTTAATTCATTTCCACAAGTTTTAAATTTAAATGACTTCAAACTCTTGTGTACGACAGAGTGTGTTCTCAATAAGCTCTTCAATTTAAACTTTTTCCCACATATTTCACACTTGAATGGTTTTGAACTTTGAATTCCAGTAATTCTTGATTCATAGCCCTTTGGGGATGAATCCTCTGATATAAAACTAGTTGATGCCCTTTTCCTCAAAATGTGACCTCTTACGTGTATGCCTAACTTATTTTTATTCGTATATTTGACTCCACAGTAATCGCATATGAATGCTGGACATCCTGTAAGCTGCGTCTTGTGAGAATCCAAATGCCTCAGCTCAGATGGCATTATGTCACTGAATTTGAAGGAACTCTTGAGGTAATCACCAGATTTTGAGCTTTCTCGTTTCTCAGCATTTAGCAATTTAATATTCTTCATTGTATGTTCTCCAGGTAAACCACAAAGGCTGGTGTTTCTTTCAAACCTCTCAGTGATATTTTTTCTATCATTTCTTTGGTCACTCACTGTCTTCTCGAACATTTTTGGACTCCCTCCATTCATGCTGCAGCCATTTACCTGAAATTATGAAAAGTAAAAACAGGGATATGATTTATAGCAAAATTCAATGCTAGAATAGTGATTAAAACATTCTTACACAGTTTTGTAATTTAACCTTCACTCTTGCTAGTTCCAACTTAGTAACATGTAAATCAATATTGTAGTTACATTACGTTTGAAATGCAGACAAAAAAAACATTTTCACAGTGTACAAAGGTCTTATTTTTAGACCCAGAAGAAGGAAAAAAATTAAATCAATTTAAACGTTTTGCTCTGATTCAAGAAAATAAGTAGTCAACATAAGGAATATCATAACCAGAAAATATTCAAGGTTAGGTTGTTCTCTTTCTGTTAAACTAAATGTTTATTGTTCTTAGTATAATTGTGGCCGAGTGCCAAACAAGTAAACGATTTGATGTTTTGGAAGATCAACTGGCCTTAAAAATGCTTCATCCCCTTTCAACAATTGCTTTACATTAATAATTTACTGTACAAGCCATGCCATTATTAAATGCCTAAAATTATAATAATTGTATCTACTACTCTGCATACAAGAAAATAATAATTTCAGCCACTCTGCATAACATCCGGTAAAGAGAATAAAAGGTCACGAAATCATGGACAATGATTTATAACCAGAGGCGTCGGAACTATTTTCGCTGGGGGGCCAACCTTGAAAATTGCACGGCTCCTAAGAAAAGGGCCCGAATTTTTTGTGTGGTTAGGAGGCGTAAGAGACTAAAATTTCGCTAAAAGAGCATATAAAGGCGTGAGAATATTTTTCAGAAGGGAAAAAGCAAGCTGGAGACAAGTAACATTTAAATTTTATTAATAAATATTTCATTTTTTAGAAGTTTTCATAGGAACTATATTGTTCACGTTATTCGATTAAGATTACAAAGGATTCAAAGTAGTTCTAAAAATCTTCCTTCCTTCATTGGTCCTACTTAAAAATTCATTCATAATTTCCTCCAGCGACAGACTCAAAGTAACTTCTTAATGCTTTAAAGTAAGTGCAAATGTGTTAATCTCTTTTGCCGCATAGTGGATCGCATTAAGGTCTTTAAACTTTTCAGATCACTGAAGGATCTCTCGTATGAAGTAGATGTAGCAGATACAGTCAACAGCAAAATAACGAGGCGAGTCACTTGCTCGAGGAGATCCTACCTCATCAAAGGCGACACCAGTTTCAGTGAATCGGTAAAATGCTTTCGGGTCTTTGATTCACTGAACATGGTGTCCACAATTTGAAATTGGTAAGCCAACTCGGCTACGTTGAAGTCATTCTCATGAATCCCATGCGCCTCCTTGAGATTCGTGACACCTCTGGGACCACCCGGAAAACAAAATTTGCTGTAGCTTGATCAGCTGATTCATACCAGGCTGATCAAATCTCGGAATTTACCCAATCCCACAGAGATATGTAGTCCTTCCGAAGATAGCCATTTAAGGTTAGTCGAACGGGTACGTGTGGTGCCACCAAGGTGATCCAACTTCCTTGGAGGGGCCCGGATCTTTTTGGGGTCGGGAATCGTAAGCCCAAGATCGTGTTTATTATTTTGTCGCGGTTTTTGGCCACAAACGATCAAATTCCAATACACCCATTGCACTAAATGTATCATGTAGACTTTAAGCGGACTGTTTTGCTCCAGTCACGGTGTAATTTACTTTTTGCAAAGCCCTCGCAAGCTGCTCGGTGGGTTCACAAATCATAAGCGAAATTTTCAAAGCCATGACCATTGAAATTTTCCTGTTCCCTAGATAACACCGAAGGGAGGCTTTATGCTCATCACTCATGTTGATTGAGCAGTCATTGAGCATAATCTCTAAGGTTTTCCTCACTCGTAAATAGTTCTCCAGGAGTCTACGCAACACAGCAGTGCGTATGCACCAACGAGTCGGACACACCATGCCTAGTCGTAGTCTCATAGGAGCTTGAATTTTATTAGACCCAGAATCAGTTAAGCATTGTTTAATAACCATGCAGTTGTAAATCTGCATTCTTTTAGAAAACTCCGTGATCGCTTTTGAAACTTCTTTTACGAGATATAGGCTACCAGCAAATATGTCACATTGTTTGGCAAATTCACGAATGACCAAGTCCAGCGCATGATTCGAGCAGTGTACAAATATTGAATTTGATTGTTCATCCGTAATCAACTTTCGCACACCATTAAGTCTTCCGGGCATGGTAGCTGTGCCCTCGAACCAGTGGCCACGAAGAAAATTCTAGCTCAGGCTTAGCCGCAGAAGAACATAAAAAGTGTCATGTTCACTGATGACGCAGTCCCACTTGATATGTAATAGGGGCCAACGAAGACCTACAGGTCTTCTAAAGTCGTCTTTTTGACATAGGATAGCTGTTCCTCTCCTGAGGCATCGGTGGAACCATCGGCCATCAGCGAAAATAATAAACATTCCTTTATGTCCTGGACAAGAGTGCGCAGGACCTCGTACGACATAATGTCTCCATAGTTTTGAGACGAGTGTGGCCCGCTTAAAAGGCCCCTTAAAAGAAGCCTTCCAAAAGGGCCCTGAAAATTCTGGGGGGTAACCCCTCATTACCAACGCCGCTGTGCATAACACATACAATAAATAATGAGCACATACCTCCATATATACAATGAAACTCTCGATAATAGTATTTGCATTTAGCATTATCGCATAAATGCTGATATGGCCACTTAGTGATTATAGTATTAGAACATGGCGTTCTTCTGTGAACAAGAATCATTTTGCACCCATGAATTCCGAAAACAATTGACTCAACTGTGGCTGTACATAGAAGGTTTCGGACGAGATTTCAGACAGAATTACATAGAGTGATAAACATTAATGATATGTTAATTAAATTTAAGATTACTGAATATATATGCAATGCTAAGGCAAGAGAATGGATGAGCCCAGCAGTGGTGTGTGTTTGTGATCACTTTTGTAAATATTTTTTTAAACTATTGGAACGCCGCTGTATCTCATTTGACTTTGTTGCTTGTATTTGCTCCAGAGGTTTAGTATGGGGTTATATCAAAATCCTCTGTGCCATTAGGAATCATAACTATTCTAAATTTGTCATGTAATCGAAGCCTGGTCCTTATCGCTTCCCAGCATAATTCATGAATCAGTTGGACCCTACCCTCCGTTAACTCTTGTAGTTTCATAGAATAAGTACCTACTATCACGCAAGTGGTCCTCGAGGTATGCAGGTAATTCCAGATGTCTCCTCACTCAACTTCTCATGGATAATTAGGCCTTGATTAACATTTAGTGCGTTGCGTTAAAAGTAGTGTAAGCTTGCTTACACTACTTTTAACGCAATTCTACTTAAAGTACCTGCTTAAGAGAGAAACTGTTCGGGGAAGCCAACAAGGGAAGAAGTCGGGAGTCCGGTTTTTCTGAACGGTTTATTCCAATTAGACGTACATGCGGACCAGATACGTCCGCTTCCTAGTACAGATCATGGGAGACTCGCAAAGGACGCTCACCAACTCCCACGCACCCAAGAGGCGTGACCACGGCATTTAAAACCCTTTGGCCATCAACGGCCGTGGTTAAGCACCTCATCTCCTTTCTGCTATCCAAGAGACACCTCTTTTGTGCGTCTGTATCGGTGAGCGACTAGCGCCGACAATGCAACGAGCGCAACGTTCCCACGCCTGGCACTCAGACACACTCTCACATTTATAGTAGGTTATTATGTTTAACGGGTTCCTCTTAAGCAAGGTATAACTTTATGTAAAAATTTATATTTTGGCATGTAAATAATCGAAATTTCTTGATATTTATTTATATTTCTTGTAAGGAAATATATGCATAAATTTAGTAACAATTTGGAATTTAAACATTTCTCCATCTTGTTTACATTCAATTATAAATCGCAGTCTGGCCGCTTATGTGACCAGCCACCTGAGGCTCATACTTATGTCGATAACGCTTCGGGAAAGCAATAGACATAGGAAATACAGATTGAATTCGGATTTACTAAAATTAGTATTTCGCAAAGTTTTCTCCGTGAACATTCCACCACCAATGAAGGATTCCAGTAACTTTCAATGAAAAAAAAATTTCACTAGTAAAAGTGGTGGGTTACATACAACAATTACGAGTTATTAATCTGGAAAATAATATCGACAATGTTTGTAAATGTCAAACTTTCGAGTCTTTAACAAAAGCTCATAACAAGCATGAAGTAATCATACATATATCATGGTTTTATGTTACAAAAATGGATAATAATGCTTAATGATTTGAAGTTGAAACTTCAAATGACAGATAAAAGATCTAAAATACTGATTACAGTAAATCTTCCAGCATACAATCTCCCACTAAACAAAAAACTCCGATTAAGGAACTAATATCATTGATCCTGACAACTTCCTTTGTCCATGAATGAGTAAATTTCTCTCGTGAACGAACTCCTGCTTATAAAAAACTTCCCATAACAAAATCAAAGACACTGTCCTGTAATGTAAGACAAAGCCTCTGGCATCACCTTGAAGAAAATTACTTCTATCATACATGATAAAATACTTCGTTCTTTTCCACACTTTTTATACCATGGTTTCGACAAACTTGATGACATCTTCAGGTATAGAAATAGGTTCACGTTTAGCTTATATACCTTAACAACCAAAGTTGTGGTAGGGGTGGGAAAGAGGATGGTGAGGGGGGAGGCTTAGTATTCTAACACTCACAGAATTTGTTGGTGAAGGAGGGAGGGGGGAGGTCAGTGGCTGAGAGGTAAGGAATGAGGGACTAGAGGTAATTAAAGCCATTTAAAGGATAATGTCAGATGCCTTATCTGTGAGACCGTCTGGGTGGTAAGCGGATTCAAAGGAGAGGAGTAAGGAAAGACGAACTTGGGTCACTACATAGTTTAAAATCAGCAGGGCTATTTACTATTTCAAATTGCTCCACAAAGTCAAGTTTCAGCTCTTTGTCAAATTAAATATAAAATTTTAGGGTCAAATTCACAGCGATGGTTTTCGTCAACTAAGTGTTTCAAAATTCCAGTTGTTTCGTTATTGTTAATAAAATCTCTTCTATACTCATTCATTCTTACATGAAATTTGTGCCAGTATGTCCTATGTATTTTCATTCACAGTCCTTGCACTTCTCTACATATACTCCACTTCTCTGTAAATCTTCGTATTTGTCTTGAAAGTAAAAAAGTAATTTTCCTAAAGTCATATTGTTATAAACTTATACCCTGTCAACTGGAATGGCATTACAAGGTTCATATGACAGTTTGTCAATGAAAGGTAGCTTGCACCAGTGTGTGGGTTTATCACTACTCGAATTAAGAGTCATCGAAGTAATTGAGTTTACTGCGTATCTTTTGCAAGATTGTCCTAATAATTTATCTATTACGTTGGAGTCAAAACCATTAGTCATTAAAATAAGTTTAATATTGTTTTTAAGTTTTTAGATGTCATTGTAAAACTATTCAATCTATCAATAATTTAAAAGATGCAGTTTTATGAAAATTGTGGTGATTTGAGTTCGCCGGAATTATGACATCTGTTTAGGATTGGGTCGGTAGATGGACTAGTCATGATTTCCCTTTTAAATTTTTATGCACAGGTCCAGAAATTTATTTCAGGTCTCTCCTCCAAATTCCATGGTCAATTTAATTGAATTTAGGAAGTTTGTAAATGTATCTAACTGGCGCAAGCTGTTTGACCACAAACATGTTATAGTCCGAAAACCCTTGTGCAAACAAACCCACAAACCTAACATCCCCATTCAACCCGTGGTCTCTCACATTACTGCCCCGTGCCACAAGGTAGCGGTAAAACTGAATAGTATTTCGAGGAGTTATTCTGCATTCCATGCCAAATATAGCATTAAGAACTCAGAGGAAATGGTGAATAAGATATCCAAATTTATGCCCGCACTAAACTCAAAGCTTGTGTCTTTCGCTGTCACAAACCTCTTCACGTCGTTCCCACGAATGAAGCTGCACCTTTAGCTGCAAATCTGATTGAATTGAGAGAACAGACTGTGATATTGTTGTTCCCCAAAAAATCAAACTTCACTTGCAACTATGTTTAGTACAGAACCATTTCCTATAAAACGGAAAACATTACAAACAGAACTATGGCCTCTTCATGGTGTATCAACTGCCACCATTTTTAGCGGATATCTTTATGAAAAGCTTGGAACATAAGATATTCAACTCCAAGAATTCTCTACTTAATAATATTTGTTATTGGTACCGCTATGTGGATGATGTAATATGCTTGTGGTCAGGCAGCTTACGCCAGTTGGAAACATTTTCAAACTTACTAAATTCTCTGCACAATTCAATTAAATTCACCATGGAATTTAAAGGAGACAATATAAACTTTCTGGACCTGAGCATAAACATTGTAAAGGGAAATGATGACTTCCTCATCTACCGAAAACCCACCTTCACAGATGTCATAATTCAAGCGAACTCGTACCACCACCATTCTCATAAAACTGCATCTTTTAAATCAATGATAAATAGATTGAGTAGTACTCCAATATCATCAGAAAACATCCAAAAAGAATTACACATCATCAAACTTAATGCTCTGCGAAATGTTTTTCACACAAACGTAATACATAAATCATTATGAAGATCTCGTAAAAGACGCGCAGTAAACTCAATAACTTCTATGACTCTTAATTCAAGTAGCGACAAACCCTCACGCAGGTGCAAGCTACCTTTCATTGACAAACTGTCATATAAACTTTGTAACGCCATTCCAGTTGACACGGTATCATTTTACAACAATATTACTTTAGGAAAATTACTTTTTAACTTTCAAGACAAATACGAAGATCTACAGAGAAGTGGAGTTTATGAAGTGAGGTGTAAGGACTGTGAATGTAAATACATAGGACAGACTGGCACAAATTTCATGTAAGGATGAAGGAGCATGTAAGAGATTTTGTTAACAATAGTGAAGCAATTTGAATGGTGAAACACTTAGTTGACAAAAAACCATTGGTGTGAATTTGACCCTAACATTTTAATTATATTGACTAAGGGCTGAAACTTGACTTCGTGGAGCAATTTGAAATAATAAATAGCCCTGCTGATTTTGAACTATGTAATGACACAATGATCGTCTCCTTTTCTCCTCTCCTTCGAATCCATCTAACACCCCAATTGTCTCACAGATAAGGCATCTGACCTTATCCATTAAATGGCTTTAATTTCCTCTAGTCCCTCTTTCGTAACCACCCAGCAACTCACCTCCCCCTCTCCTCCACAAACAAATTCTGTGAGCGTTGGAATACTAAACCTCTCCCCTCTCTAACCCGTTTCCTGCCCCTACCACACCTCTGGTTTATAAGGTATGTAAGCCCAACGTGAACATATTTCTATACCTGAAGATGACACAAGTTTGTCGAAACCATGGTCAATAAATAGTGTGGAAAAGAACGAAGTATTTTATAATGTATGACTGTCCTTTAATATTTGCCCCTTCAGAATGACATTTTGCAGAAAAAAATGTTATTTTTTATATTATGCGCGACTTAAGAATTTTTGAAAAAGTGGAGGGCCAAATAGAGTTGTGATAGTAACAAGACAATCAGAATCCAAGCCGCATTGAACGTGGGCTGATACCGAGCTAACGTCGTTCGAACATCGGTAACACCGGCTGGTATTACCTCTCTTCAGCCAATATTTGGTGCCAAAGTGAACCCGACGTTCGAATTCACAATGGCAGGTGTTATCGGGGCATCCTTGTGAGCCGGCGCGCCAGCTAAGCCAATTACAGGCGAGGACGTCATCGATGACGTCCCCGTGAGACGTGCTGTGTGAAGTGTTGCGAAGAAGAAACCTGTACCAACCTGTACTTTAACTCCGATTTGGCTGGCTCGTGCTGTTTGAACATTACGAAGATCTGGGAAATCCAAACAATCGGTAAATATCTAGTAAATGTATTATGATTAAATTATTGCTGGCAGGAAACGTGTCATGAACGTAAGCTATGTGGCCTTCATCCGTGATCATGTTTACATAAACAAACCCTCACCTGATTTTGTGAAACAGAAACGCCATGACCGATTCTCAAACTCCTTGTTATGATTGTGATAAACCCTCTGAAAAATAATGTAGGTGTAAGGTATTAGAATATGCTAGATGAATTGGAAAACTTCTAGAGGCCTTTCCGAGAATATCAATTGGTTGAACATTTACTAGAATATCAGATTTATAGGTCAATTTCTATAAATTTGTCTTCTGTTAGGCTCTCTTTCTTTGTAGTAGTTAAGGCCCAAACTTTCTGATACGAAGCGACAATACGATATATACGTGAAGTTATAGAGCCTAAGAAACATGAAAATTACTTAAGAACAAAATAATATCTATTGAGAAGTGTTGTGTTTAATGTATATAAAATTGAGTGAAAATAAATTTGCGTTCAGTGGAAAACATCCTATTTATCTTACATTCCACTTATAATAACAAGCATGGTCATGAGCCCAGTTGCCCAGAGAGGTAAATTTCAAAAAGGCCTTTCCTAGGCTTTTTGGAAATTAATTTAAGGTTTTTAAATTTGAGTCACCAATGAATTAAAGGTCCCAAATTTACTAATACTATATACTCCCAACAATGCAAGCGGCTCGGCAACCAGTACATTAGTTTGTATTCAGATTAATTCATAATTTCGGTGTTTGTTGGGTAGATATAGATAGATATTCAGGGTCAAAGTTTGATTATAAAAGCTAGTGCATTTGATTAAAATTCCAACGCAGACTGATATGACTTCTTACAAAAGAGCGGCAAAATGCAGAGCAATTAAAAGAGCCTAGAGGAATTTTATGTCTGAGAATCCAAAAGTTCAAGGACCGTTTTTATCAGTTGGCAGTGATTCTGAAATGGTAGTTGCAGGTGTTTCATCAGCAGAATCACGTGAGCCTATGCCATGATTTTATCACAACTTTGGCTGCAGTGGATAAAGTTTGAGTCCACACAGTAATAATTTGCCTCAGTCATCCAACAGTGAAGGTTGTGGTACCAGTGATGTCTTTTCTATCAAATAATCAAAGGACAAGAATGAGTTGGACCATTTGGCATCTTGGGCAATTCATCACAATATAACCCATTCAGCTTTAAAACACCTCCTAGCAATGGATATTTTAAAACCTCAAATGCCACGGGATGAAAGAACCTTACTTAAAACCTCATCCAGTGGACTCTTAAAAAAAAGTATTAAGGAAAATATCTGGGGCACGGGTGGTTTCCATTATTACGGTTTACAGATTGGTTTGAGTAATATGTTTAAGGCCAATTCTGTAAAGTTTAAGGTGAAAATGTGTTTCAAGTTGTTATTTAATAAATATGGACTGCCTATATTTTAAAGTTCCCGGGTCCAGTTCTGGCATTTTCTGTGTAAAGTTCATGATTTTCACTTTGATCCCTTTGTTGTGGCTATATTTTTTGGCCATTCTAAACCAACTGTTGCAGAGTCCTTCTGAAATGATTTTGTGAAAGAACTCCAGTTGTTTTTTAGGTAGGGAATGACACGATAAAGTAGTGCATGATTATCTTTGAGGAAACCGGGACTAGTCACTGTAGTAACCTTTACAGAGTCACGGTAGTAACCTTTACGGAGTTAGTGCAGGATGTTAGTATCCACTGTATTATTTGTGATGCTCCTTCAAGAGCATTTTTTTAATGCATTTAAGGTCATTCAAGGTATTTTGGATGTGAGAGATGCCATCAGAAAGGATAGTTGGTGAAATATACAATGGTATTTCCAGAGTATAGCCCTGAAAAAGAACTGATGAATCTCTAACAAATCATTTTCACGAAATCCACCATGTGAAGGCTTCCTCTGTCACTAAAATTGAGTAACTTGGGCTTGTGTCCAAGTTTCCTCTTGATTATGTGCATTTGGTCTGCTAGGAGGTTACCTGAAGGCTGTTAAACTATTGGACTTGGGGTAATATTTCAGTAAGAATAGGATTAAGGGAACAAATTGCCAAATCCAAGAGGCTATGCTCTACGGCCACCTCAATGCCTTCTGAATTCAAAAGAAATCCAAGGGGACTAGAAAAAATGGATCAGTGGAAATAAACCAAATTTCAGACATTTTAATTGCCCACAGGATCAGTTAACTTGTTAAAAATGTTGACAACAAATTTATGTCAGAATTTTCTAATACCTTATGTTGCTTTCAGAATTATTTGTTCATCAGATATGGCTACCAAGTACTGCAGTTATACTGAGGGTCTTTTGATTTCGTATGTGAAGAGTATACCTGATTTTTATGGGAAAGGTTCCCTTGTAAAAAAATGTTCACAGCTTAAACCATATTATTGATGATGTAAGAAAGTTTGGAGGGCCTTTAGATAGGTTCAATTGTTTAGTTTTTGATAATCAACTTAGAAAACTAATGAAAATGATAAGAGTCCTCAGAGTTTGCAGGTAATTCAAGGTGTGGCCTCTTTCATGTTTAAACATTGGTCTTGATATATGAAAATATTCATAGTTAGTATTTTGTTAAAAAGTGGATACAATTATAATGAATTCCTGTGAAGCAACAGATACCTGAATGTTAATAAAATTCAGTTTAGGTAAACCAATGAAAATACTTTTTTAAAGAATATTTTAAACATCTTTGATCCGCCAAATATAAGAAAAAGAAATATGGTAAAAGAAATAAATTTTTCAGCAAATAACTCTTATTCTACAAAGTAAATCGTTAGATCAAATAAAATTGTAATAATTAAAATTTTTTCAAAGGATGTTTCATTGAATAGTTTTAAATAAAGCTTAAATCTTAACAAAATGGAGAAAGATACAGAATGATCCATAGAAAAATGGCCCTTACCACATTTCCCACCGATGATTGCACAAATAAGAGGCTAGCGACTGATGTAAGTGGTGACTCATCCTCAGGAAGGTCCTCCATTCCATGAGCATTTTCCCTAGTCAGTGATTCACTTCCTGAGACATATTCTTCCTTAGTACCACACTGGGAAATGGAATGCATCGTTGGTAAATACCCCAAGAAAGCCACACAAGCCATTCCCCACCAGAGAATAATTGGACTACGTCCCTCATTAATCAAGAGTCCAATGGACTATAGGCTCTCTGTACAAGGAGAGTTATGGAAGATATAGTCACAACAATTCATTAGACTACAATAGATGTTGCTACTATAACATTTGATAAATTCATAAGACAATGAAAAATTAATACCAGCATTGCTTTCAAAGTGTTCATACCGGTGATCAAATCAATAATAGCGAATGTATCAGTGTTTGTCTAATTTTTGTTAAAGGTTACTAATTTTTTTGGGTGTATACTCATAGCATTTACTCAGGAGGAAATATAAAAGTGAATCCAAAGTAAGCATTAGAGTCATGTAACCCCTATTTATATTTTTTAGGATTAAAGCAACCCATCACAATTTCTCATTGGTTTTTTATTTCACTGATTAAACTCAATACATAAAAAAACATACAAAGTTCACATTGTTATATTGCTGACGACATTGATGCACTAGACTCATTATTTTTAAAATAAAGTCTTCTCAGTGTGCATAGCCATGCCATTGTCTATGGAAAATGGTTGGTACAAAAATTAACAAATAACTCATGAGGAATAAATGAGGAAAGGGGCTGATATTATCGTGTATATGAGAGCAAAATGAGGTTTAAGATCAGGCAAAATTCATTCAAACTACCTGAGAAGGAAAATAAATGGACAAAAGCCTAGCTGTACTCACCGATTGGACATTATCTGCATTCTCATCTTCTGACGAACTATCGAGGATTAGTCTATAGTCATAATCTTCCTCATCATCCTCCAACTCCAGTGAACTTGTAGACTTTATATCTTCAGTATCAATGAGAGCCTAAATGAAAAACAATATTTAATGATAGCAGTAATTCTAATTTATAATTGGCCTTCGGAAGATAGAGAACAGCAAATACCAAGTGGAAAATGCCAAGGACTTTGGGAATACACTGAAAATTATTTACTTTACTCACATAAGTATTCCTCCAAAGAATAATAGGACCCTTGTAGAAGTAACCTTTTGAAATGTACATTAAAGGGTAATATAATTTTTAATATCTTTTATTTTAGCAGGAAGTTTGTTGAACAGTCACATCCCCATTTCTTTGGGGCCAAATGTGTTGAGGTTTGATCTTATAGTTGTGTAGCGTATATCGTGTTTGCATTTCGTGTGGTGAGAGTGATGGTCACTATTATGGAACAAGCTGCCAATATTCGTTTTGATGTTTAACACTGCGATCATTATGTAAATGCAAGGACGTGGTAGATGGCGCAGCTCCTTGAATAACGGTCTGCATGAATATCTGTAGGGTTTAAGGCTATGATTCTGACAGCCTTTTTTTGAAGTCTGAAAATGCGCAATGAGTTAAGAACCCCAAAAATGATGCTCTTTAGGATATGGGAATAAAATTCACCATAGCTCAGACTAAGGAGTGTGTGTCCTTTCTTACTGTACCACTAAGTTGCCTCAGTAAGTAACATGTGATACTTATTTTATGTCCTAGTAGATCAAGTTGTTGGGTCCAAGAAAAATTTTAACTCAAACATACGCCCATAAACTGAAGAAAAGACACTCGCTCAATTGAATTTTGAATGCTCATAATAAGTATGCTTGATGTGGGATTTTTAGTGGTGGAGAAATGAATCAATATGCTCTTTTTCAGTGTTTAAAATTAAATGGTTTTCAATGGCCCACTTACCATGTATGTCTGTATCTTACCAAGCTTTTTCAATTAAGCAGCATTGTTAAGTAGAGGATATAATCACATTTGTATAATCTGTGTCTGATTGGCAGAATATTATTTCTATAGGACAAAACTGCAGGTAAATCATTGATATACATCAAGAATAGAAAATGTCCAAGAATAGACCCCCTGTGGGACACCCTCTGAGGATAAACAAATGTTAGAGGCATGTTTGGTACCATCTATAAAATGGTTTACTCTCTTAAATAGATTGTGAAGGTAAGATGCTATCCAGTTGAGAAGGGTGCCTCTGATGCCCATACTATCTAGTTTGAGCAATGATTCCCCAGTCAAATGCCCTGGATAAGTTGAAGAATAACCCCAAGGTTACATGTTTGTTATCCACGGAAAGTAATACATTGTCAATTGCTTGATAAATAGCAGACGTGATTGACATCCCTTGAAGAAAACCATACTGGTCTTGAGAGAAGAGTTTAAACATTTCCAAGTAGGATATTAATTGTGTGTACATGACTCATTCAAAAATTTTGGAAAATGTATTCTGTAGTGATACCGGCCTATATTTATTCAGGTCATCAGTGCTACTTTTACTTTTGTAGAGTGGCATTATTCTTGACCTTTTTAGTGGTGATGGGAAAATACCAAGTTGTAGTGATTCATTTACTAAGTGTATTAGTGTTATTTTATAATATCAAAACAAGATAATATCACTTTCCCAGTAATTTCACCTGGCCCATTACTTTCTTTGCGACTTAGTCTGGTATTGATTGACTTAAGGTCAGATTCTCTGCAAGGACTAGTAATGAATGACATAAGAATGTAGAATGACGGCCTATAAGGGATATTGGATGAAGGAAAGATAGGGGTTTTGGAAAAATGTTGATTGAAAAGATCAGCAAGGGCAGTGTAATTTATTTGGGAGCTTGTTGTAGGATCCTTTATGTTAGGTAGAGAGTGATATTTGTTATTTCCTGTGGAATTATTTATAATTTTCCAGGGGGTTTTTGTTTTGTTGTTTGCATTGAATAAAACTTTGTCATTAAACGTCCTTTTTGCAGTAACAAGTAATTTTCTATACCAGATTTGTATTTCTCTGTAATGTGCATTTACATTCATCATTACCTGATGCTTTTGATTCAATTGCAAGGTTTTTGAGGACTCTGGAGTAAAAACGAATATCATTGGTGACCCAAGATTTACGCTTATTGTTAGAGCAATTCTGGATTTTTTGTTTCTTGTGGGAAAGCCACATCTAAGTGATATTGAAAGGAAGAGTAAAAGGCTTGAAAGCTTTTTTCAAATGAACTAGCATAAAATACTTCAGACATATCCTGAGATGGAGGAATGTATCGAAAGTATGCAATATTTTGATCATTGAAATTTCTCTTATTGATCACATTGTGCGTAGATGGAGTTTTGATTGAAACAGTAGTGAGAATGGGAAAATGATTGGAGATGTAAGTTTTACTACACTAGATTTTATTACATTGAGATCTACATATGTGAGGACATTACCTATAAGTGTTTGTGGTGGTTGAGTTGTTCTTGTTGGTTTCGAATTGGTTACTTAAATACTGAAACTGGCGATTAAACTGAGAAAGTCAGTTTGATCCCTTGAATCTTGAAGCTAGTCACAGTTATAATCACCAGCAATAATGACACTGGTAGGCCCAGGTGCTTTATGTAGAACCTCAAAAAAAGATTAAATCTGTCAAGAAAAATACTACATACACTTTGAGGAGATCTACAAATAGAAAAAATTACAAAACATTAATATTCTTAGTGGGTCATTCCACGCCACTTCAGACAGGAGTTGACCCTTGACCTCTCAGATTTTGATGAAAATTGGTGAAATTGTTTGCTTCACCAAATAAAAAATATAACTTGAAGTGTTTTGCGAAACTCGAAGAAACAGATGAACAACGGACATTTTACAAAATGGCTGTTTTCGATGTCACGAAATATTCGTTATCATATATCATGGGGAAGAAACTAGGTAAAAAAGCACTTGATGGCTCATTTCCAATTAAAATTCTTTGAAAAATCTCAAATTGCTGTAAAAATAGCAACAAAATGATAATTTGTTTAAACAATTTAATGTTAAACAATTAAAAGTTTAAACTTTTGAAGTTTTTCACATTTAATTTTTCTCATTTTTTCAAATATGGTACCTTGAAATATTATAAATGTTATATAAAAATTTTGAGAGTGTGTTATTCCATTTAAGAGAGAAATTTGTTTTTTAATTTTCCCCTGAAACGACCATTTGACGTAAACTGGCAAGGATAACTACACATATGCCTAGTTTTTATCACGTATCTATCGAATTTATACTTCCACGAGACAGAGCAATGGCAGATGAACTTAGATTTTAAAAATATATGGTGAAAATTTGACACCATTAACTTCTGAAGGCATGTTTTTAACAAAAAATGGAATAATGTTGTTCGGTGAAAAACGATCTCGTAACCGATGTCTTCAAGCTATACAGACTTTAACAAATTGAATTTACAGGTTTGTCTACATTGTCGTAACTACCTGTCAGAAATGAGGAATAAAAATCCGGAAATCCTAAGATTTGCTGATTTCATGTAATTTAAATTTTTCCTAATTAATTTTACCCTAAATACAAAATTAATCACTTTGCATTGGACACAGCTTCTAATTTCTGCCCGTGGCTCATGCAAGTAGCCTGAAATATTAGGGAAGACATTCATACAATAGACGAAAGTTTATCCCACGTGATTATATGGCATTATTAATAGAACTCTAACTCGTCTGAACTCTAACTGGTTCCTCGACATACCTTCTAGGGGGATGGGTTTTAGTTGTTCCCCTCATTCGCATCAAACGCTCATCGGAACCTGATGATTGTGTCTTTGAAATGAGGAATCCATCATACGGTGGTATTGCTGCGTGGTACATACGGATTCCCTTGACAGTAGGAGCTTGTCGATACCTTTTTATTTATGTTTTTTCTTATCCTCCTTTTCCACATTAGGCACGTATGCGAAAGTCATAACCTTAATATTTTCCGTAGCCCACTCATGAAGCTGATAAGGCGTCTGTATTTGAAGGTTAAGTGATAGTTCCAGACTAGCACACGCGGCTAACCTTTTCACTGTTCCGCCTTACCCGTCACTTGGGCCTTTCCCATGGGAGATGGCAAAGAAATGCCACTCCGCTGCAACTTTAAAATCCTTTTCGTGATGGACTAGGTTAAGGAGATTATATCTATTTTTATATTGTGCAGTGGATCCAACATTTTTCATTTCATTCAGGTATTCTACCAGCTGATTGGTAGGTTCTTGGACAGTTCCCATTCTGTATCCCAACCTAATAGAGATTGTCTCGCTTTCCTTCCTAAGAATGGCCCTTTATTAGATCCCTCTTCAATTCTTCGTATATTCTACCTCCTCTTATTTCGTCCAGAATTCCTATCCTCCTCCTTCTTCTTCCACGCTTCCCCAGTGTTCTCCCCTCTATCACTCTTTTCAACATAAAAGTATATAACTTCTTTCAAACTTTCTACAGTGATTCTCAGAAAGTGAACTAGAGAATGCTGGAAACAATGCACAGTCGTAGTACATGAGCAGCTCATTCAGATATGACAACAAGCTTCAGAGGGCTTACTTCCTTTAATTCCTTCAACTAGGCGATAGTAGCAGGCAAATGGGTGTAATCTGGATTCCCTATTGTTCCAAAGCACCCCTTACACACTCTCCTGAATTACAATGGAATAATTTTCTGAGAAGTCAGCAACAACTATCGCTTCCCTCACTGCTAAGTTTTCCCTAGTGTATTGAAAAAATTCAGCCTGCTGTTTCGCCACTTGATCATGCTTCACCAAATTCGGGATTTTCTCCACGAAAAAGTCATTAAATTCATCTGAGGTCTTGCTAAGCGTTTCCATTGTGAATGAGTCTACTTGCACCCATTACTGGTAAGATACGTCTTCTATGAAATTTGAATCAAGCACACTCTCTAACACTCCTCTCAGTTTCGTTATAGGTAGGCATTTACTGCAACTACAGAAGTAACGTATCTCCCCAGGAATCTCACATACAGCCATAAGTAGACAATATCTGTAAGCGTTAAAAAGTGTTTCTCCATTTTCGCCCTTGAGTTGGCCAAGCTTAGCTCCTTCAAACATGAGTGTTGTGTTTTGATGAATAAAGCACACGAAAACTGCATATCTGAAGCTCCAGCAAGGACACACTCTGTAGTTCTCAATGAGCAAACTTGGAAAGAGAAATATCTTCTTTTGGAAATCTCTCTTAGAACAGGGTGAATGACTACTTCAGGTTTCCTTAAACTAATTTCTTTTGTTTCAAAATAAGCTGGGATCCTTCTTTTAAACTCTTGCACTACACTCGTGATCAGATGATCTTTCCTCGGAACCTATCTCACCAGATTGATGATGCACTCCTGAAGGTCTAAGTTATCTGATACCTCGTTGTGATGCACGGAAGGAGTGGATGTGTTCTTGTTTTCATCATCAGGGTCGTGCTCTTTCGGTAAAGTCTCATTCGTATTCACTTCATTATTGATGGCCTTCCTATAAGCTATGCAGTTTTTCACCTTGTTTTATCCTAGGAATAATTATAATTTTAGACATCTCGTGATGTTCGAAAGAAATAGTTTTCAGCTGTTTTCATACGGATGCTTCCTGAATCGTGAATGGGTCGGAGCATTTAGTTAGCTGAGCCGGATATCTTAATAATTTCTCTTTTTCGTGTTCTTGACACAAAGCACTCACTTTAAATCCATTTCTCAGCCGTAGTAAGTTCATGCCCCGGCGTGAAAACTCCCTCTTCATTCTTATAACGACGGAGCGTGAACACAGTGTTTTTAAAACTTTTCCTAGTGAGCCTCCATTGCGACCCATATCACGCCACAAAATACTACCCAATTCGTAATAACACTTTACCATATATATATATTAAAACACAGATATAATGGCAAGGACCATGACCAAAGAGAGGTCAGCAAAACTAAAGACTAAATGGTAGACTGGGTAGAGGAATAGTTGTGGGAAGCAATCGCCCATACAGCCGGTGCCCCACGCCACACAAGGTTTACAATTTTTGTTTTTAATTTGTATTCTCATATTTTAATCCCTAAAACTCGTCACATACAATGTGTATATTGAGTATATAATAACATTGAACCAATGAACACCCGCTTAAGAAATTCCAGGAAATAATAACTAAGAATTCCGTATGACCTGAAGTCATCGGTAACGAGATCGTTTTTCACCGGACAACATTAATCCATTTTTTGTTAAAAACATGCCTTCAGAAGTTAATGGTGTCAAATTTTCACCATATATTTTTTAAATCTTAGTTCATCTATCATTGCTCTGTCTCGTGGAAGTATAAATTCGATAGATAAGTGATAAAAACTAGGCATATGTGTAGTTATCCTCGCAAGTTTACGTCAAATGGTCGTTGCAGGGGAAAATTTAAAAACAAATTTCTCTCCTAAATGAAAAAACACCCTCTCAACATTTTTATATAACATTTATAATATTACAAGGTACCATATTTGAAAAAATGAGAAAAAGTAAATGTGAAGAACTTCAAAAGTTTAAACTTTTAATTGTTAAAATTAAATTGTTTAAACAAATTATCATTTTGTCGCTATTTTTACAGCAATTTGAGATTTTTCAAAGAATTTTAATTGGAAATGAGCCATCAAGTGCTTTTTTACCTAGTTTCTTCCCCATGATATATGATAACGAATATTTCGTGACATCGAAAACAGCCATTTTGTAAAATGTCCGTTGTCCATTTTTTTTTTCGAATTTCGCAAAACACTTCAAGTTATATTTATTATTTGGTGAGGCAAACAATTTCACCAATTTTCATCAAAATCTGAGAGATCAAGGGTCAATTCCTGTCTGAAGTGGCGTGGAATGACCCTAGTAACACCTGTCACACCACTCCCAAATATTTGGTCTTTGTTCATATACAGGATAGATATCAATGGACTCATGAGCATAAATCTTAACTCTTCAATTTGTTAACTTAGTTCAACAGTAGGCAGTAACAATTTGATACCCTGGGAGACACATTGATTCCAATTCATCACACTTCAGCCAGTGTTCATTCAAACAAATTATATCTGGTTTATGTTCATTGATCAGTACTTCATGTTCTATAAGTTTATTTCACAGACATTGCATATTAAGGTGTATTACAATCAGATCTGTTTGAACTATATGTGAGGGAGGCTCATGTGAACCTTCTGAAAAAAAACTCTTGACCGACACATAGGCCAAAACCATGCATTCAGAAAAGATTTACCAACGTCAGCATTCACAGATGAATACTTATTACGTTTGTACACAGTTTGGCATTAGGTTGTATATTGATACGAAAGGATACAACAGGCAATAGTATCCATTTCACCACTGGATGGTATCTGCATACGAATTAGATACGATGGAATCGATGCTATCCGGGGAATTACATCTCAATCGAGTAAGTGTCTCTTGCTTGAGCATTTTAGAATGCTTCCTACCTATCATAGGCACTTGCAATAATCCAGTGGAAAATATTGCATTCGGCAGAAATTTACTCGTGATATCAATTACATCCTTCACTCTAGCTCTTAACTGTGACAAATAGTCGACTAAGGTTCATGATTCTAGACGCGAGAGAGACCTGTTAAATTATCTCTTTCCAACAGTAATGCAATGTAATAATTTAAGAAATGATGGTTTACTCTTTCGCTGAAAAGATAAGAGGGAATAAACCATAAAATTTCGTTTTTCGCCAGCTATTTAGTTCTTCCTTGACTTTCTTATTTATCTCCAAAAGTGTTATTCTGTCGTGCATATCATAAGTTCTTAAAATGAAACAGATGTTTTTATTGTGGCCACTACAAATAATAAATCATGCTTAGTCCCGCTGACTAACACATGACATGAGTATCAACTTAAAGAACTGATCAAATGACTTGGTGACAAAAAAGTGCACAGACTCCGAGTCTATATTCATTCAAAACAGAGCCCGTTCATCAGCTCTGTCACTCTCGGTTCAACCACACTAGTTTTTTCAAAATGACTACACATTTCCTTTACATTTTGTTAAACTCACAAAGAAAATCTTTTAGCGCAAATTCCAAAGAGCTTGCAGGTAATTCAAATTGTGTCTTCAATCATGTTTATATTTGACATTTAATCTTGATATGTGAAAATAATCAGTTGGTATTTTGTTTAAATGAGAATACAAAGTGTAATACATTCTTCTTAGGCAAGGGCTTTCTGAATGTTAAAACAAATTGGTGAAGACAGATCAATGGAAATATGTACTTTCTTTAAGTGTATATTTTAACATATTTGATCCACTAATATTGTAGCTCTATGGTAATAGATAGATTTTTTTATAAATAACTATTTTCCTCCAAAGTAATTGGTAAGTTCAAATATTTTTTCAATTAAAAAAAAATGTTCAAAAAATAATGCATTCAATAGTTTTATAGAATCATAAGCATAAATAAAATGGAGAATGATAGAGGACTATCCTTAGGAAACTGACTCTTACCGCCTTTTCCAACGATGGTGGTGGCACAGATATAAGTCGTGCCTCATCAAGGTCCTCCACCCTTGGAGTCTCTTCCCCAGCCAGGGATTCACTTAGGTCATTCTCTTCCTCATCTTCGCACTGGAAAATTGAATGTTGTATTGGTTAACACTCTATGAATGGTAAAACATATTCCCCAAAACACATAATAGGCGAATGAGCCTCATTTTTCAAGACACCAGTGAAAAATAGGTTCTTTGCACTAACAGAAGTGTGGAAGGTCAAGTCCTCACAATTGATTAGACGTCAATAGATTTTGCCGCTAGAACTGTTGATAATTCCATACGGCTATGACTTAATGAATACAAACCTACTAGCAATTGCACTTTCAGTTTTCATAACTACTATCAAATCCATTAGAGCAAATTTATAAATTATATTTAATGTATATTTGTGATAACTAATTTTTTGGGATGTATGTATACGGAAAACATTTACTCCAAAGCAAATATAAAAGTGAATCCAAGGCATACAATAGTGCCATGTCACCCCTTTTTATATTTTTGAGGATTAAAGTATCTAATTATAATCAACGGTGTCAGGCGAGATTTGGTGGAACATCGTGATAATTAAAGTAATTGATGTAGTACGTCCACTTTATTTAAAAATACACTACACGTGTTTCAGCTTTATACTAAGCCATACCTGAAGATGGCTTAGTATAAAGCTGAAACACGTGTAGTGTATTTTGAAATAAAGTGGACGTACTACATCGATTACTTTAATTAATCTAATTATAAATTCTCACCAGCCTGTTACTTTATTGATTTTATTTTATACGATAAAAACAATGTGATCACACCATAAAAAATAAAATATCTTTAACCTTGATATCTCTACGTCCACCTTTTACCTCTGAAGTAATACATTTCTTTAGTGAGTAAGAAATCGGTAATGATATTGCAAGAGTTATCCAAGCACATATCATTATCACATCTAATGTAAGAGTGAACTCAAAGTATATATTAAAAAAATGCAAAATATTAATGAAATATCACTGATTAATGGAAGTATTTATGCAAAGACACCAAAGAATAACTCATTAATGCACCGTGGACAAGGTTAAGGAGGATGAAAATTAACCTGTTAAATCTAAAAATAGAAAAATTAATTACACAGGAAGTACTAGGCACAAGAGCAGGCACAAACTTTAAAGCTGCTTACATAACTATATGAAGTTGTTTTAGAAATTATCCGCACAAAGGCAATGTAAATTGGATTGAATAAAATGAACTTCTCACTGAAAACAAAGAAAAAGCAATGTGATGAATAAGCTGTCACCTGTGATTTGATGGCTGGGAAGCAATATTACCAGTGATGTAAAATCAAAAAGGATAGTGTAAGAATAATGGTACATGCCTAAGGTAACTTAAATAATGACACCAAACACTCAAAATAAAATAAAAGCAAAGTAAACATGGTATCATCAAAAAATGATGAATATAAAGTGTAAGAAAAGAGTCATCATAGAAATAGTATCGAGAAGGTTGAGACACATAAGTTATTTCATCAAAGGTTCGAAAAGAAGAAATGACAAACTGATTCCACACATACTATAAGACAATAGCTTCTTGAAAGTGCAGCTTTTAATCAGAGAAGGTTACTTAAATTGCCATTAGACTCTTAATGATCTTACATGATGGTGCATGCTGAATAACTCATATCGGAAGTCGGTCTACCCTTACCAGTTCTTCCATTTCAAGTGGCAGGCTGAATACATTGAAATCTTCTACGCCCAAGGTATTATTTTCTTGAAATTCGTCCTGATTGTCAGTCTCAACTTCTGACCACGATTCACCATCATCAGGTTCTACTTTTATTTCAACCTGGAATAAGGAATGCACTACCAATTAACACTATGAGAACACTCAGCTATTATTCTTGATAATGATTAAAATGTTATATTTACAGGCATTTTTGGGTTATATGATATTTTATCAACAAACTTAGAGGTATCAAAACATGATGAATAGCACAGCCTGAAGTTGCCTTACCAGAACTAAGCTATTAGATAAGGCTGCATCATTTGTATCTCCCACGCACAAAGAGTCATTCTTCTGATGTATCTCATTATCACAGGTCTCTACATCTTCCAACGATTCACCTGCATCCTCCTCTTCCTTTAAAATTATCTGTAAGATCGAATGTATCACCAATTAATACCAAAAGAACACCATCGCATTCTTCACTAAAGTTAATTACTCCTAAATGAACCAGGCTGTAGCAAAAATTGCATGTTTTAATTTATATTGAAGAATGATAAACATCCTTAGTTTTATTTCCCTACACTCGGATACTGATTCATCTCACAAATTACTTTTCATGCCAGTTATTAATCAATTTTGTCCCTATGAAGCACATACACTGATCATGCCCTAATGAAACCAAAAACATTAACTTAAGAGTATGAATATATCATAATACTCTCATTATACCACACATGTAACAATTTTCTTCATATTAACCATCTTGAAACACTATATAAAATCAAATTGGCAGTCCTTTCTAATGTATGTATGTTGACACCAAATGCGTGGATAAATATCTACAAATTAATTTCATTGCGGGTAGCAGAATTAACCTTTCCATGCCATTAATACGCTCATTCCACCAAATTGAGAGGAAATATTATTGAGATCATAAAATAATTAATAAAGTCCTGGAGCGGTAGTAAACAAATTCACAAAATCATTGAATTATTGGGGAATACTTGGAAAAAGTTGTTCATATTATTTCATCGGGTACCTCAATTAATCACACACACTCAGTGATTCAACCCGAAGGTTGGTTTGGATAGTTGAGAATAGTAGAGCTCAACCTGGACTAAGCCACACATTCAGGGTATGGTGCCCAGTTCCTTTCTCTGGGCCACCGAGAAGATTTTTTTTGTTCGGAAGGGTCCAAAGGCTTCACCCAGATTTGAACCCAGGACCCTTCGATCAGTATTACCCATTATCCCACTCTACCCACTAGGCTAGAGGCCCTCTATTATCAGAGGTTGGCCAAGTGTCCGCTAATTTTTTACTGGCTGACGCTTTTTACCCAGAATGCACTCTGAGACTGGACGCCATAATTCGCAAATTATTGACTTGGATTACATGGAAGTGAAGGGAAGGTGATTGTATTTTTGCAATTCTACGTCACTGTAAAGGTAAGTACGACAATTTTTTTGCTGAAATCATTAGTGCTAAGACAGCTGTATCGATTGAACGGTTTAAATTGAGTTTTCCCTGGATTTTTCGTAGTATTATACTATGTTAAATGCTGCGTTTGGAATACGATCCGTAACATCCTGGTAATTTTCGATTTTGTGGTGGAAAGCAATACATAACCCGAATATTTTCGATTGTTTTGTGTTTGTGGATCCCTTAGTTTGTTATTTGCCAAGTAATATATGTGATTGGTGAGAACTGAGACGGCGTGGACAGGACATCAGTGGTTGACGGTCACCGTGACTCAATCCGTTCTATTTTTCCCCATTTGCAATCGAAGAATAAGGGTAATTATTAATGCATTTCAGTTTAAACGTTTGTTATCATATTAATTTATTATTTTCCGAGTAATAAGCGTGAATACGGGAAATCATACCTCGTATTTAGAACGCCCAAGTACTTCACAGCCTCGAGAGAATCACCCCGTTATTTCCTTTCTATGATGATCGATGAGGAAATACAATCATGTAAGCATTTGATTATAATTGTTTCACGATACCGGAATTGATTTAATGGATGTGTACTTAAGGGATAAGGTAACGGCACGCATAAGGACGCAGGTCAGGACGCATAAGTATTTCACATCCACGGCGAATCTTCGTGTTTTCTTCCATTGATAATGTGTGTGGGAATGATGGAGTTTGTAACTTTCACATATGTAATTTTCAATAAAGGCACGTGCATATGCTTCACGAGGTCAGTAATCTACTTCAAAACCATTTTTTGTCCGTACCTACGTATTGTTCATTCCTCGTTTTGATAAACTGTCGTTGTGAATCAGCCATTATTTTACAATTCTGCCTTTTATATTGGTTTTGTGACTTTCATGAGAAGTGCTCAGTAGGCAGGTAAGTTGCCTATTGTAATGCATTTCTTAAATATGATCAGTGACGTGCTTGTTTTGTCTTCATTTTAAATGTTTCTATCCCCTCATTTTCTTAGCGACACTCTTCATCACAATGCCAGGCTGCGCAGCATTTGGATGCTCAAACAAGTCTTCCGATGGGAAAATTATGAGGGTTTTTCCAAAAGACCCAGCCAGGAGGAAGGAATGGGAAGCTAAAGTGAACAGGAAACACTGGCGAGCAACGTACGCTTCCTACCTTTGTGAAGTAAGTGAAAGAAGGTAGTTGAGATAGTTCTGTTTGTGTGCATGTATGGAGTGTGGTTATAGTGATAGAAGTATGTGGTAGCATATAGCAAAAATGTCGTGTGTGCAAAAAACAATGACTGCTTTGAATATGTTGGCTTTCAGTTTGTTCAACGTAATGAATGTATCTGTATTGAGTTATTCTTAAATATATATTATCAAGAGAGACTGTGATATTTACAATACTTCAGCGGCTAGAAAAACAATATGAACTGCCCTTGAGAGCTTTTAACCCTTTCGCGCCGGACGTCGGCCATAGCCGACGAGCATTTTCATACGCAAACGACCGAACGTGGGCTATAGCTGGCGTGGGTTTTTCAACGCAAACGAACGGACGTCGGCTATAGCTGTCGCGGGGGATGGGAAGTGACCGCTGAGGTAGCAATGGTCGGAGGTATTCAGGCCCTGCCTGAGACCCAGCTTAGCGAGTCCTTAGAGCTAATCCTCGGCCATTTCGCCCGACCCTCCTACTCATTTACGATCCTCATAATAGCAGGAATCCGCGTTGAAGTGGTTAAATTGTCAATGATTTTTGCAAAGAAAAATTTATTGCAAACTCCAATTTTTTATACCTTGAAATGAATTCTTCGTTTTTTTCTGTGCATAAGCAATTTTTAAACGAAATTTTAGTGTTATTATTAACGGACTAGTGTGAAAGCTTTGTGTGTTCATATGCGATGAAAAGTACGTGAAAATAGAAATGTTGTCGTTTTATTGTCCATATCGTACGTGTTTGTTACAATCTGAATCCCTATTTTCACTATATGTCCTCTATTTTCCGATTCCTTCATTGATCCCCTTAGTAATTACTCATATTCCGGTATTTTTAGGTAATGTTTATTGTAAAAACATACTTTTAACTTCGCCTACGTTGGTTCAAAGCCCGAATGAAAAAGAAGGATGGGAAGTATTATTTGTAGGTTTATTCAAAGAAAGTTTCGAGACGTCCTAACTAGCTGTAAAAATGGAAAAGTCCTAACTTTGTTACTATTAACGCTAGAAATCCGTTTAAAATTCTACAATGCTTAAAAAAATGTAAGTTATTCTTATACAAGTGTAAACTGTTAAAAATCATAGACAATATTTAATTTTAAAAAACACTGCAAATGCAATGAGTTGACCGTGGACTCCCGCTAAGAAAGGGTTGGAGGGTCGAGTTCAGTGGCCGGGGTAATAGCCGGGCGCCCCGTTAAGTAGGGTCCCAAATCGGAGGGACGAGAGTACCTGGGCCACTCCAGCCCAAAAAGTGCTTCGCAGAGCAGAGTTTTAAATTTTCGCAAGCTACCCGTAGCAAGGAAAACATTTTCCTTTCGTAGTCGCCGGCAGGAAAGGGTTAATTAGCTCTAATGATTGGTAGTGTAGCTATTTATTTAATTTGCTCTAGTATCTTCACCTGCTATGAACAATTAACAGAACTCCTTATACCTTTCCTGTGTATTTCAGGAAATGGACTTCATTTTTGGAACTTGTATTGGAATATAAGTCTATAACTCTCAAAATAAATGCAGCAATATAGAAGTGTCAATGCATCACAGAAATGGTTTAAGCTAGTTGGTTTATATGTATAACCATCTCTATGACCAATATTGCATAACGTTATGACCATATTTAATGCTGTTTCGCTGACTTAGTATTTATAAGCATGTTTCCTTCGACATTAAGGTTAGCCAGAATCCCATTATTCATTTATTTTCTTTGTGCTAACTGTTCGATATTTCTTTTCAAATTCAGTTATTTCTGGACTCCTATTATGGTGCGGATGGAGCCATGTGTCCACCACCTTCTTCATAGCTGCCAAGAGTATTAATAAGCAATAGAGGAAGGATAATCCCTAGAAGAATTGCTATTGTATGTGTATTTTTATGTTGGTGTACCTACTTCCTTTTCCTGTACTCTCCATAGTTTCTTAAATCATGGTGTGCTCGAATGTGTCGTATTTTAGCTACCACGAGAAGTGATGTTTCTGCTTTGAGTCATTAAAGATGTCATTAGCCCAAGCCTGTTTTGTTATATTCATTTCCACTAAGTTATTGCAATTTGACCCTTTTGTTATCTATTGCTGTCATCGGGTTCTTCTTTCGGGATGAACGTGGCCTCGACTTTTTTTTAGATAAAGACAAGTTATAAGATGAAGTTTTCGAGGTTTGTAGGAAGGTACTGCATAATCTTTAATTATTTTCTGTTCTTGTACCTCCTTTGACATATTATTTCGGGGTGGGGATTTTTAAAGTGAGGTCTACATAGCAAGTCTTAACTGCAATAATGGAAAAGTGAGGAAACTAGCATTGGACTGGCACATTGAGAGCTGCAGTCAACCAATCAAAGGATTGAATGAGCAGTGGTGGTGGAAGTCTGTCCCCCATATGTCAATGAGTGGTTTGTAAAGCATGATGATATGGGTTTTGCGATGTGCTTCCAATCGTAGGCAACCCTTTAGTTATATTCAATAACTTTTAATGGAAACGGGTTCATTAATTCGATATGTAACTCTTATTTGAAGGTATTTGTTTATTATTGATTATCGCTGCACTCGTACGCTGTCTTCAGCCCATTGTATCTATGATATGATGGCAGTGCACATTTTCAAAAGTCACAGTTCTTACAGCATTATTTCATTGCAGTGTAAAAGTTTCCGATTATTTTTCATGTTGCCGGGAAATCCTTTATGCTATCCCCGGATACAATATATCTATAAATGGGACTTATCCGGCAATATAAGTAATAACAGCTTTTTGTTATTGTGCAGACCGGGCAGCGCCCATTTCGGGTCCGTATCCTTCACCAATATGTTATTACCATTGGCCGAGTTAATGTAGGACGGTCAATTTTTTTATTTTCGAACTAATTTCATATATCTGTAGATGTTTTATAAGCCATTAAAATGGAATGACATGGAGAAAATTCGCTAATAATGCCCATATTACTCCGTACGCCTATAAGCGGTAACGTAGTGGGCGTGCCCCGTCAGATTATTATTGCCTATCGCGGCCGAGTTTAAGCAAAATTGTCATTTTTTTATTTTCAAACTTATATCATATATCTGTAGATGTTTTATAAGCCATTACAATGGAATGACATGGAGATAATTCGCTAATAATGCCCATATTACTCCGTACGCCTATAAGCGGTAACGTAGTGGGCGTGCCCCGTCAGATTATTATTGCCTATCGCGGCCGAGTTTATGCAAAATTGTCATTTTTTTTATTTTCAAACTTATATCATATATCTGTAGATGTTTTATAAGCCATTACAATGGAATGACATGGATAAAATTCGCTAATAATGCCCATATTACTCCGTACGCCTATAAGCGGTAACGTAGTGGGCGTGCCCCGTCAGATTATTATTGCCTATCGCGGCCGAGTTTATGCAAAATTGTCATTTTTTTTTTTCAAACTTATATCATATATCTGTAGATGTTTTATAAGCCATTACAATGGAATGAAATGGAGAAAATTCGCTAATAATGCACATATTACTCCGTACGCCTATAAGCGGTAACGTAGTGGGCGTGCCCCGTCAGATTATTATTGCCTATCGCGGCCGAATTTATGCAAAATTGTCATTTTTTTTATTTTCAAACTTATATCATATATCTGTAGATGTTTTATAAGCCATTACAATGGAATGACATGGAGAAAATTCGCTAATATTGCCCATCTTACTCCGTACTCCCATAAGCGGCCATGTAAAATCCGTGGCCCGTCGTCCGAAATATGGCGCCTGCCTTTCACTTGGCCAACCTCTGATAATAGAGGGCCTCTACACTAGGCCACCAGGCTCCTTCAATTGTTCAAATGAGTAGGAAAAGACACCTGATGCATTTTATAATGCTTTACTTAAAGTATTTGCAGAGGTTCTGTTTCCACATCACAACGAAGAAAGATTGATTTAAAAAAAATATTTTTTAAAATTATAACGGTTAACATATTAGCATTTTTTGCGTATTACTTTGCCTATGGGAATTTATCCTGTATTGATAAAGTTAATTGCATAAAAGTGAACCATTTACTAAGTTAATTGGATATTTAAGGGCTAAGTATACAACAAAACCCTAATTAAGCATTCAGCTACCCCATTGAGTATAATTTTAAAAAGAATGAAATACAAATTAATTTGAGCCGTTTTCTATTTTTAATTATATCTGATGGTGTAGGTAAATATTCATATAGTCTCAGATATAAATAAATAATCAGAAGAATACCATAAATAAAAAAACAATAGGAGGAGAATTTGAAAGTCATTGAAGTGCTCACATTCGAGCGATAATAAGCCACAAAATAAAGAATTCGAGAATAAATATAAAAACAGGAAATTGCAACAAGGCAATACGTATTCTTTTTAGCAGGAGATCGATTAAGGACAATATGATGACAGAAAAAGGACGACATCAAAAATAAACACAGACAATTATTAGTATCTCGAAAAACATTATTGATAGAAAAGTGTAAAGTGTACTTATGGTTTGAAATTTTTTATTAAAAAATGATTAAATACTTGTGTTATGTGAGGGAACCGTAAGAAAAATTGCAAATAATATATCTTGAGAATTTTTGAGGTCCTCAATAACTTACAGAAAAAAGATTGATTTTAATGTTCATTATGTTTAAACAAGGACAAATAAGTGTCAGAAAAAATATAACAAAATCACAAAGATCCTGTTTCTTAAGAAAAGAATAGCCATGCTAGGCAATTCCACAATACAGCATCCCATCTATTTATTTGTTCATGTAATTACCGCAACAGCTGCTGGGACTTATAACACACACTGACAAAAGGAAAGTTATAACTTTACAAGACCATCAGCTGATGGTTTGCAGATAAGAAAACTGTGGTTGGGAAAAAGGTCAATTACTTTTTATTCGGACATACCGAATTTGAAAAGCGAGGTGAATGGTTATAGGAAGAGAGAAATGTAGAAGAAAGAGTAAACCTCTGTATTTATAGTTCCAGGTTTTCTGAGAAATGAAGATGATCAGTTGGGTATGATGCACCAACAGTATTTGTTGACAATGGACGACTGGACTTGGCTCCGCCCAAAAACGTCACAGCGAAGGTCACGTGACCGAAGCAGAATCTATGTGGGAAACATCCCACCAAGCTTACCGTTCCCGGCTTGACTTTTGTTTTCATCGTCCGTTTGTGATTGAAGCTCTCGTTCTTTCTTGGTTAATAAAGCGTATTACTTTGCGATGGTGCAGTATTGTGTCGTACCCGGGTGTAAGAGTAGTGCATTTACGCCTAAGATATCGTTTCATCCGTTTCCTAAGGACAGACATTTGAGAAAACTTTGGGAGGTGAAGATACGGCGTGACGACAGAGCAAACAGAAAAATATCCCAGCACATGAGGGTATGTTCACTACACTTCAGAGAGGAGGATTTCCGCGAGGAAATTTTAGGGAAACGCCGATTAAAATCGGATGTAGTACCTTCAATTTTTGCGTTTACTTCGCCGACGAAGTTGAAGACTGGCCGTCGAATGATTGCCTACCAAATGAAAACTGTTGAAGATCCCGTGGCTGAACTACCGCCGATGGCCCCAGAGGTAAGCACGATTGTATATTTATGTTTAATATGAGATAGCTGGTGAAGAATTGTGAAATAACTCGTTGCCAATACTTTGAATTAATTGCGGATGATGCACTTATTTGTTATGATTGCGCATAATCTTTCGACATTGCAACAAGAGTATAGTATTTTCCAGTATTTACCACAAATATACCGTTAAATCATAAGGATAAAGGATACTTTACTGTATAGTTTTCAAGGAATCACACTAGTAATACTACCATCAATGTAAGCGAAAACTATTTCGAAGTGGCGGGGTTGTGAGTTTAATTCGCTCCGTTTGCAAACTTTATGACAATTTTCACACGTACTTATGTGTGCGTTATCGTTTTGAACAGCTGTTTGCTAAACGTGCTACTTCAGCATTTATTATGTGAGATTGCTTCATAGTGCATAGAAAAGAAACTAACTTGCAAATGTTACTGATAATGAGTTAATGATACAATCAATGACACGATGTTAAGTTTCTCATTTCAGTGAGAGATGTTTACTGTGATTATATGTTCTGAAAATCTACTTTGATAATTTTGTCGCGATTTCCGTTCACAGGGGGACAAAAATAACACAGGAGAAACATGCGAGAGTGTTTCTTCTGAGCACCATAATTTGTGGATGCTCAGTTCTATCTGTGAAGTGGAGCAGTTGAAGAAGGAGCTGGAAGAAACCAGGGCTAGACTTGCTAACAGTGAGCGGAAGAGAGTCGTAGCTGAGTCCATGGCAATGACAGCAGAACACCAAAATGCCGTGAAAGAGAAGGAGATTGTTAGGCTCAGAAGCCAGGTGGAGAATGCAGCCCTTAAGGCAATACAGCAAAAATTTTCTTTTTCCTTTGTGACCACAAAAAAAGAACTGATGGTCTACTATACAGGGTTTGAGTCTGTAGAGGCATATTTTGTCTTCAAGAAATTTTGTACCATCTCGTCAAATGGAATTTCTAAGGTTTTGAGTGTAGATGATGAATTGTTATTGTTTCTGACTAAACTCAGACAGGGGTTGGAAATGTTCGATTTATCAAACCGGTTCGGGATTTCAGTGAAAACAGTGAGGGCAGTGTTCTGCCATTGGTTAAATATTGTATATTTCCGACTGGGATGCCTGAATATTTTCCCACATAGAGACATAATATTAAAATTTACTCCTCCACAATTTAAAAAAAATTTCCCAGCCACCATCCTTATTCTCGATGCTACGGAGGTGAAGATTGAAGTACTCTCTTCATTGGTGTTGCAGTCACAATCATTTTCCAGCTACAAATCTGCCAACACTTTGAAAGGGTTGGTTGGTTGTGACCCAAAGGGTGGGATTATTTTTGTCTCCCAGTTGTTCACTGGGTCTATGTCTGACAAACAGATTACTCAGGAGAGTGGTCTCTATGAGGTGCTGAGGCAGAAAATTGACAATGGGGATATTCATCTACAGGATACTGTCATGGCAGACAAAGGTTTTTGCATAAGAAATGAAATTGAGTCATTAGGCCTGAAATTTAATATACCTCCCATGGCCAATACTTCTCAATTCTCAGAGGAGGAAGTGCATTTTACTCGGGTGATAGCATCTCCCGAGTTCATGTAGAGAGGGCAATCAGGAGGGTGAAATCATTTAAGATTCTACAGGGAACTATACCAATTACCCTTATTCCCCACATAAATCAAGTGTGGACAGTTTTCTGCCTCCTTACTGGCTTCAGGTGCATCACCAAAAGTAAATAGATAATATAACATCTTTTGTTAGTTTTGCTGAATGAACAAGTTCTTATTTTCCACTGACCAATTTTTTGTTTTTATTAGCTGATTTAGCAACTTTTGCCTCCGTCTGCACCTTGAACTCTATCGATTTAATTAAATGGGGAGTTTTGTAAATTTCTATGGTAAAGAAGCTCTTTAAGAAGTGTTTCTATTCCTTTAATGCTGGGTACAATGTTGTTAATTCATATTCAAAATGTAGTTCACATTCGTTTCAATTGGAGTGAATGATTTATGTAAATATTTCGTTTTATGCCTTGGTACAGCTCCTTTCTCATTGTGTGCTATGGTGGACTGTTTACCTAAAATTATACCTTCACTCCAGTTTTCCTAAGAGCCCTGTTTTTATTGGTATGATATCATCTGCATTGTAATTAGTGTATCTCCTGCAACCCTTAGCTGACCACTTTTTTGTTTTTAGTAGCTGATTTCAAAACCTTTGCCTCCGGAGGCAGACGGCCGTCTGCATCTTAAACTGTAATTATATGATTAAATGTGTAGTTTTGTTATTTTATACTGTTAAGAAGCCCTGGTGGTAAACTACCAAAGTTGGAACTTGGAAGTCTTATTAAATGTCAGTTGAATAAACTAAATCTATACTTTGAATTAATTATTGTTGGTTTTCTATCAATGAATTTAGGTCTAAATGGACATATATTTCTTTCCACCCCTAAAGTTCACATGATGTCCCTCTTCAGCCCCTCATGCCTCCCATCATTTTATCCAAGTCACCTATTCTTCTCCCTCTTCCCTTCTTAACCAATGTTATTCCCTCTATCTCTTCTTTCAAAATACCACCCCCTTTTAATACCTTTTCCAATTACACCTTCTGCATTCTCCTTATTTCATCAATCACATTCCTAACCTCTCCTACCAATTCTAGTTCTTAATCATTCATCCTCCTTTTGACCCACTTACTTTTGCCATCCTTCTGCACACCCACGTTTCCACCCCATATAAACTTGCTTAAATTTAAGTTAATAGTAGACTTAAAAGTATAAAAATATAGGGGTCATTTCTACATTGGTTGATCAAGGCTTTGATTGTTCCCCACACAAGCGACATGGGAAAATCCATATGGTTTAAAGATTTTTTCAATACAATAAAACTCCGTTTAGGTAAATAAATTATCATTTACTCATTTTCTATTTCTTCAATATAGCTCTCAAAATAATTTTTGTAGAAATTGGTCAATTTCTCTAACATTTTTTTACACATAGATAAATCTTTGTAAACAGTTTGAATCCACACCTTTTGCCCATTATATACAACAAAATCACACCACTGCAAGTCACATACCAGCAACTGTCCCTGAGCCTGGTAATAAAAGTTGTAGTTAACTTTTAATTTCAAGCTTCCATCATCCTCTATTTCAAAAAAAGTGCCTTTAACATTATTTAAATTGCAGCCCTTAAGGGAATGTGGACACTTGACTTCCACTAACCCTAAACTTGGTTGTCTCTTAGAAATCAAAACCTTCCCATCAGGGCTGCACCCTAAAAATGGCAGGGAAGGGTTGACTATAAGTCCACATTTATAAAGATGTATAGGACACCCGTCGTCGGCCATTCTCTGGGTGTATGCCTGCAAGGCTCTCCCTTCGTTCTCCTTGCCATACCGCACAGCACACACTTTGTCCAGGGCAGGAGGACAGTAAAGTTTCCTCAGGAAAGCATCCCCCACCTCCTTTCGCCGCTTACAAATTTGGCCAAAAACTGATGCTGTCAGTCTTGGCCTTCTTTCCCGTAACCACACTTCATTGCACTGCCCTCTAGTGAACTTCTCAAGTGCAATTGAATCACATAAAGTCATTTGTAGGCTTTTTTTACAGGGGGAACTTTAACATTATATTCCCCAACATCAATAGCAGCTAAGGGAAGAGTAGGGCTATCATCCACTGTAGGAGGATTGGCTTGAGTGTGTGGCGTATATTTTTGCAGCTGGTGCTGCAGAGTACACCCAATAGGCACACTCCCCAGAGGTATGGCACCGCTTGCCCCTAGTTGCCCCAGTATGTACGAAAAAGGGTAATCCGAATTAATGGAGCTCAGTGCCTCTTTGAGCCCGTCCACCTCGTCCTGGGAAGGTGTTGGTCCAGGAAGTGATGTGAAGGAACACATCAGTGGCTCCCTTGCCCTTTTAGGATTGGGCTTCGCAAAAATACAATCCATCACTGGCATTGGATCGATTTTCGATCCTCTTGGCTTGTGCCATTGCTGCTCCTCACTTGTGCAGGAGACATCCTCGGGAATCTCCGTTGCATTTATAGATACCAAATGGTTGACCAAATGAAACAGGCATGCTAAGTGAATGCACTTTCCCAGTCTGAAACAAAAAAAAAAGAAATCATTAAGATATGAAATGACTTCCTATGGTAACAGCCCTCAAGGGTAGAAATGCACCTAACACATGACAGGCGTTAGTGAGAAAATCAGACGTCCAACATTTAATATGAGGGAAATGTAACCAGTATCTGATCAGAAGGAGCACCAATGAATAGCACAACAGCTTTGAATGTTTGCTCTGATGGGTTTCTTAGACTGTAATAAATTGGAGAGGGAGGATCATAAAGTTTTTCAGCAGCAGGTGCAGTAACAATGTTTATTTAAATAATATGGACTATTATCACAGTGAATATGAAGGTAGCACCCTGGGATCATATCTATTAAACATCTTCATTGACGACCTGGCCACCCTTATTTCTCCCTCCCAAGCTAATACTCTACGCTATGCCACCGAATTTAAAATTTTCAAACAAATTCCCACTACCTCAGACTGCATTGGAATGCCTCACAATTAACTGCTAAATGGTGCAATACCTGGAAGCTCAACTTGAATTCCAGTAAATGCAACTACATTATGTTAACAGATGGTTGATATGTGAAAAAAGATTTGTGTAGAGTACCAAAACCCGAACAAATGCAAAACTGCTAAAAAAAAGTTGAAAATGTAGACAAAAAATGGTATTTTCATTATTTCAAATGCTATGCAAAGTTGAGGGAGTGAATATGCAATTTCACCGTTGTGAATATTTCACTAAATCAAATTTATTACAAGTCCATAATTGATCGGTATAAAACTTTCATTTCAATATAACGACATGTTGCTGTATAGGGTTTCTCTATAAAGAGACATGATAGCATATATATAATAGATTCAGACTGAAGATGTATGGTGTAAAACTAGTTCCCTCTCTAATGCCACATCTTTGGACACAAAGTACCTCAAGGTACCATATGTGTGTTACCTTGAACTAGGCTCGGTTATATATCTCAGGTTATTAGTGGGCAGATGACCAGGTTTACCATACTTGCATCATTACAGTCCATTTCAACACCTCCTTTCACATATGCAAGGCTGCATGGCAAATCATTAAAAATGAATCAGGTATGGCTCACGATAGCCACGTTGAAATTGACTTAAATCCCAATGATTTTAATAATTATTTTCTCAATGCAGTAGTTAAAATGAAGAAAAATTTTAAACATACCAAAAACCCTATCCAGTACATGGGTGAAGTTGAACATAAACAACTTTTGTTAGAACGGAAACTCACTACGCCAAACAAAATAGTCAAAATTGTCAGAAACCTGAAGCACTCCTCCAGTTGTGACACATTTGTCTTGAAGCTTTGTAATGAAGCTTTTTGAAAAAAATCATCATGTGCCCATGATTACATGCGACCCAACTAAAGCCTTTGATACAGTTTCACATGACATCCTAAAGCAAAAGCTGCTTAGATAAGGCGTGAGAGGTCCTGTATTAAAGTTGCTGTCCAGCTACTTAACAAAATAGGCACAAAAAGTATTCTGGTGCAACAAGAAATCCAATATTCTGCCCCTACAATATGGTGTTCCACAGGGATCAATCCTGTGTCCTCTTCTTTTTACCATATACATTAATGATTTACCTTGCCATTTGAAGCAGACATCAATTTTATATGCTGATGACACCACACATTAGTACACACTCATAATAACTATAATGAGATCTAGAGAATAGCAGAGGAAATGTTAAACATGTCTAATGATTGGTTTAAAGACAATGAACTATTAACCAATGACTTAAAAACAAATAACTTTCTTTTGGACTTAGAGAAGGAAGCAATTCAAGCAAGTCTCTTAGGATTTCTCCTAGATAAATAATTCCTGGGATAGCCATGTAAACAACATAAGCATAAAACTCAGTAGAGTTTTATATCTAATCAGAAAAACAAAAAAAGGCCAGTTGTTTCATCACAGGTAGTAATGAGTGTACATCATGCCTAATTTCATAGCCATATGATCTACGGTATAATTCTGTGGGAACACTCAAGTCACATAAAAAGTGTGCTTCAATTACAGAAAAAGCCATTAAGGCTCTCCTTGACCAAAAAAAAAAGATGAGCACTGTAAGTCTTATTTTATTCAAACTAGAATAATGACAGTTTATGTATGTTCTTAAAGTGCTTTCTTTTGCAAAAAGTAAGCAGCCAACCTTTCCCATAAGAGCAGACAGTCACAGTCATGATACCCGTAGGAAAGAGGGACTTGATGTGCCATTCTGTAGAATTGAAAAGTCTAAGCAGAATTTCAATGTGCTTGGGTTAAGGATGTTTAATGCATTATCATATGAGGATAGATTAGCAAATGAAGCCTACTTCATAAGGGGCATGAAAAGGTGGCTTCAGCACCACCAATTATATAGCATCGATGAATTTTTTAGCTGGAACATATCAGACTTAAACTTCTAATGTTACATGCCATCACTACACATTGTCCTCAAGCAACTAGCTCTCTGCGAATTAACAGTGCAATCGCATGATTAAAGAACCGAAAACTTTGTCAGAAGAATTTTGTACATGCATGTATCACAGTTCCTTAAATGTGTGCCAGAGCAAGCAGAGAGAACAATATAAATATTTATTCATTCAATGAAAAATTTACTACCTTAATATGTTGCTCTTTCTTTCATGGTCATAGAAAGTTTACTTTGAAATGGTCAGTTATAACATATAAATATACTTGCACAATACCACCAACACATTCTTAGTCTCAAATGATACTAATGCTTCCTGCTCTCCAAAGCCGACTTGAAAGATCTTGCGTGGAAATATTTATATTCGGAACTATTTATTTCATCAGTTAACTCATAAATCTGATAAACCAACGTATAAAGCAGCTCATACTTTCAATTTCATAGTAGATGGACTCAATTTGATGACACTATACACGTTACTAGTCGAGTTACAACTGCGTAAATATTTTAGAATGCACGCAATGTATACCACGAGTACAGTACAGTAAATAGAATTGAATGTTTTAGTACAGGATCTCAATTGTGAAATTCACTCGCCACTATAGCATTCTTACTTACTTTATAGAGAAACCGTCGACTGCACGAAGTGGTTTAACTCAGCTAACCATCGGAAATCCGTCGTTACCACAACGAGTACTTTAACGTCTCAGATTTAACTTAACCATAGATTGTAAAACCGAATTTGGAGTTTAACCGGCTGTTAACGTTAATGTCCAGTTTAACCATACATTATAAAACTGGCCCCTATAGTAATAAGTACTTGAGAATAACACCGTGTCATAGTCGAAATCGTTCACGTGGTCCAAGTTCGTATACATTACACCTTGATGCCACGAGCCGCAGCCGTGTGTGATAAAATATTTATTTACGCTGTACATTAATGACATAACAAATCGCGTAATTTAAGGATCATCTAATTTTAACTATCACAATTTCTTACCCTACGTTGCGTTCATTAGCCAATTCCAGCTGCACTTAACGTCTAGTCGTAGAATGTATTATTTGTAATTGTGCAAACATCTTTCGAATTACATTGCTAATAATGCATGTACTACAAAAATTCATAGAAAATACTTACCCTGCTTTACAAAAACAGTATGACGACGTCACCGTCCATTCTTCCGCAGAAGTTGCTTTGAAAAATAAAGCCCTTGGTGCCTCGTTCTTCCTTTGCCTAGCGTAACATCTGGAAATGATTAACATCTTTAGCGAAAGTCAACGAGAATTCGGATCAGTTATAATACATTTTTCCATACACTAATTCTAATCATGCCTTAAGATCATTTATTTCCATTTAAGCATTACTTTCTTACCTCGCTTTCACAACCACGTCCTCGTCGAGAATGACAGTCCAAACATCCTTCATGTAGCCGCATATAAAAAGTCGATAACCTTCTCTAATCATGCGTTGGCTTCCTTCCTTTCCGATATAGGTCCAACATGACCCTAAACTAAAGTTTTTAAACTCGTTTAGCGATTTACCCCACGTTATCCCCACGAGGCTCTCCATGTTCTTACAATGTTTCCAACCTGTTGCTGCCAGTAAACAGAGATCGCTCGCAAAGTTTCCCACATAACAAACACTGCCACCTACAGCACGAAAAAGAAAGTTCTATGCTCCGCCCACTTCCACTCGTCCATTCCTATTAATAAAATATTTTTGTAAAAAACCACTTGAAAACTTAAATGATATTTTTTTCCAAATTTAATGCAAAAAACTTTTCAAGAATACAGGTCGACTATGGGTATTTTCCATCAAAATATTTTATTTAACTGCCTGAGTGGTATGTGTCTTCAGTGGAACCTTTCAGTAGTACCAATCACAACAAGTGAATAATGCATTACATTTCAGCAAATGTACATTACACCCTTAATTAACACGAAACTTCCAAAAATATGAAAAATAAGTGATAAATCAAGAATAGAAATTTTTGCAAACATTCCTTATTAAACGTTGTCGAAATACCTCAATATTGCAAATAGCTTTAAACAGATGAATCACATAATTTATAAGTTTCCAAAATCCTGAATATAATAATGAGTCACCATTGGGTTTATACTTAACAAGGTGTGGTTCACTCTTTTTCGCTTGTCGAACATCTGGGCAAGATCAACATGGCTAAAAACGTAATCAATATCAACACCATGTTCTCAGTGTCACTCCAAAACAAGCATTGTCTGATTTTCTCAAATAATCACAGCCTAGCACTTCTAGCCTCCCAGTCTCTTGTGGCTCTCAGCCTAGTCAATCTAACAGCTCCATTGCACGCTGATACTTTGGTGAGTTTTTAATGGAGAACGCCACTGTCCTTTGTACTTTGTGGATTAAAGCTGTGTTCGAAATGACACCTAAGGGCCCTTGTAGGGCGCTTTGGTGGTGGCGGCCATCTTGCGAAGGGTGTCCAAAATATTAAGGGCCACTTGACGGGCCCATGGGAAGGGGTTGGATCGAAGGGCGTAAGCGATGCACACTTTCGACCCCTTCTCGTTGTGCTTATATTGCGGCAGAGAATCATGAGACTTGTTTTGTGATTGGGTATTCAATTACTTTATAATGGGTTATTGGTACTTTTGTGCTGGGCTTCAAAGTGTGGCAGAAATATGTGTGCCAAAGAGAGAAATGTGAAATTTTATTTAAAAAAATGTAATTTGAATGAAATAAAGTACATGGGTCACCATTTCTCAGAGAACAATTTAGGTGTAGATTTAGAATAAGTTAGGGCGATTACAGATATGAATGCACCTAAAAAAAACATTAGCTGGATAAACTCTTAGGAATGACTGCATATGTATTCAGACTCCTTCCTAATTTAAAATGCTGTGTTCAGAGACTTAAAAAGAAGAATGTTTCTTAAAATTGGGACCAAAATCTAATCAAGTCTTCTCAGAGATAAAAGAGATGTTAACTAGGGCTCCTATATTTCAATATTATATATTATGTATACTTAATGAGGAGAAGGTAGTTGTGAAAAGTGAGCATGAACCACTGGAGATAATTTTCAAAAAGACAATAAATCATTCCCTTGCCCAACTTCAAAAAATAAGGCTAAATATACGAAGGTTTGATGTTGAGGGTATATACTGCAGTTAAAAAATATATATTAAATGGAGGGCTCTTGTTAGCAGATGCCTTGACTAAGACACGCAGAAATTATAAAAAGCTAAATTTACAAAGGAAATTGAATCTCAATTATTTCTAACAGAAGAAAACACACTTTCAATGTCATAAGATAATAAGGATGATCATTAGGGAACTTGCATATATATCAGATATAATCATGAGCCCCAAAACTCAATAGAAATATATGTTTGCGTTTCACGGTGAAGTTTTTTACATTATTTTTTGACGTTGTTAGCGATATTTAATTCATTAAAGTTCAAGAAAATTTTCAAACACAAGTGAGAATCGAAAACGCCCGATGATTGGCTGGTGGCAAAGTGACGTAATTATTCAGTACGCGGAAGCAGCATACCGCTGCAGGGCTAGTATTTGATCTTTATTTTCCTCCATTGAAAGCCATATATTGCGTAAAGATGACGGAATAAGTTTATTGTATGGAAATGAAGGATCCTTTGATTATTCCACAAAAATTTTCATTTCGCTTGCCGACTATAAAGGTTTCGACTTGTTAGTTAAGTCATTTTCAAGGGCTTGGTATTGAGTTACACAACATTTCTCAAATTTCATATTATTATCGATCATGTATAGATACTTGATTAAAGGGTCCACGTCCCAAATATTAAAATGTCTCCCCTTTGAAAAATGAAGGCGATGTCTAACCATTGACGATAGGTCGTAATTATATATATGTAAGTTATAAATGTTGAATGCTGAGTGAAATATATATGGATACCTAATGGTGATCCCCCAACGCTTATCATTTTTAAAGCATTGACGACATAAGTGGAAACATTGATTATCAAGCGAAGTAAGAAATAATAATTAAAAATACAAATTAAGGCCTTGATAATGTCTTCGTAGGCCGAATTCTTGTACAGGCAGTGAAACAAAGTATGTATTGTAGACAAGACAAAATTTCCTTCATTTCAAATTATTATCGATATACTGGAATAGTGTAACCTACCCTTAATACAATCTATCCTCTCTTTAACTGCGCATGGCAACGTCTAATCACTTTTAACCATATCGGTAGTATATAAATATTTATTCTTTTAAAATTGTGTGCAGACAGTGAACCCGTGATCCCTCCACGCTTTCCGTGATTCAACTGTTTTCCCATGATTTTTACCAGGATTTTGACGTTCCCATTACAAAAAGACACGACGGTAACCACTATTCCCTGATCTTACGAGGGTAACTCAATGCTAGTAGGACCATCTACCATGGTAGGCGTTTTCGAGCGTTTCCATTACTAGCATTGCGTGAGTAGAGAGTTACCGTCGTAGAAATGTCAGTAGTGGTAACGGGGCCTGATTCCCTCATGATTGCAAGGTATTTCAGTGAAACTGAAGACTTCGTCGGCGCCGAAAAATGGAAAGGTAATATATTGAGTAGCTGATGTGCTTCTGAAATGTTTTCTAGTTCATAACAATGTTTTATTTGCATATAATCAGCTCGTATTGACGAAAGCGTATATTTATGTGAGATGTGTATTATTTTTGTAGGTCCGGTAGGGAATTTTATGGTGGCAGTGGGTTATGTGCAGGTGAAAAAGTGTGGAAATATGGAAATATTACTTACATTAAAGTGATCTTTGCACACATAGCACACGGATTTATGGCTTATTTTTCCGTGACGCTCATCTCGACGAAGGCGATGCATAAGCTTCTCTACTTTTTTCCTCCTTCGGAACGCTGACGAAAATTTTGTCTTGGGTACAAATAGACGTGTTTTTGCACATCGGAACAATGCACCACTTGTAATTTTTCCTTTTTTCAGTCATTTTCTCCTTTAAAACGCAACGTGGTTCTTCCAAACTTGGAGCTACGAGGTTGTGGGGCTAGGATCTACGACTTCTACTGAATTGTGACGTCACGGCGTTAGATTAATGGGGGCGGTATTTTTTAGCCCGCGAAACTCGGAAGATTTTTGGGAGTCATTTTCTAGTGTATAAACTGAATTTTGAGCGGAAAAAATTATATTGCGGTAACATGTATTTGCTGCAGAATATCACCATGCTCTCTAATAAAAGTATGCAATTTCCCTATTAACAAGAGTGACTGACAATATTGAGGAAATGAAAATGCAAGCAATCTATATAAATCATGGCTGGCCAAATGATAAGAGTAGTGACACACCCTGTAAAGCAATACCATGCATATGTGAGTTAATTAAAGGTTAATGATGGGACATTATTAAAAAATAATATATTGGAGGTCCCAAATGGTTTGAGAAAGGATATGCTGATACACTATTGTAGTCACTTAATGGTAGAGAAGTATAAAACTGGAGATTGAGAAGTTATGTTTTGGCCAAGAATGAATAATGAAATACAGTATTTAGGAAAAAAACTGTACTTTGAGTATGAAATTTAGAAGGTGTAACGTACAATAAGTACTTATGAACAGAGAAGTTTCCAATGGTTCTTGGAATAAACTTGGTATTGGCCTTTTCCAGTTGTACTTTGTAAGATATTAGCAGTAAACTTGAATATAAAAAATAAACCTTTGTAGTGCATTGTAATTTTTACTGCTTTATGTAAAATAATTTGCATATTGATTGAATGATTTTCAAAGCATAAAGGATTACTTTTCATTCTAAACCCAATTTAACAACGTTAGGTCAGTAATAAAATGTGATACATTTTAGCAATCATCACTGCTAAAATTGCAAATACCAATTTTGCAAGCTAAGTATTGTTATCAGAAATTTTAATGGAGGTCAAAACATTATAAAAATGCTAATTTTAGCATAACTTAAATATTTTGAAAATCTGTGTAGTGAGGAAACATGGCGTTTCAGATTATAGCACTTGGAATTGCCCAGCTACCACACCATTTGAAAAAAAATCGATAGAGCAAGAGCAGAAATACTTCCTTCAAATCCACAATACACGCTGTAAATACCTAAGTATCGCAAAAAGCTAAGTTGAAGAACTGAAAATTTTTGATTGTTTAAGAAATACTGAGTATTTAGCAATAAAGAGTCACAATTGGGTATGTAAAATATCAAATATATATGTGTATAACATTTCATCGCTGGGCATATACATAATTTAGTGTTTAACTCTTTTTTTGCCATATATCTATGGATGGCCAACAGGGCTTGCATAGACCAATTAACAATGCAGGGTCAAAACCATATCCTCAGCATCCCCCCAAAACAAGTATCCTTGAATTTCTCAAATATTCACAGCCTAGTTCCCAGTGTGTTGCGACTCAAAAACTAAGAAGTTAAAGGTATGCTATTTGTCAATTGATTGCTGAGTTTTTAATGGAACATATATCTCTTCCCTTTACATTGGGAGGATTTAATCTCTGTCCAGGTTCCCAAAACCTTGCATTGTACACAAGAAAAGGCTTTACAACAGCGAATTATTCAAGGTTATATCCATATGTGTTTTTTATTCACATTCCTTCCAATGACTGGTTCGATGAACACCCATCTCCTCTCCAAATGTTTTTTCCCTAAAGTAGGTGAGAAGTTATTCATTTTTCCCAGGTGTTGAATTTTATTTCCACTTCCATTTGCTCACCATACATATAAAAAAACACTCACCTCCGAGCCCCTGTTGATCATCATCGTTAGGAATGAGATCTTTGCTTGGATGCATGTACTCTTGAAATTCTTGAATTCTTTCACTTTGGTCACACATCGCTTGCAAATAGTCCATGGCAGTCCGTCTTCCTTAGAAACCTTTGGAGAAGGTAAGAGTAGATGAGTACCAGAATTACAAGGAGCCTAAATATTACCGTTATTATTCAAACATCGACGTGATCTAATTATTTATGAGAAGAAAAACCTTACTTGATGGCATATAAAACTATACAGTACGGCATACTAGGGAAATTAATAATATATATATGGTATAAATGAATTTTGTTCAAAAAATAAATAAATGTATTTATGTTGTTTGCGCATATATATATATATATATATATATATATATATATATATATATATATATATATATATATATATATATATATATATATATTTCGTAAACTCACTCACACACCGCCTTAGGCGAATAAATATATAATAATTTGAACAGAAGGTGAAAGAAAGAGATAGGAAACATGTAACTAAAATTGGACGAAGACACTGGTGATGTGGAAGATGGTAAAGCCGAGAAATCAGAGGGTAAAAATGTGTCGTGGCCGGGACTCGAACCCGGAACCTCCCGATGTCGCGCCGAGTGCTCTAAGAGCACTCGGCGCGACATCGGGAGGTTCCGGGTTCGAGTCCCGGCCACGGCACATTTTTACCCTCTGATTTCTCGGCTTTACCATCTTCCACATCACCAGTGTCTTCGTCCAATTTTAGTTACATGTTTCCTATCTCTTTCTTTCACCTTCTGTTCAAATTATTATATATATATATATATATATATATATATATATATATATATGGCGCTTATAACATATCATGACGAGCACTAAATGTTAATATCCGTGTCAGTAAAAAAACTTGTCTTTCATTGCAGTAATTACTTCAAGGTGAGCACTCATAACTACTAACCTGAGCATCAGATGATGAGGGATTTTAATTATATTTACTAATATAATGGAATTTTTAAACATATCTTATCATTCTTAAGCATACAATGAAATTTTCAGCGTATTTCGATAATTTAAACTCGGCAAAATTGTGCTTGTTTATTTTGTTCTTGGCCAATATTAATTAATAGTAAGTAATTATGGAAGGTTGGTCAATGCTTAAAAAAATTAATCAATTTCCTTTCCCCAATATCCATAGTAAGAAATAGATGGTAACTATGAATATAGGCCAAGGAGAATTTTTTTTGGCGTCGTCAAATCTTGGGTTTTAGTAATAGCCATGTTGTGAGATTGGGAGAATGAAGTGGAAACAACGAAACAAATGCACAACATGTGCATGAGAAATGAGGTGAATTTGGTGATGATCCATGAAGGAAAAGTAATCGACATTGATAAATTCCAAGAGGATACGTAAATTCATATTACCCCTTTAGAGAGAATGCACTATCAATAAGATGTCATATTCCTTGTACAAAATACATCAACAACTAAAGAAACCATAGGGCAAATTTACACTGTGATCACAAAAGCGTTTTATTCTCTAAACGCCTGAAAGTAAACATTTACGGGCGGATATAAAAACACATCTTTCAGACTGATATTGCATGTGAGGCCAAGAAAGACTTTTATCTTTGTACATTGAACCCAGTCCGAGAATAGAGAGAAAAGAGTAACTGCGTAGGTTCAATGTGCACTGATTACTACCACTAGAAAAGATAACACCACATAATCAATTGTATGGTTGACTCAAATTTATGTAGTATACCTAACAATCGTAAAAACTTACCTCCTCCTGAAGGAGCTCCTGGATTATTTCCCACAACCGGAAACCTTGATAACCTTTAGGATTGAAAATATATACCAAATCTTTTTCCTCCGCAAGACACAGTCGACAAACTTGTGCTCTGTCATTGTCCAAAACATTTGCTGCACTTTTAAACATACTTACTAGTCACGTCTATAAATATTTAAAAATTAAATAACATTCAAAAAGGCTAAATAAAGACATCCATCCGAAAAATCTATATCGTTGACTTGATCCTTGCCCTCGCCCCACTAAGCGCATTACCAAGTTCACCAACCACTACATATTTTCATATTCTATACAGTCCTTTCATTAACTTCGATCAACAAAATTATATCAAATAACCATAAGAAATATCAGAGAAAATGGACTTCGTTCAAAATGTAACTTTTTAACCATTCAGTTTTCGTCCAAAATCACACGTAAAGACTACTCAAAAATATGTACGACAAATTTCGAATTCAGAATGTGTGTTTCTATAGTGTTCGCTAAGTCATTCGATGTTTCATTCGATCTATTTCCTATATCCTTAGAGAAATATATTTATGGAAATAATATTTATATATTTATAAGAAATTTATAAATTTATGAGAAAAATATTTATATATATTTATTGGTTTATAAATTCTCCAATAAGCTTTATATTTTATATATTTGGGTCCTAAGCATAGATATTTATTGAAACTTCATTTCTATAAAATAATGCATTCTTATTTTAGAAGTACCCCATATGTAAATATATATTTAAGATTGCCACTAACTAAAGACATCATAAATTAAGGGTTCGGAGATGGACCAGATTTCGACTTGATAACGCCCTAAGCTATTTGAGAAATAGGGCACCTTATAAGTCCAGATACTCTATGTCAGCGCCAAATATTATTTTTTGGGGCCCCCTAACAAAGTCGAGTCACTAAGCTATAGCTAGTGTATATAGCATATACGTAAATTCTGCTCTGGTTCGGAGTAATTAATATGACCTTCAGGACGTCGATATAAAAAATTAATGAACTTCTAAAGTTGGCTAAAGCGGTTGTGAAGTCTTAAGGGCTAAGTTAACGTAAATGTTTTTATTCGATTAAAGTTTGTAAAACAAAAGAGAATTGGCACGTATGTGGGCACCGAAATGAGTAAAGACTTCCTTACCTAGCTATTCTTGCTAGTTCACTGCGTTTGGATGTGATTAACTTTTCTCTTTTTAATAGACGTGTATCTCGGACCAGTATGTTTAAAAACGTTAGACATATTTTGGACATTGAGAGCGTGCAAGTTTGTCGACTGTGTCTTGCGGAAGAAGATTTGATCTATATTTTCAATCATAAAGGTTATCAAGGTTTCCTCTTGTGGGAAATAATTGAGGAGTTATTTCAGATGGAGGTAAGTTTTTACGATATTCAGGAATCTTAGGCAAATATGGCTCAACCATTCAATTAATACCTGTGGCAGCGACTTTAGCATATATAAGGAGATAAATCGGTACTTTAGGATTCTATTTGTATACTCTTCTGTCTTTCTCCCTGCTCAGACTGGTTTTTTATACAAAGAATTAAGAGATTTCTTGACGGTCATCAAGTTAGCCCAATTTCTTCTCCAGCACCAAAGAATTACGCGGCAACGTGGAAATTCTTGCGTTACACCGTAAGGCCTCGCGGCTTAGAATTTACGAGGAAACAATATATAAAAGCAGGGTAACCAACAAAAATAACAGAAGAACATTGAGTAAGATACTGCTCAAACCAAACGTCCAAAATCATGAAATGTTAACCATAGTACTTTATTTCCCTTTTTTAATTACTCGTAAGCAAAGAAAATATTAAAACAATGAAAATAATTCGATAAAAACATTCATTTCTGCAGGAAATTTTTTGGTGCTAACTTCATGTTGCCCAAGAATTTCCGCGTTGCCGCGTAATAACGAGAAATAGACACTCCTAAGAAAATATTCTATAAAAATTTTATCTGGGCATACGATTTTCTAAAAATGATCTCAAATCATTAAAAAATCATTAAGTATTACTTTACTATCGTCAAAACCTATTCAACGTCCCTGGAAGTACTTTAGAATATTTATCAAACATTCCCGCACGGCGAGCACTAGACTCTCCTAAGAAAATATTCTATAAAAATTTTATCTGGGCATACGATTTTCTAAAAATGATCTCAAATCATTAAAAAATCATAAAGTAATACTTTACTATCGTCAAAACCTATTCAACGTCCCTGGAAGTACTTTAGAATATTTATCAAACATTCCCGCACGGCGAGCACTAGACTCTCCTAAGAAAATATTCTATAAAAATTTTATCTGGGCATACGATTTTCTAAAAATGATCTCAAATCATTAAAAAATCATTAAGTATTACTTTACTATCGTCAAAACCTATTCAACGTCCCTGGAAGTACTTTAGAATATTTATCAAACATTCCCGCACGGCGAGCACTAGACTCTCCTAAGAAAATATTCTATAAAAATTTTATCTGGGCATACGATTTTCTAAAAATGATCTCAAATCATTAAAAAATCATTATGTAATACTTTACTATCGTCAAAACCTATTCAACGTCCCTGGAAGTACTTTAGAATATTTATCAAACATTCCCGCACGGCGAGCACTAGACTCTCCTAAGAAAATATTCTATAAAAATTTTATCTGGGCATACGATTTTCTAAAAATGATCTCAAATCATTAAAAAATCATTATGTAATACTTTACTATCGTCAAAACCTATTCAACGTCCCTGGAAGTACTTTAGAATATTTATCAAACATTCCCGCACGGCGAGCACTAGACTCTCCTAAGAAAATATTCTATAAAAATTTTATCTGGGCATACGATTTTCTAAAAATGATCTCAAATCATTAAAAAATCATAAAGTAATACTTTACTATCGTCAAAACCTATTCAACGTCCCTGGAAGTACTTTAGAATATTTATCAAACATTCCCGCACGGCGAGCACTAGACTCTCCTAAGAAAATATTCTATAAAAATTTTATCTGGGCATACGATTTTCTAAAAATGATCTCAAATCATTAAAAAATCATTATGTAATACTTTACTATCGTCAAAACCTATTCAACGTCCCTGGAAGTACTTTAGAATATTTATCAAACATTCCCGCACGGCGAGCACTAGACTCTCCTAAGAAAATATTCTATAAAAATTTTATCTGGGCATACGATTTTCTAAAAATGATCTCAAATCATTAAAAAATCATTAAGTATTACTTTACTATCGTCAAAACCTATTCAACGTCCCTGGAAGTACTTTAGAATATTTATCAAACATTCCCGCACGGCGAGCACTAGACTCTCCTAAGAAAATATTCTATAAAAATTTTATCTGGGCATACGATTTTCTAAAAATGATCTCAAATCATTAAAAAATCATTATGTAATACTTTACTATCGTCAAAACCTATTCAACGTCCCTGGAAGTACTTTAGAATATTTATCAAACATTCCCGCACGGCGAGCACTAGACTCTCCTAAGAAAATATTCTATAAAAATTTTATCTGGGCATACGATTTTCTAAAAATGATCTCAAATCATTAAAAAATCATTATGTAATACTTTACTATCGTCAAAACCTATTCAACGTCCCTGGAAGTACTTTAGGGAATTTTTCAAACATTCCCGCACGGCGAGCACTAGACTCTCCTGAGAAAATATTCTATAAAATTATTATCTGGACATACGATTTTCTAAAAATGATCTCAAATCATTGAAAAATGAATAAGTAATACTTTACTATCATCGAAACCTATTCAACGTCCCTGGAAGTACTTTAGAATATTTATCAAACATTCCCGCACGGCGAGCACTAGACTCTCCTAAGAAAATATTCTATAAAAATTTTATCTGGGCATACGATTTTCTAAAAATGATCTCAAATCATTAAAAAATCATTATGTAATACTTTACTATCGTCAAAACCTATTCAACGTCCCTGGAAGTACTTTAGAATATTTATCAAACATTCCCGCACGGCGAGCACTAGACTCTCCTAAGAAAATATTCTATAAAAATTTTATCTGGGCATACGATTTTCTAAAAATGATCTCAAATCATTAAAAAATCATTAAGTATTACTTTACTATCGTCAAAACCTATTCAACGTCCCTGGAAGTACTTTAGAATATTTATCAAACATTCCCGCACGGCGAGCACTAGACTCTCCTAAGAAAATATTCTATAAAAATTTTATCTGGGCATACGATTTTCTAAAAATGATCTCAAATCATTAAAAAATCATTATGTAATACTTTACTATCGTCAAAACCTATTCAACGTCCCTGGAAGTACTTTAGAATATTTATCAAACATTCCCGCACGGCGAGCACTAGACTCTCCTAAGAAAATATTCTATAAAAATTTTATCTGGGCATACGATTTTCTAAAAATGATCTCAAATCATTAAAAAATCATTATGTAATACTTTACTATCGTCAAAACCTATTCAACGTCCCTGGAAGTACTTTAGAATATTTATCAAACATTCCCGCACGGCGAGCACTAGACTCTCCTAAGAAAATATTCTATAAAAATTTTATCTGGGCATACGATTTTCTAAAAATGATCTCAAATCATTAAAAAATCATAAAGTAATACTTTACTATCGTCAAAACCTATTCAACGTCCCTGGAAGTACTTTAGGGAATTTTTCAAACATTCCCGCACGGCGAGCACTAGACTCTCCTGAGAAAATATTCTAAAAAATTATTATCTGGACATACGATTTTCTAAAAATGATCTCAAATCATTGAAAAATGAATAAGTAATACTTTACTATCATCGAAACCTATTCAACGTCCCTGGAAGTACTTTAGGGAATTTTTTAAACATTCCCGCACGGCGAGCACTAGACTCTCCTAAGAAAATATTCTATAAAATTTTTATCTGGGCATACGATTTCCTAAAAATGATCTCAAATCATTAAAAAATCATTAAGTATTACTTTACTATCGTCAAAACCTATTCAACGTCCCTGGAAGTACTTTAGAATATTTATCAAACATTCCCGCACGGCGAGCACTAGACTCTCCTAAGAAAATATTCTATAAAAATTTTATCTGGGCATACGATTTTCTAAAAATGATCTCAAATCATTAAAAAATCATTATGTAATACTTTACTATCGTCAAAACCTATTCAACGTCCCTGGAAGTACTTTAGAATATTTATCAAACATTCCCGCACGGCGAGCACTAGACTCTCCTAAGAAAATATTCTATAAAAATTTTATCTGGGCATACGATTTTCTAAAAATGATCTCAAATCATTAAAAAATCATTATGTAATACTTTACTATCGTCAAAACCTATTCAACGTCCCTGGAAGTACTTTAGAATATTTATCAAACATTCCCGCACGGCGAGCACTAGACTCTCCTAAGAAAATATTCTATAAAAATTTTATCTGGGCATACGATTTTCTAAAAATGATCTCAAATCATTAAAAAATCATAAAGTAATACTTTACTATCGTCAAAACCTATTCAACGTCCCTGGAAGTACTTTAGAATATTTATCAAACATTCCCGCACGGCGAGCACTAGACTCTCCTAAGAATATATTCTATAAAAATTTTATCTGGGCATACGATTTTCTAAAAATGATCTCAAATCATTAAAAAATCATTAAGTATTACTTTACTATCGTCAAAACCTATTCAACGTCCCTGGAAGTACTTTAGAATATTTATCAAACATTCCCGCACGGCGAGCACTAGACTCTCCTAAGAAAATATTCTATAAAAATTTTATCTGGGCATACGATTTTCTAAAAATGATCTCAAATCATTAAAAAACCATTAAGTAATACTTTACTATCGTCAAAACCTATTCAACGTCCCTGGAAGTACTTTAGAATATTTATCAAACATTCCCGCACGGCGAGCACTAGACTCTCCTAAGAAAATATTCTATAAAAATTTTATCTGGGCATACGATTTTCTAAAAATGATCTCAAATCATTAAAAAATCATTATGTAATACTTTACAATCGTCAAAACCTATTCAACGTCCCTGGAAGTACTTTAGAATATTTATCAAACATTCCCGCACGGCGAGCACTAGACTCTCCTAAGAAAATATTCTATAAAAATTTTATCTGGGCATGCGATTTTCTAAAAATGATCTCAAATCATTAAAAAATCATTAAGTAATACTTTACTATCGTCAAAACCTATTCAACGTCCCTGGAAGTACTTAAGAATATTTATCAAACATTCCCGCACGGCGAGCACTAGACTCTCCTAAGAAAATATTCTATAAAAATTTTATCTGGGCATACGATTTTCTAAAAATGATCTCAAATCATTAAAAAATCATTTAGTAATACTTTACTATCGTCAAAACCTATTCAACGTCCCTGGAAGTACTTTAGGGAATTTTTCAAACATTCCCGCACGGCGAGCACTAGACTCTCCTGAGAAAATATTCTATAAAATTATTATCTGGACATACGATTTTCTAAAAATGATCTCAAATCATTGAAAAATGAATAAGTAATACTTTACTATCATCAAAACCTATTCAACGTCCCTGGAAGTACTTTAGGGAATTTTTTAAACATTCCCGCACGGCGAGCACTAGACTCTCCTAAGAAAATATTCTATAAAATTTTTATCTGGGCATACGATTTCCTAAAAATGATCTCAAATCCTTAAAAAATCATTAAGTATTACTTTACTATCGTCAAAACCTATTCAACGTCCCTGGAAGTACTTTAGAATATTTATCAAACATTCCCGCACGGCGAGCACTAGACTCTCCTAAGAAAATATTCTATAAAAATTTTATCTGGGCATACGATTTTCTAAAAATGATCTCAAATCATTAAAAAATCATAAAGTAATACTTTACTATCGTCAAAACCTATTCAACGTCCCTGGAAGTACTTTAGAATATTTATCAAACATTCCCGCACGGCGAGCACTAGACTCTCCTAAGAAAATATTCTATAAAAATTTTATCTGGGCATACGATTTTCTAAAAATGATCTCAAATCATTAAAAAATCATTAAGTATTACTTTACTATCGTCAAAACCTATTCAACGTCCCTGGAAGTACTTTAGAATATTTATCAAACATTCCCGCACGGCGAGCACTAGACTCTCCTAAGAAAATATTCTATAAAAATTTTATCTGGGCATACGATTTTCTAAAAATGATCTCAAATCATTAAAAAATCATTATGTAATACTTTACTATCGTCAAAACCTATTCAACGTCCCTGGAAGTACTTTAGAATATTTATCAAACATTCCCGCACGGCGAGCACTAGACTCTCCTAAGAAAATATTCTATAAAAATTTTATCTGGGCATACGATTTTCTAAAAATGATCTCAAATCATTAAAAAATCATTATGTAATACTTTACTATCGTCAAAACCTATTCAACGTCCCTGGAAGTACTTTAGAATATTTATCAAACATTCCCGCACGGCGAGCACTAGACTCTCCTAAGAAAATATTCTATAAAAATTTTATCTGGGCATACGATTTTCTAAAAATGATCTCAAATCATTAAAAAATCATAAAGTAATACTTTACTATCGTCAAAACCTATTCAACGTCCCTGGAAGTACTTTAGAATATTTATCAAACATTCCCGCACGGCGAGCACTAGACTCTCCTAAGAAAATATTCTATAAAAATTTTATCTGGGCATACGATTTTCTAAAAATGATCTCAAATCATTAAAAAATCATTATGTAATACTTTACTATCGTCAAAACCTATTCAACGTCCCTGGAAGTACTTTAGAATATTTATCAAATATTCCCGCACGGCGAGCACTAGACTCTCCTAAGAAAATATTCTATAAAAATTTTATCTGGGCATACGATTTTCTAAAAATGATCTCAAATCATTAAAAAATCATTAAGTATTACTTTACTATCGTCAAAACCTATTCAACGTCCCTGGAAGTACTTTAGAATATTTATCAAACATTCCCGCACGGCGAGCACTAGACTCTCCTAAGAAAATATTCTATAAAAATTTTATCTGGGCATACGATTTTCTAAAAATGATCTCAAATCATTAAAAAATCATTATGTAATACTTTACTATCGTCAAAACCTATTCAACGTCCCTGGAAGTACTTTAGGGAATTTTTCAAACATTCCCGCACGGCGAGCACTAGACTCTCCTGAGAAAATATTCTAAAAAATTATTATCTGGACATACGATTTTCTAAAAATGATCTCAAATCATTGAAAAATGAATAAGTAATACTTTACTATCATCGAAACCTATTCAACGTCCCTGGAAGTACTTTAGGGAATTTTTTAAACATTCCCGCACGGCGAGCACTAGACTCTCCTAAGAAAATATTCTATAAAATTTTTATCTGGGCATACGATTTCCTAAAAATGATCTCAAATCATTAAAAAATCATTAAGTATTACTTTACTATCGTCAAAACCTATTCAACGTCCCTGGAAGTACTTTAGAATATTTATCAAACATTCCCGCACGGCGAGCACTAGACTCTCCTAAGAAAATATTCTATAAAAATTTTATCTGGGCATACGATTTTCTAAAAATGATCTCAAATCATTAAAAAATCATTATGTAATACTTTACTATCGTCAAAACCTATTCAACGTCCCTGGAAGTACTTTAGAATATTTATCAAACATTCCCGCACGGCGAGCACTAGACTCTCCTAAGAAAATATTCTATAAAAATTTTATCTGGGCATACGATTTTCTAAAAATGATCTCAAATCATTAAAAAATCATTATGTAATACTTTACTATCGTCAAAACCTATTCAACGTCCCTGGAAGTACTTTAGAATATTTATCAAACATTCCCGCACGGCGAGCACTAGACTCTCCTAAGAAAATATTCTATAAAAATTTTATCTGGGCATACGATTTTCTAAAAATGATCTCAAATCATTAAAAAATCATAAAGTAATACTTTACTATCGTCAAAACCTATTCAACGTCCCTGGAAGTACTTTAGAATATTTATCAAACATTCCCGCACGGCGAGCACTAGACTCTCCTAAGAATATATTCTATAAAAATTTTATCTGGGCATACGATTTTCTAAAAATGATCTCAAATCATTAAAAAATCATTAAGTATTACTTTACTATCGTCAAAACCTATTCAACGTCCCTGGAAGTACTTTAGAATATTTATCAAACATTCCCGCACGGCGAGCACTAGACTCTCCTAAGAAAATATTCTATAAAAATTTTATCTGGGCATACGATTTTCTAAAAATGATCTCAAATCATTAAAAAACCATTAAGTAATACTTTACTATCGTCAAAACCTATTCAACGTCCCTGGAAGTACTTTAGAATATTTATCAAACATTCCCGCACGGCGAGCACTAGACTCTCCTAAGAAAATATTCTATAAAAATTTTATCTGGGCATACGATTTTCTAAAAATGATCTCAAATCATTAAAAAATCATTATGTAATACTTTACAATCGTCAAAACCTATTCAACGTCCCTGGAAGTACTTTAGAATATTTATCAAACATTCCCGCACGGCGAGCACTAGACTCTCCTAAGAAAATATTCTATAAAAATTTTATCTGGGCATGCGATTTTCTAAAAATGATCTCAAATCATTAAAAAATCATTAAGTAATACTTTACTATCGTCAAAACCTATTCAACGTCCCTGGAAGTACTTAAGAATATTTATCAAACATTCCCGCACGGCGAGCACTAGACTCTCCTAAGAAAATATTCTATAAAAATTTTATCTGGGCATACGATTTTCTAAAAATGATCTCAAATCATTAAAAAATCATTTAGTAATACTTTACTATCGTCAAAACCTATTCAACGTCCCTGGAAGTACTTTAGGGAATTTTTCAAACATTCCCGCACGGCGAGCACTAGACTCTCCTGAGAAAATATTCTATAAAATTATTATCTGGACATACGATTTTCTAAAAATGATCTCAAATCATTGAAAAATGAATAAGTAATACTTTACTATCATCAAAACCTATTCAACGTCCCTGGAAGTACTTTAGGGAATTTTTTAAATATTCCCGCACGGCGAGCACTAGACTCTCCTAAGAAAATATTCTATAAAATTTTTATCTGGGCATACGATTTCCTAAAAATGATCTCAAATCCTTAAAAAATCATTAAGTATTACTTTACTATCGTCAAAACCTATTCAACGTCCCTGGAAGTACTTTAGAATATTTATCAAACATTCCCGCACGGCGAGCACTAGACTCTCCTAAGAAAATATTCTATAAAAATTTTATCTGGGCATACGATTTTCTAAAAATGATCTCAAATCATTAAAAAATCATAAAGTAATACTTTACTATCGTCAAAACCTATTCAACGTCCCTGGAAGTACTTTAGAATATTTATCAAACATTCCCGCACGGCGAGCACTAGACTCTCCTAAGAAAATATTCTATAAAAATTTTATCTGGGCATACGATTTTCTAAAAATGATCTCAAATCATTAAAAAATCATTATGTAATACTTTACTATCGTCAAAACCTATTCAACGTCCCTGGAAGTACTTTAGAATATTTATCAAACATTCCCGCACGGCGAGCACTAGACTCTCCTAAGAAAATATTCTATAAAAATTTTATCTGGGCATACGATTTTCTAAAAATGATCTCAAATCATTAAAAAATCATTAAGTATTACTTTACTATCGTCAAAACCTATTCAACGTCCCTGGAAGTACTTTAGAATATTTATCAAACATTCCCGCACGGCGAGCACTAGACTCTCCTAAGAAAATATTCTATAAAAATTTTATCTGGGCATACGATTTTCTAAAAATGATCTCAAATCATTAAAAAATCATTATGTAATACTTTACTATCGTCAAAACCTATTCAACGTCCCTGGAAGTACTTTAGAATATTTATCAAACATTCCCGCACGGCGAGCACTAGACTCTCCTAAGAAAATATTCTATAAAAATTTTATCTGGGCATACGATTTTCTAAAAATGATCTCAAATCATTAAAAAATCATTAAGTATTACTTTACTATTGTCAAAACCTATTCAACGTCCCTGGAAGTACTTTAGAATATTTATCAAACATTCCCGCACGGCGAGCACTAGACTCTCCTAAGAAAATATTCTATAAAAATTTTATCTGGGCATACGATTTTCTAAAAATGATCTCAAATCATTAAAAAATCATTATGTAATACTTTACTATCGTCAAAACCTATTCAACGTCCCTGGAAGTACTTTAGAATATTTATCAAACATTCCCGCACGGCGAGCACTAGACTCTCCTAAGAAAATATTCTATAAAAATTTTATCTGGGCATACGATTTTCTAAAAATGATCTCAAATCATTAAAAAATCATTATGTAATACTTTACTATCGTCAAAACCTATTCAACGTCCCTGGAAGTACTTTAGAATATTTATCAAACATTCCCGCACGGCGAGCACTAGACTCTCCTAAGAAAATATTCTATAAAAATTTTATCTGGGCATACGATTTTCTAAAAATGATCTCAAATCATTAAAAAATCATTAAGTATTACTTTACTATCGTCAAAACCTATTCAACGTCCCTGGAAGTACTTTAGAATATTTATCAAACATTCCCGCACGGCGAGCACTAGACTCTCCTAAGAAAATATTCTATAAATATTTTATCTGGGCATACGATTTTCTAAAAATGATCTCAAATCATTAAATAATCATTATGTAATACTTTACTATCGTCAAAACCTATTCAACGTCCCTGGAAGTACTTTAGAATATTTATCAAACATTCCCGCACGGCGAGCACTAGGCTCTCCTAAGAAAATATTCTATAAAAATTTTATCTGGGCATACGATTTTCTAAAAATGATCTCAAATCATTAAAAAATCATTAAGTAATACTTTACTATCGTCAAAACCTATTCAACGTCCCTGGAAGTACTTTAGAATATTTATCAAACATTCCCGCACGGCGAGCACTAGACTCTCCTAAGAAAATATTCTATAAAAATTTTATCTGGGCATACGATTTTCTAAAAATGATCTCAAATCATTAAAAAATCATTATGTAATACTTTACTATCGTCAAAACCTATTCAACGTCCCTGGAAGTACTTTAGAATATTTATCAAACATTCCCGCACGGCGAGCACTAGACTCGTATAGTTACTTGAATGCAAGTGAGTTACTTTTAGCAGCTTTTATTTTTTCCAGGTTCAGAAGTTTACTCTACGCTTTTGAATTTTGTTTGTATTGTAAAATTGTACAGTGATGTTCTTTGACCTACGACGTAGCTTCTTGTAAGTTGATTTACTGATGATGGAATGTTTACGTGAAATAATGTATTTTATGCCATTGTCCTTTGAAATAAATGTTGATAAGTTTTGAAATGTTGAATTGTTTCTTTTTTGAAATAATCGTAGTGATACCAATATAAAGATAACCGAAAATCTTAAAAATATTTTGTTACATTTCTCACTATCCGGGAAGGATGTGAATTTAGGGAGGTGTAATAGGGCCCAGTCGTTTTACAGCCGTTTAATTAGATATTCTTACGGTGGTAGCAAGATTTTTTGGTTTTTTAATGATTTGAGATCATTTTTAGAAAATCGTATGCCCAGATAAAAATTATATAGAATATTTTCTCAGGAGAGTCTAGTGCTCGCCGTGCGAGAATGTTTGAAGAATTCCCTAAAGTACTTCCAGGGACGTTGAATAGGTTTTGACTATAGTATAGTATTACTTATTCATTTTTCAATGATTTGAGATCATTTTTAGAAAATCGTATGTCCAGATAATAATTTTATAGAATATTTTCTTAGGAGAGTCTAGTGCTCGCCGTGCGGGAATGTTTGATAAATGTTCTAAAGTACTTCCAGGGACGTTGAATAGGTTTTGACGATAGTAAAGTATTACTTATTCATTTTTCAATGATTTGAGATCATTTTTAGAAAATCGTATGCCCAGATAATAATTTTATAGAATATTTTCTCAGGAGATTCTAGTGCTCGCCGTGCGGGAATGTTTGAAAAATTCCCTAAAGTACTTCCAGGGACGTTGAATAGGTTTTGACGATAGTATAGTATTACTTATTCATTTTTCAATGATTTGAGATCATTTTTAGAAAATCGTATGTCCAGATAATAATTTTATAGAATATTTTCTTAGGAGAGTCTAGTGCTCGCCGTGCGGGAATGTTTGATAAATATTCTAAAGTACTTCCAGGGACGTTGAATAGGTTTTGACGATAGTATAGTATTACTTATTCATTTTTCAATGATTTGAGATCATTTTTAGAAAATCGTATGTCCAGATAATAATTTTATAGAATATTTTCTTAGGAGAGTCTAGTGCTCGCCGTGCGGGAATGTTTGATAAATATTCTAAAGTACTTCCAGGGACGTTGAATAGGTTTTGATGATAGTAAAGTATTACTTATTCATTTTTCAATGATTTGAGATCATTTTTAGAAAATCGTATGCCCAGATAATAATTTTATAGAATATTTTCTCAGGAGATTCTAGTGCTCGCCGTGCGGGAATGTTTGAAAAATTCCCTAAAGTACTTCCAGGGACGTTGAATAGGTTTTGACGATAGTAAAGTATTACTTAATGATTTTTTAATGATTTGAGATCATTTTTAGAAAATCGTATGCCCAGATAAAAATTTTATAGAATATTTTCTTAGGAGAGTCTAGTGCTCGCCGTGCGGGAATGTTTGAAAAATTCCCTAAAGTACTTCCAGGGACGTTGAGTAGGTTTTGACGATAGTAAAGTAATACTTAATGGTTTTTTAATGATTTGAGATCATTTTTAGAAAATCGTATGCCCAGATAAAAATTATAAGAATATTTTCTCAGGAGAGTCTAGTGCTCGCCGTGTGTGAATGTTTGAATAATTCCCTAAAGTACTTCCAGGGACGTTGAATAGGTTTTGACGATAGTAAAGTAATACTTAATGATTTTTTAATGATTTGAGATCATTTTTAGGAAATCGTATGCCCAGATAAAAATTTTATAGAATATTTTCTTAGGAGAGTCTAGTGCTCGCCGTGCGGGAATGTTTAAAAAATTCCCTAAAGTACTTCCAGGGACGTTGAATAGGTTTTGATGATAGTAAAGTATTACATATTCATTTTTTAATGATTTGAGATCATTTTTAGGAAATCGTATGCCCAGATAAAAATTTTATAGAATATTTTCTCAGGAGAGTCTAGTGCTCGCCGTGCGGGAATGTTTGAAAAATTCCCTAAAGTACTTCCAGGGACGTTGAATAGGTTTTGACGATAGTAAAGTATTACTAAATGATTTTTTAATGATTTGAGATCATTTTTAGAAAATCGTATGCCCAGATAATACTTTTATAGAATATTTTCTCAGGAGAGTCTAGTGCTCGCCGTGCGAGAATGTTTGAAGAATTCCCTAAAGTACTTCCAGGGACGTTGAATAGGTTTTGACGATAGTATAGTATTACTTATTCATTTTTCAATGATTTGAGATCATTTTTAGAAAATCGTATGTCCAGATAATAATTTTATAGAATATTTTCTTAGGAGAGTCTAGTGCTCGCCGTGCGGGAATGTTTGATAAATATTCTAAAGTACTTCCAGGGACGTTGAATAGGTTTTGACGATAGTAAAGTATTACTTATTCATTTTTCAATGATTTGAGATCATTTTTAGAAAATCGTATGCCCAGATAATAATTTTATAGAATATTTTCTCAGGAGATTCTAGTGCTCGCCGTGCGGGAATGTTTGAAAAATTCCCTAAAGTACTTCCAGGGACGTTGAATAGGTTTTGACGATAGTATAGTATTACTTATTCATTTTTCAATGATTTGAGATCATTTTTAGAAAATCGTATGTCCAGATAATAATTTTATAGAATATTTTCTTAGGAGAGTCTAGTGCTCGCCGTGCGGGAATGTTTGATAAATATTCTAAAGTACTTCCAGGGACGTTGAATAGGTTTTGACGATAGTACAGTATTACTTATTCATTTTTCAATGATTTGAGATCATTTTTAGAAAATCGTATGCCCAGATAATAATTTTATAGAATATTTTCTCAGGAGATTCTAGTGCTCGCCGTGCGGGAATGTTTGAAAAATTCCCTAAAGTACTTCCAGGGACGTTGAATAGGTTTTGACGATAGTAAAGTAATACTTAATGGTTTTTTAATGATTTGAGATCATTTTTAGAAAATCGTATGCCCAGATAAAAATTTTATAGAATATTTTCTCAGGAGAGTCTAGTGCTCGCCGTGCGGGAATGTTTGAAAAATTCCCTAAAGTACTTCCAGGGACGTTGAATAGGTTTTGACGACAGTAAAGTATTACTTAATGATTTTTTAATGATTTGAGATCATTTTTAGAAAATCGTATGTCCAGATAATAATTTAATAGAATATTTTCTTAGGAGAGTCTAGTGCTCGCCGTGCGTGAATGTTTGAATAATTCCCTAAAGTACTTCCAGGGACGTTGAATAGGTTTTGACGATAGTAAAGTAATACTTAATGATTTTTTAATGATTTGAGATCATTTTTAGAAAATCGTATGTCCAGATAATAATTTTATAGAATATTTTCTCAGGAGAGTCTAGTGCTCGCCGTGCGGGAATGTTTGAAAAATTCCCTAAAGTACTTCCAGGGACGTTGAATAGGTTTTGACGATAGTAAAGTATTACTAAATGATTTTTTAATGATTTGAGATCATTTTTAGAAAATCGTATGCCCAGATAATACTTTTATAGAATATTTTCTCAGGAGATTCTAGTGCTCGCCGTGCGGGAATGTTTGAAAAATTCCCTAAAGTACTTCGAGGGACGTTGAATAGGTTTTGACGATAGTATAGTATTACTTATTCATTTTTCAATGATTTGAGATCATTTTTAGAAAATCGTATGTCCAGATAATAATTTTATAGAATATTTTCTTAGGAGAGTCTAGTGCTCGCCGTGCGGGAATGTTTGATAAATATTCTAAAGTACTTCCAGGGACGTTGAATAGGTTTTGACGATAGTACAGTATTACTTATTCATTTTTCAATGATTTGAGATCATTTTTAGAAAATCGTATGCCCAGATAATAATTTTATAGAATATTTTCTCAGGAGATTCTAGTGCTCGCCGTGCGGGAATGTTTGAAAAATTCCCTAAAGTACTTCCAGGGACGTTGAATAGGTTTTGACGATAGTAAAGTATTACTTAATGATTTTTTAATGATTTGAGATCATTTTTAGAAAATCGTATGCCCAGATAATAATTTTATAGAATATTTTCTCAGGAGAGTCTAGTGCTCGCCGTGCGGGAATGTTTGATAAATATTCTAAAGTACTTCCAGGGACGTTGAATAGGTTTTGACGATAGTAAAGTATTACTTAATGATTTTTTAATGATTTGAGATCATTTTTAGAAAATCTTATGCCCAGATAAAAATTTTATAGAATATTTTCTTACGAGAGTCTGTTTCGCGGCATGCGGGTATTTTTTACCTACATTTCTCGTTCCATTTTTAACTATTTTACGTGTCCGTATTACTATATGATATTTAAAGTTTTCGTTTGTTCCTTATTTATACATTATAATTTAGTATCGATAGATTGTAATCAGTAGTTAACGTATTATTTCAAGAATGACACTGTGCGTGTGGTTCTCCTGCATGCTTGCGTTGACGCAACGAGTAATTTCTTGCGGAAACAACACACGATCGTAGTGCGCAAATTGTGCTGGAAATTTTTTTGGTGCTAACTTGATGTTGCCGATTTCTTGATCCCTTTTGTTATCCCTTCCTACGTGTGCCCTTTCAGTCGTATCTAGCGCAAGAACTATCGTAGTTACGGTATTATCATCTCTTTTGATTTTGTTGGTCCTGATATATTTTGATTTATACAAGTAGTACTTTGTTATAATGTGATTTGAGCTCCTAATATGAAACTTTTTAACGTTGAGATTTGTTTCGTGATGTGTCAAATTGAGGAATTGAGAAGGCTCCCTTTCCATCCCATATTATGCCGATCCACTTGAGTCTGCAAAGAGATATGAAGTTTTGTGATTTATCATCAAATATATGTAAGATTGGCTACAATGGGCAACATTTAATTTATTTTTTGGGTAAACCTGACTGCAAGTTATGTAGATCATGCCCATAATAACCTTTGTATTTTCATCCTCGCAATTCAGCTTTTCGTCCACTCTTGTCTTCTTCAAAGGTCTCGAAGAAAGACGGGCTGCCATGGACTATTTGCAAGGGATGCACCAGCAAAGTGAAGGAGTTCAAACAATTTAAGACGACATGCATCAAAGCGAAGATCTCTTTCCTCACCATGATCGCCAACAGGGGCTTGGTGGTGAGTATCACTAGTTTTCGTCTAGCGAGCGATGAGAAGCGCTGATTAAAAAGAAACACTTCAACTTCAGAACCGTCTTGGGGTATAAAAATTTAAAACACAAAGAGATTGGAATTCGTAGAGCATATGGTTAAAAGGAACCTTCATTGAATATCGAAAATGATATTATCTCGAGTATCTCACACTTTTTTGGCCATTTCTTTTGTACACTGGGAGCGTAATAGACCTAGGTAAATGATTAAGTCCACAAAGTAGAGTCTCATATTCCGCTTGAAACTCCACAATCAATTATTCTGTCAAACAGGATATGAAATGTCGAGAGACTTAGTTGTGAGCCATAAGATACTGGGAGTAAATATGCATGGTTGTGGCTTTTTGAGAAATGTTGGCCATATTTGGGTTCATTCGAGTTTCCAGCACGACTGTGAAAAACAATTTATGTGGGAAACCACCGTGTATGTTGTAAATTACTGTGACAGTAAGGGGTAGTGTAAAGTATGGGCATTTGTAAAATGTAAGAAGCATACTTGTGTGATAAGGTAGTTTTAGAGAAAGTGGAGATTAAAAATGACCAATTTTGTGAATATTTCGTAGCTGTATTTGGAGATTTTTTAATTCTTTTGCATAGATGTACAGCAAGTGAGATGGAGTACATCATAATGCTTTATATTATCGGGTTTGTTATTTTATATACGGATATATTAAGTATGTTGTATTCTCAATTATGACCTCATTACACTCAGTGTTAGAGAAGAAATCAATTTTCTTTGATTCTCCAGTATCGCTAGTTGCAATCTTGATGTAATTTTGCAGTGTGTATTTTGAATTTTTTTTGCAAGTATTTCTTTTATTGCTCAGTTAATTTGTTTTCAAATGGTGTAGTAGCTTATTATGCATTCCTTTGGCTTGTAATACACTTTTCATATAAATAAAATGTAACCCAGGATCCTGGGTTACATTTTATTTACATGTCACCCTTGGCATTTCTGGAAGGTTCCACTGACACAACATGCCTCTCAGAGTGGTGCAGATGACATTTTTAAAAACACGCAGAGGTGTCCTTCACACATGAGCTGTTATTATTATGAGATATGAAAAATATGATATTTGAGTTGTTAGTTAAACTAACGAAATAATTGATAATTATAGTGAACAAACCCAACTCTTACCCTTCATCTGGTTGATCACCTGGATATTTATGTATTCATGTCCACTTTCTTTGCTTTTCTGTCTTCATGGAAACAGTAACCTATACCTTGAAATTCCAAGACTGTGTTATGTTGGAGTATTAGAGTAATATGTCTTTTCCACTACCAGAGTTCACTTTTCTTAAATCCATTAGATGAAAGACTTTTGCCATTATTTACCTTTTGCCATGCCGTGGCTTAAGTCCCGGTAACTCTGGTCGTAATGTCATAAACGTATACATAGACATAATACTTCATAGCGAAATTATGAAACGTGTTAGTCCTTACTTTAGAAACTGGATATTTGTCGTGTTGTTATGTTATTTTATGGCTTGTGAAATCTTTTTCTTAATAGCTTATGCATAAAAACTAGCAAATTGTAATGTAATTAATGAAAAGTCTGAGCTTCACGTGTGAATGACTAATTTGTTTTGCATGATACATTTCGGGATAGATGTTTTTCTCCAACACCATCCATTTATCTTTAAGGCCTTAGCTTAAAGCCTTATGAAACTCTTTGCCTATTTCCCTGTGATACCCTATCACAGCTAAACTCTTTTACTTGTATTGCATTCATTCATTGCTTCTAAACACCCTCTTAAACTTTTTTCAAGTTCTAATATTAAAAGAATAATGGTCTTCTTCCCAAACACAGGTAAATTAACTCAAGGGCCTTAAGCCAACAGTCTTTCGTCATTGTTTGCCATTTGTGCTTGCGTGTCCTTCCTGTTGAATATATGCTGTGCAGGAAATGTCCTGTGCACACACTAAATGTATACTTCCTGTATATTACTTGCACAGCTCACAATTCTTTCTTTGTGCTCTATGTGGACCATCAACTGGGAAAATATATGCTTCAATTTGCATGTCTGAAGTACATGTACTATGCCAATTATAATCACGAAACTTGCCAATTGTTTACTTTCACTTGCAAGCACAATTTTTGTAACAAACCATCTGAATGCTAAGGCAAGGGAATCGAAATTACTACTTAACATTCACGTGTCGGAAAGGTTAAACACAGAATTTGAATGCACAATTCCAAAAGTTTATGAAAGGATAAAACACGTTTTAACTGTAATGCCATCATCAGGCATCATCAATCCATCATCAACAGCTATGTCAGGAAGGTCTCATTTCCATACAATATCACATGCAATATAACTCTCCTTTTAGGTTTCATTAGATTCACTGTTTAGAGTTTTTTCGTATGTACCTTTTTATGGCTCCCTTGTTCATTGTAATATAATCACCTGGGATTCATCTTTATCAACAGTAATAGTATTCAAACAGCAGAAGAAAGTGGCCCTTCTCACGGAATTTGCATTCCATAGCACACTACTACATCCCATTTTCTAAAGTCTGGACATCCTTCATCTCCCATGCTTCTGCATCCTTGCTGTTGTGTTACTCAATTAGTCAAATTTAGGAGAGTTCCTTAGAAACTGGAATATTCATTATCACCTCACTAGGAACCATGATGCCTCACAAATTAGCTATGTCCACACCAAATCAGCTTCCTTGGGACCATAAACCCTAGGTTTGCATTTGTATAACAAGTTATATATTGGAGTAAGAGACATCAAAAGCATCAGTTCCTTCAAAGTTAGAGTGAAGCAGCTTCTTTATGCAAAATATTTTACTCACTTGATGAATGTCTTCAGGATATGTTACTCTGCTCCATTGTCACTCAGTACCCTGTTCTTTCACATTCGTTGGTAAACTTGTTTTATAGTTGATTTTACATGTTATTTATTTTTGATTTTTTTGATTCATTGATTTTATTATCATAGTTTTATCTTTTTAATTGTTATATTACTGATAATCCGTATACCAACATGAATGGTCCCTGGATAATTAATAATATTACCTTGTCACTGTTGTAACATTCCACTCGGAGTGCAAGACAAGCGACCGGTTTCATTGCCATCATAACAGTTGGAGACTCAGGAGGGATTGCGCCGTATTTGCAGCCATGTCTGAGTCCAATGTGTTAAGTGGCTATGCATTTAAGATGAGCAATGACAAAAGTGACATGTTTATCCACAAGCATGTTTCACTATTTTTCTTTCAGTATATGAATCGATTCCATTGAGGTATGCCAAAAACTGTATATGATATAACTTGTTCACAATTCTATATTTTCAGGAAACAACGAAGGCCTTCCAAAAAAGACCGAATAGTCAAACCAGCAGGAAGGAAAGTGTTGAATCGGAATTGGTTGTAAAAGAGGAAACTACAGTTGTGTCTGAAGATGAGGATCCTCTCAAGGAGGTCACTGTTGTGACCAGGGAAGAAGGTCACGGGGGGATGGTAAGCAAGCATGTCAGATCTAATTGGTTATTCATACATGCACAATGGTACTGCTTTGTATGATGAGTGGTAAAAATAGTAAATAATTGTTTATGAAACATAAAAAGGCTTTGTATGTGTTTGGTAAATAGTTTGGTTATAAAGGATCAGTTTAAAGCACAAAGTAAGCCAATTATATTTGGAGCTCTAAACTCATTCCCTCTTTTTAGTAACTATAACATGTAGTTATTTGTCATACCTAATTTTTAAATCTAGCCATCTAGCCAATCACTTGTAACTGAGAGAAACCATAGGCATGCCCACTTTTTTATGTGTTAATAATTAACTTTGGAGGTCTTACTTTGGTTTTTGAAATAAGATTGCAGTGTGCCCCCATTTTTATATTTTCTTCAACTTTATATTTTTTTATTGACCTTTCTCATTTGATGCCATTTTATCTTGTCTTATCGATACCAGTGAGTTATAATTTACCTCCACTAAAATTTTCACTTTATATGCATTTTATATTCTTAACTCGACACATATGGCTTCAGTGCCCTTACCCCAAAAAAATGATACACTCTTTTACATAAGCGGGACATCTCTTAACCTGATTATGCCTGAACAATTTTTTTTGAATCCATTGATTTCTTATATTTTATATAATAACATAATATTCTTTTCTTTTATTGATGGTACTTTTGTGATATTTTATTTATATATTAGACTATATGAATATTTACTAAAACTGTCACATATTAAAAAAGGGACGGGGTGAAACGAATTTCTATTCTATTCTTTATGAGATTATACTCAATGGAGGGACTAGAGACTGAATTAATATTTTGTTGGAACCTCAACCCTTAAGGGTCTGACTTTGTTTTGTAAATATTTCACTTTTATACAATTAACTTGGTCAATATTTGCAAATATTCCCATAAGCAAAAAATTGAAAGAAAAATCTTACATGTTAACTGCCGCAATTAAATAAATTCAGTTTTTTTAAAGTCTTCATTCGATGTGTTGTGGTAGCAGAACGTCTGTAAATACCTTAAGTAAACCATAATACAGTGGAAATAGGTGTATTTTTCAATTCATGAGAACAATGGAGGTAACAGATGAAAGAAAACAAACACTTTTCCTAAGTATTCTACAATAACTTCATGAATTTGTGAACCTTCCTTGCAATAGTTCCTAGATTGTATATGCTTTTTAATAATTTTGTCAATATTTTCTCTCATTGCGGTGATAATGGAGTATTAATGGTGTGGAAAGTTCCTTCTTCTACCCAAAATCAAATAAATTTGCGAATATTTGTCCACTCATTAGATATCAACATACATTATAAAGGGCGACAAATGTCATTTTATGTATAAAAATAATATATACAAAGAACATCTCCTTTATAAGAGTTATTATGAGTGTCTGATGATATTTTTATAGTATTAAGTGAAACGTTGTTGGTTCATTGTTGCTTGATAGGGGCAAGAATTATTAATAGCTGGCATGAAAAGGAACTTATTGAACTAATTAAACTTTATCTGTGGGGAAATACATTTAAGGATATTCTGCATTGATCAATGCAAATTGAAACATTGTATTGTTGTTACAGCCTGATTCATTTAGGAGTCATTTTTTAGATGGTTTGAAATAAGATGCTAGTGCAAAGTATTCTTAGTAGTGAAGTGGAAAACTTCTGGCTCCATCAATTTCACTATAAATACACTTCACTGTTATTCTCAGGGTAAATGTATGTAAAGACTTTCACATCCGATGTGTAGTATTTAATTTCAAATGAAGCCTAGTATTTTGTCAGAACAGGTACTTAATACAAGAGGTATCACATATAATATTTGTCTTCCGTCTTGTACAATTGTCTAATTGTAATGTAATATTTCTCACATAAATGTACATACCTACTCTTTAACTGTATATGCACACTACTGTTTTTAATGTTTAAAGTGTGCTTGAAAAACAACACTTTTGTCATATAGTTTGTGTATGCGATGATGTTCTTTGGGCTTCCAGATAGATTTAAAGGAAGAGGTGGATGCAGATGAATCGTTTTCAGATGCTGAGGCGTCTGGTCCAGAGATTCATTTGAAGGATGTTTCTACGTGTACGAGAGTTTCCAATGAGGCAAACTTATCTGATCCCTTATATCTGGTGAGGCAATTTCTGACTGTTCTATTCATCTCCCAGCTTCTTTTATGTATTGTTTGCAAAATATTAAATGACCCCAAAATATCTGTAAAAATAATATATTGCCTGAAATCAAGAATAATGTCTGGGTGTTCTCATAACCTTCATTAGTTTTGTGTCCCTTTTTCCAGAGAGATATAAAATAAGATGCCTATCCAGGTGAAACAAGGTCAGGAGCAGTGACTCACAATCAGAGTGACCTTCAAGAAAGTTACACTTTGGGCATAGAATTATCAAATGTTGAGTGCTTACTACATGAAATGGGAGATCATGTAGGGTAGATCGGCCTCCTAATATGAATCATTCAGCATACACCATCATCTAATTTCTTTAACTTTCTAGTAGCAATTGTTGTAACCTTCTCTGAATAACAGCTGGGCTCTCAACAAGCTATTGTCTCACAGTATGTGTGGAATTAGTTTTTCTTTCCTTCTTTTTAAACCTTCATGAAATAAATTATACGTCCTATACTCCTTGATACTATTTCATGGGGGATTCTTGTCTCATATTTTATATTCATCATCCTTCGATGATACCACTTTTATTTTGCTTCGATTCAGTTTTGAGTGCTAGCTGTAATCATTCACTTTACCTTGGGTATGTGCCGTAATGCTAACAATATTCTTTTTGATTTTCCATTGCTGCTAATACTGACTCACAGACAGCAAAAAACAGCAGAAGTTTGATCATCACATTGCTTTTTCTTTGTTTTCAGTGCGAAGCTAAATTTCATCAACCCAAATTCAATACCTTTGGTGGGATAATTTTTTAAATAACTTCGTATAGTTATGTATGCAGCTTTAACTTTTCCCTTAGTTGACTTTTGCACCTACTTACATTCCCATAATGCTCTTTGAATTCTATTTAGTCCTTGATTTCTCAGTGGCTTATGATTATTACCTTTAATTTTAAAAGGACATCGTCTGCCCTTCTTCTGTGTTGTATTTACATACTTTTTACTCTTGTGCATAGTACTTCCTGGGTAATCCATGCTTATTATTTTCGATTAAATAATTATCACATTCATTCTCCTTAACCTTGTCCACAGTGCATATATGAACCAATCTGCGAATCCTTTGCTTAAATAATTCTATTTGCCGGTGATTCTCCATTGATATTTTCCATTGTTTACAATATTTACTTGTAGTTCAATCTTGTCGTAGGTGTTATAAAGATGTGTACTTGGATAACTTCTGCAAAATTTTAGCTGATTTCTTAATTAAAAAAAAACATTCATCGCCTAATATGTAAATAGTGGAGATAAAGATATCTAGGGTAAAGATAATTTCTTTTTTATTACAGGACGAAATTGTTTTCTGGGGTTACATTTGATCGAATCAAGTTATATCAGTGAAATTACAGTCAAATTCCCTTTTACATTTGCTGATGAGTCAATGTTTTCAAAATGCGGCTTACATGGCCGAAGGCAGGTCATGTCTTTAGGTGGGGCAACCAATTTCCTAGGAGGGACAACCTATTTTCTAGGAGGAGTGGATGTTTTATAGTTTTATAATTAAGAATTGTGAAGGTTAACATTGTAAATGTATTCAATATTTTCAAGGTTACTATCTGCAGTCATAAATTAATATGGATTGCTTTAGGTTTTTGTTATTCTTAAAGCTTGCATCTGTGATACGGAGTACTAAAAGAAGGCATGAAACTCTTAAAGCTAGATCGGGTAAAATAAATTTCAGGAGGGGTGGTGCCTCCCCTGCCCCACCCCACACTGGGTATAGCCCAGGCACCCTAAACATTTAGTTTTCACAAGTATAAATTAGTCATTCACTTGGCATTTGCATACATTTGCAATTTTATCTTATCTATGAAAAATTGGAATGCATTGATGGTATTAATTAAGTCATAGTATTATGGATTTATCAGAAGTTCTAGCAGTAAATTATAATATAGTTTAATCAATTGTGGGGACTTGATCGTCCAGACTTCCGTTGGTGCAATAAATTTATTGTCCCTAGTAGTCATGATCAATGAGAATCATTTGTTATTACTTGTTTTGGGTAGAATGGCATGTGTGACCTTTATCTTAGTCCTTACCAATGATACATTCCATTTTCCAGTGTGAAGTTGAGGAAGAGTATGACCCAAGTGAATCACTGACAAGGGAAGAGGCTCAAGGAGTGGAGGACCTGGCTGAGGATGAGTCACGACTAACATCAGTCACTAGTGTCATATCTATGCCACCTTCGTTGGGAAATGTGGTAAGATCGAGTTTCCTATAGATTGTGTTATATTTTCCTCCATTTTACTATGGCCTGTTTTTCTATAAAACTTTTTAATGGAATTTCTTTTGAAATTTTTAATATTGATGAAGTTTTAATTGAAACTTTGATGTATTTTGAAGGAAAACAGTAATTTACGGATAAACATCCATCTCAAACCATAAAGCTACAGCATTTGTGAGGTCAAAGATGTTAAATATATATTTTAAGAAAGTGTTATCATATCTGCCTAAAGTTTAATATTTTAAAATTCAGGAATCTCTTTTTTAACTTTGTGTCCACATTTACACAAAATTTCAATTGTGATTATTTTTTTATCAAGACCCAAAGTTTAAAATGTGAACATAATTGTGGGCTCATCTTGAATTAATTGCAAGCTCTGAGGACTCTGCACAGAATGATTTATTTTGTGCATTGAACAATATATAAAAGAAAAGAGTAGTCATTGTGAGAAACTAGTATGGGTTATTTGAGAGTGACACTGCTTAGAATGGACTTCTTTGGGAACACGGAGCCTGTGCACTTCTTTGTCACAAATTCATTTTCTCATATCCTGCTCTCAATTTTCAGTTGATGCTCATGTTATGCTTAAGTCAGCAGGACTAAGCATGATTTCATTTGAAGTGGTCACAATGGAAAGATTGGATTTTAGAAACTTATGATATGCATGACAAAATTTCAATTTTGTGAATAAATGATGAAGTTGATGGAAGTAAAGGTGGAAGTTAATAATTGGTGAAAAAGTGAAATGTATGGTTTGTTCACTCTTATCATTTCCTTGAAAGACTAACCTATCATTCATTAAATAATTATATAGCAGTACTGCTGAAAAGGGACAACAACAAAGTATCTTTGAGTCTAGAATCCAAAACATTCCATCCAATTTACTAATCTGCTAGTTTCTTTTCTTTAAGATTTTTGATGGCTTTACAATCTTTTATCTAAAATCTAATTAATACAATCTTTCAGTATGTACATTGGCACAAATGCATGCAGTTTTTAGTGCAGTAAATGTTTTTACCCAGAAAATAAGTTAGATATCCTAATTCTTTTGTATTAAATTCTTTCATCAATGCACTTTCAATCTCCTGCAAAGTTTAAAAATTATTTCTAGCGATTATACAGTCATCAAAATGCAAGTGTGAATATTTTTTTATTTTTTCCTAAGAAAAAATATATAAACATTTCTCTCTGACTATAAGCTGAAATTGTTTAATGAATATAACAAATGTAAAGTTTACTCTCTGGATGCTTGCTTCAACCCATACAAAGTTTAAAAAACTTGAATACCAGTTTATTTTGTGCATCAAGTCCCTGTTGTTGCTTCATATATAATACTCTGTCTACCTGGCCATATAAATTGGCATTTTTCACATCCATCTGTTGGGCATACAGGTCGTCTTTGTTGATTACAGCCAGATGAGTCCCAGGTGTAATTAGTGTAACCACAGGAGCTTATGTGTCTGTATAATCAAACCCCTTCTGAGGACATCCTTTCACTAACAGCCTTGCCTTATACCATTTCACCTCTACATCCTCATTTCCCTCGATCCTGTAGACCCGTTAATTTTCCATTGCTCTCTTTCCAGGAGGTAGACGATCATGAAGGTCCTGATATTGCTTTCTTGAAGGGCCTTCTTCTTTTATTGCTTGAATCCAGCTTTCTCCATCACCTCTGCTGGAAATTTCTTCAAAACCTTTTGGCATGTCTTCAGTATAAGCTCCTGGGTGTAGAGGAAGGATGACATAATCTTCCAAATATTTCGGTTTTTCAGTATTCCTTAGGCTCAACCTTTGAACTTGCTCCTCATTCACTTAACCATATGTTGGTGATTCACCTTGAACTGAATGGGTATCTTGCTCATATATGGTATCTTAATTCAGTTCTGTTCATTTTCCATTCTATATTCATGTATATACTATTTCAAAATTCTGTTAGTTCTTGACTCTTCAAACATTATGTCTCTTCCTGCAATAATTCTTCTTTCTTCAGGACACTACAGGCGATATCCATTTTGGATGTTACCCACCATGATGCATTTTTTCGTTCTTGTGCTGAATTTGTCTTTTGTAATTTCCTTGGATAGGTGCGGATAGATTATAGTTCCAAAACCCTTAATTTCTTTAAATATTGTTTTTGTTCATACCACATTTCTGCATTAACTCCCTCAGTTAGTGCAAAAGTTGGGCTGCGATTTATTTGATAAACTGCAAATACTACTGGTCCTGTACAAAAATATTTATGTAACCCTGAGCTTAGAAGCATACACCTAGGCTATTTTCAAGCCTGCCAAATGCATAGTTAGCTGCCATTCAAGCTATCTGGATCCCTGGGCAGACCGAGTGGAATCTTTGCTAGACACTTTCAGAGCCGTTCAACAATGGAAGAGATATCTCGTGGCCACCATATTGTTAAACATATGAAAAGCAACATCCACAATCATAACATTGGTGGATAAATAAATTCATGTTGAAAAGCACAAAAGGTTCACAAGACTTAAAAACCTCAAGTCCTACTTCGCCAAGTACATAGTAGAATCTGGACACAAGTGTAATTTTAATCCCAATATCTTACATATTCAGATTAAAGGTTTTTTTACTGGATGTCCTAGAAAACTTAGAAATCACCAAACTTTTTCTCTCATCTGATTGTACAATTCTTAATGATTTAACAGATTTCAAATGCTCCTCAATTTGTCTGCCGTTTTAAAATCTGACTTCTTTGTTGCTAACCCACCCCTCCCTTGTCTTTCACGTTTATCTGTCCTTAATCCAGCTACTTCCCTCACATAACTCATTTTTCTCTCCCAACCGTCAAAACCGACCCCCTCCCTCTTTCATCTGAAGTGTACGACTTTCAATGCTTTTATTGTAGCGTTTCAATGCTCCTCCTCTTTGTTGACCGTTAACATCATGTGGTTCTAACGTTGATAAATGTGATTACTTTGTTACAAACCCACTCCTTCCTTGCATTTCACCAGTTTTAGTAAATTACCAGTGGTAGTAACTTACTTTACCCCCCCGACTTAACTTAGTACTGAGTTACGTCTTACCCCCAATCCGTCTTCCTTCCAACCATTCATCAATTCTGGACCTCCTCCCATTTCCCCAAACAACACACAGGGATCATTTTTCGTTTAACTCACGTGTATAACACGTGATTTATCTGGTCGAAACCCCATTTTTCAACGACTAAAAACAGTTGGAAACTGGTCAATATTCGATTTACTGTCCGCTATTTCTGGTGTAAACACGTGTATCGACCACAACCTAGTGCCTATTATGCAAATTCCCATGCAAATGTATGTTTACCAATGGAAAATAAACTGTTATTAGTATTATGACCGCTAGACAGCATTGCCAGCAAAAGTCACGGCTTATTTAGATTCATAATTGATCGAGAAAAAAAATTACCGCCGGAGAGCCGCAAACCCTAGAACCTGACTCTTCCGGTCTCACTTACGCCTTAACCCACTCGGCCACCAAAGTACTTGATTGATGTTGGTAATGCAAAGAACTTATTTCCTCCGCATTCATGGCCAGACCCATATAAATTATTCCGTATTTGTGCTTGGCCTGGAGAGAAATACATATTTACAAATATTTGGTACCAAGAAATTAATGCAGATATTCACGTGTGCTTGAAAATGGCAGTCAGAATCATACGAAAGCAGAAAATGTTATCGTGGAACATGATTTTATTTCTGGTTGGTTACAATTGTACCAAAACGTATGATCAAAAAAGGAAGTATTTATTGCATGGAAAAATCATCGTTTTTTGTAAAAAAATATATCCACCCATTGTGTACAAATAAGGTTTTCACGATTATCTGGATTACCGAATAGACAAAGTTCTTTGGTAGATGCATATTGAATTAACATATGTTACATACATACCTATATAACATATGTTATAACAGAGATATCTCTTCGTAACGGAATAATAGGTATAGCTCATCTTTAATATGTAGTTATTCCCACGGAAATGTGAAAAAAGGCAACGTGGCATGTTGTACATTAATTTAATTCTATAAAATACGGAAGTCCACTCAGATAATTTGGACCAAAATTTAAACTGAAAGAACGCGTGTAAAAAACGGCTAATTTTGGAATTATCCCTTACCCCATATATCGACCGAGAGTACACGAGTATATTTCTCCCCGTGCTGTATGGGTCTCCATGTTCCCAACCCTCCTTTCTTTGTTACATGAGGCTAGAAATAGCAATTTTACCTTCTGTCTTGTCTTGTAAATAACGCTTTAGTCGTCGAAACCGGTCGACAGCAATAAAATAATTAGTGGAATTTTGTACCGTGTTTTTGTGACAATGATATATATCTTAACAATGTCCTCAAAGTATCGCCACAATCGATTAATTTAAATTCAACCACATATCTGAATTCTTTATTATTCTTATAAGACGATTCAGAGAGCAACATTATTTACAAAATCCTTCTGAAAAAGAATAAAGTGATTTATCAATAGCATATGACGACTAAATGGTTGTTTTAATTGCAACGGACTACGAAAGTGAAAACATGTAGATCCTCACTGTCTTCCACCACAGAATTATAGCCAACGAAATCTTTATACACAAAAAGGGCATTTGGTAAAAACACGCAACGGATATACTATTGCACTGTGAACGAACAACCTACGATTTCTCACCTGTTAACTGGTCAACTACATGCTCAAGGACATTTTTATATTGAAATATTTTACATTAAAGGTACATTTTTCAGTCCATATCCAATAACTTTTATCAAGCCCAAAGGTATAAACAAATCTAATGTTCAGAAATCCGAGGTCGTAATAAAGCTTATTTTTAACTTTTATTTGTGGGAAATTCCTTTTTACTCTTCAACTGTATCATGTTGACATTCTACGCCATATCGCCTGAACCTTCGGAATGATCATTAGTTACAACTGCTGTTGCCGATGAAATTATGCCGGCCTACGAGTATTTTTCATTGCACCAAGATTCTTTTAACGATAGTGAATTATCCTTCCATTGCATTAGGAAAAAAACCCGGAATACCTACCATATCTCTCTTATTCATATAACGCAGCTAAAAATCATTTTAACACACGGATATTAGAAAAGTTTCTATACTTCTTGACTTGAACAGTATATTCACTCTCGAAAACCCTCTAAAATAACGGGTGTTTGTCATTATTTCTACCAAATAGGTATGTGCAAATATCAAATAAATATATGAATTTAGAATAAAAAAATACATGCTTTAAGTTAATTTGTTTTGAGTTGCCATAATGCCCATATATTCACACCCAAACCTTCTAACTCAATGTACACTAAGCATAAGAAGACTCCTTTATCATTCACTCGGTCTGTTTACTCTGCATGTAGAGAATATTCACACTTCCGGAGTAAGTGGTGACGTGAGTTTGTCGTCATCTCTGCCCAATGCGCTCTCGGTCACGACCACCTAGATGCAGGTTCGAAAACGGCCATAGCCTTTTCTTGTATTGTCCCATTCATGCATTAAACAACCTTATTTTGTTCAGGGGTGTATCGCATTGTGAATTCAAATTGGATGCTCAGTTTCTCAAAGTATTTCTTCAGATCTGATGACAAGTACTCTCTCCCATTGTCACTTTGGAAACGACATAGCTTCATACCTAAGTGAACTGTAGCCATAGTTTCATACAATTTAAAGCATTTTGTCGCTTCTCCCTTTGTTCTCAGCGGATGTGCAACTGCGATATAGTTGTAGTCATCAATTAACATAAGCACGTACTTCTTCCTATCTTAAGATTCATGGTTTATTGGACCAAACAGATCACTGTGGATAATTTGCAATGGCTTCTGAGCTATCTATCTTCTATGAACATGTGTTTGTTTAGGGGGCTATTACGAACGAGAGGGCGGTGAGACTCCGCCAGGCGGAGTTTCCGTCGGTTTCCGTTCCGCCTGTGGGGTCACTCCGACCCCTGCGATTACGAATGGGACGTACAGAGTCACACCGCCGGGCGGAGAGGACTTCACTAGGGGTCGGAGAGGAGCGATGCGGCGGAAGTGACGTTTATATGAAAAATTCTGCGCTCCTTCAACACGGAAACAGCTGCAGCCAATGGTAAGCGTTTGTTCTGTTTTAATTCCGCGGGAACTCTCTCCAGCAGACAAATTTTTCGGCGACTGGTTGTTTGCAGTAGAGAAAGAAGACAGTGATAATTATGGATTTATCGGGGTATGTTATTCGTTAATTTATCTTATAAATGAACTATTATTCTGCTCTTTTATTCGTTTTTTTAGAAGAAAATGTTGAGTAAAAGATTAATTTACAGTGACTTGCGGAAGAAGTCCGCTAAAATCAATTTTAAGCAGACGCAGGTGTTGGCAAATTATATGGCGGGCCATCGCAATTTTGCGAAAAGCGTATTTGTTGGGCCAACGGGAAAGGTGAACCAACAACGCCAGTGGGTGGAGCTGATGGATCTCCTGAATGCCCTCAGTCCTTATAAATCCGGCATCATTATTTGTGCGATTGCCCTTGTCACCCGCTTCAGGCATGTACTGACCGTAGGTTGGCTCACAGAAAGGAGAGCATCTTGCCCTACCCCCCTCTGATAGCCACCCTCAGCCATAAACCTTAATGTGACCAGTACCTTAATTATGGTGGTTAAACACAAAACATCAGGAAACAAATTGATCAACAACCATTATGTGATAACTTCTTTCCCTATAGAGCAGGTTACTTACCTGGCAGTGAACTGTTAGCCCACGCCTTTGTACCCTCGATAAGTGGGGCTGCAATTCGGTGCACAGAAATTGTGCACCGAATTGCACCTTCGGTATTCTAAAGTATTGTATGAAGGCATCGTCTGATACCTCGAAGGGATTAATGGAGTCCCTCAACATCCTCCTTAAAGTAGCCTGCCTTCTTCTGGCATCCATCTCTTCCACAAGAGTAAGCTCCAAGAGCCGAAGGAAACGCGCCATTTCGGCTACACTGAAAATAATCTGAGTTGAGCGCATTAAAGCTGCGACCGCAATGCGCATACGTAAAGAAATGTACGAAAATACACAACGAATACTTAGCTGGAGAGCCTTAATCACAGGCAAAAACACTTAATTCCTGTGAAATAACAAAAAATCTGTTGCTCTGCATACCTTTCGTTTAAGTGATGGGGATTGGAAAGCTATTCAGAGAGCACAAGAAAGGCACTTTTTAAAATAATGAAAAATAACTTTTAAGCAGTTATCTGTGAAAACCAATAAACAGTTACAGAAACACAAGAAGTGCACTTATTACTAAAAGACCCTTTATTTCATGATAATGTGACAGAGTTTCACCATTTACTTTGGTTGCACGAATACACAATCACAGAGAAACAGTCTGCCCACAATACATATGGGAGATCGCGATTCGGTTCTGTGCCAACACGCACACACAAGCGACAACTTATTTCAATAATATAGATAAATCCACAAACGATATAGTAGCACACACCATAAAAATATAGTGGGAAAAAGGCTAATACAATCATCCAAACTGGAAGTCACTGCCATTCTTATTTTCATCACGTAAAACTTACAATCACAGGGCTCGTTATGATGAAAACTATTATTTATTCACTGATTTTAAGCCTTACATTAACCCACGCAAGTGGCACAGGTGCCTTTTCTCACTACTATTCGTTGATACGATTCATATACTCGAATAAACAAACTTCACTCTTGATAGCTTGATCGTGAAATATCATCTCTACGGTGAATAACGGAGGTGAATACGCCAGTGGCAATTTTTACATTACCGTCAGATATTTCTCGATAGAATAATAGCACTATTCACATACCAATCACGATGGAACACTGATAATTACAACTCTTGGCCGATATTTTTCAACCTAGTAAAACTTTGAGCATTACAGCACCACTGGAACTATGATTATCAGCAGTAGATTAACGGGAGTAGTCATGTTGAAAATAACACTATTTTGGCACAAAAGATGTTCGTAGAAATCTCCAAGCAGCGAGCAAAAGTTGTATTCACCTTACAATACAAGCACAGGCAGTCATAAACGACGAATTTTCCGGTACCTTGAATAAATGGATGAAGTTATTGTATATAAAAGCATAGCGGACATTAGAAAACATCACAATTGTTCTAATTACATAAACGAATGAGGTACCGTCGATAAAACCAACTTACTATCAATATATATCCACCTCCAACAGCCGTGATTCAGACTGCTACAACGATGTTATTTACTATAAAAGTTTTGGCTTCCAATAGCTCCAGTTTTATATTTAATGAACTTACTCAGATATTAATATTATAAATAATACAAAATATCAGGGCTTTCCAGTCTCTATCGTCGGATATTTTGCTTTAAAAACGCCAGCTCGACCCGAAAAAGGTAAACAAACGTCCGCCATTAAGGGGTCGGAGTCACAAAGGCAGGGTATCCGGCCGTGGTGTCATACCGACCCCCTAGCCGTGGTATGACTCCGACCGGCAGCCACTCGTAATCGCTTGGGGGCGGTGAACGCGCTTCCGGGCGGTGTGACACCGCCGGTTGGAGTCTCACCGCATGCGGTGAGCCGTTCGTAATAGGCCCCTTAGTCTGCTTACCTTCAACGCATGATTCACAATTTCCAGGCCATCTCCTATTTTTATCTCCATCCCTTCCACAACCTTTGACAAATCTTCCAGTCTACTGTAGCTTATATGCCCCAGCCGTCTATGCCATAAGTCAATGCTACCACTAGATACATCACAGATGTGTGTACACTCAGAGTTCTCTGAAATGCCCAACTCATATAGTTTTATCCTTCCGGTAGCCCGCTGCTAAATTTGTAATACCATGCACATTTTTGATTTTCCGTTTCCAATTACAATTTTATATCCTTTCATTTCCAGTCTCCTTACCGAGAGAATATTTGCTTCCAGGCCCGCAACTACCAAGACATCGTAAACCATAATTATATGTCCACCTATTTTCGATCTCAATCTTGGGTCTCCTATCTTGTTTCCGATCAGAGGTGATCCTATTTTCGCCGTTTAGGTTTTTGCGTGTCCTCTTAGATTGGGAACTTTTTAACGCTCCGTTGTATGGGCGCTCACAAAGCAGTCAGTTGCTTCGAGATTCATCTCATCTTCCCTTTCTTTAATTTTGCTGTTACTATCATAAAACAGTAGAAAAGTTCTTCATTTTTATATTTTATTATTACGAGTGCTACTTCCGCCGAATTGTCTTGTGACCCTCGGACGTTCAAATGGAGCTCCATTGCTGCTGTGGCTTTGGGCAGTCTTTCCTCTCGTGTCCCGTCATTCCCCAATTATGGCATTGATAATTAAATAAAGTTTTTTTGCGTATTCAGATTTTATGCCTTAATTTCTACTTACCTCCTCCTGTCGTGTGTTCCCTTTCCATCTTACATGCGAGGTGAATGGAGATGACGGCTGAATATCATTCCTCGATTTGTTCCTCTTCTGCCCACTTCTCTTCGTTTCCTCGTCTAAAAGCCTGTTTTTCACAGAAGGTAGGGTCATCTGTTCCGCTGACAGAGTTTCTAACGCCGTGACTACCATCTCGTATTTTCCGGTAAGGATAGCAGAGGCTGGCCGATGACGTCATTTTCATCCATGTTTGCGCCTGCTGTATTTATTCTCGTGCCGTTTTATCGAGGGGCAACGTCCTGCCACGTTGGAAACACCGGTTCCCGATCACTCACCGAAGTAAAGCATGGTTGGGCTAGGCTCGAGTTTGGAGAGGTAATCCTCCAATTAGTCCGAGTGATGTTGCCCCTGTCTACACGTGGCAGACAGCATGTGCGAAATGGCCTCAGCCGTCGAAGGACGTTGTACAAAAACACTACTACCGTTTTATCAAACTTTCAAAACTAGTCATCCATTTTTTTCATATCAGACCTAAACTTAATGGTTAATAGCTTTTTTTATATTCGTTTTTGATTTGCCATACGTTTTCTCAAAAATATGTCATCAGTGTTTTACATACATCGTCGGCTGTATCATTTTCCTTAACGTATTCTAAATGGCTGTCTGCGCTGCGCTAAATTGCAGCCAATTTGCATTTTATGGCATAAATTATAAGATTTTCTCTCTCTTATTTAAGCTTACGTTTTTTTCCAATTGGAATTTATCCTGTGGCATATTCAAATGTTTTCCGAGTACATTTCAAGAAGTCCTTTTCGTATATGAATACGTCCATTCTAAATATCAAATAATCATAATTACTTCTATCGAATAACGGAATTTTGTACATTTTTTATCCACCATTGTTGCTTCTGTAATTTTCGATTCCTTTAGGAATTCCTTTTTTGTTATTTTCATTTTTACTTTGCTTCCATCTTTTTTATTTCCAGTTGTACTGTGGGCTAATAACCTGTAGTATTTTCAGCAGAGTTGCTTTAAATAACTTTATTATAGTTTTTCTTAGCACTTATATATTCGGTAGTTCAGCAAAATCTTTATAACGGTAACATCACTACTTAAGCAACTTAAATATAAACAAACACCATCCATAGCAAGCAAGACTAAATATAAATGGATATCCTACAACAGGGACGATCCTTCAGCACGATGTTTTCTATCTGTTTACCAGCCATTTTCATGTCATTGTACTTATTTCTTGTCTTTTTTAGGTTGAAATGAGACGTCGGAAGCGAAAAGCATGTGGCGATGCCATGGGGGAATTTATTCAAAGTAATTTGCTCACAGCAATGACTTCAAGTGGGAAATACCGAAGAGAGGCCTCATTTACGCCAATACCAAGTGGTTCAAACTTTGAAGAGGTGAAAGCCGCGTGTGAGGGACGATTAGCAGACCCGTGGAAGCAATTGAATGCGAGCGCTCCAAGTGTGGAGGAATTCAGGGGTGGTGTTAGGGAGATTGTTGACGAGATGTTGAGTACTGAACTCGTCAAGATTCAGAACTCTGTTCAATCGACGGTGAAGGAAGTACTCCAGTCACAATTGGAGGAGTTGAAAAGTATGTGCCAATAGAGATATATGTTTCTTTATTTATTAATAAAATCAAATGTCTTCCCTACCTTAGCTCCACTTATTTTGTGAGTTAAAGTGAAAGGATGCTTTTATAATTGGCACTGCCTTCTAGAATTCTTTGGATAGTTATATAGAGATTACAGATAGTGTCAAATTTTACTAATGAAATATGCTTATTAATTGTTAGAAACTCGTATTTTGTTAATTCTATTATATATTTGTAAAACTCGATGGTTTCAGGCTTCACTTTGTGAAAATCCATTCTAAAGAATTCAAAAAAGATATGGTACATCTACATCTACATCTACAAAATACCCTGCAAGCCACCTCAGGGGTGTGTGGCAGGGGGTGAGTAATCACCAACATAAATCACACTATATCCTAAAGTTAGTGTAACTACGACTAATTATGCATCAGCACAAATCGCTAATGCTTGTCACGAGGCGAAGCCTCACAAGCATGCAACACTACACTACAGATGTCATCAAAATGGAGAGTGACCTCAATATACATGCATTCTACAACTACACAGATGGACAGGGACTCAAGACCCATGTAGAAAACATGCTAGGCGTGCTGTTAGTATGTACTAGGTAGCAGTAAAGGATTCAAGTATTAGGAGTACTACAACTACTAAGAGCTACACTACCTAACGACAAACCTAGATATAAGTCTCATGGCAGCTATTATGGTCCCTTATCGTTCGTGGGAAAAATGACATCTTAAATCTATCCGTTCTGCAGTCTAGTTCCCTAATTTTACTCTCATGATCTGATCTACCGTAGTATGTCGGATTTCGTAAAATATTATCAACGTCGTCAGAGAATAGACCGGTTTGGAACTTACATAATAGATTTAGTCTAAATTTTAATCGACGGTCTGAAAGCTTTTCCCATCCCAGTTGCTGCAAAAGGTCAGTAACGCTAACAAGATTATCATAACGGCCTTTAACATATCTTGCCGATCTTCGCTGCACGCGTTCTAACTCAGTTTACAAGCCTATCTCATAAGGATCCCAAATACTGGCGGCATATTCTAAGTGGGGTCTAACGAGGGAGAAGTAGCTGATTTCCCTAACTTTATCGTCACACTTGCCAAGTACTCTTTTAACAAATCCCAATTTACGGTTAGCTTGACCGGTAATTTCTCGAATATGTTTACTCCACGATAGATCATTAGTCAGTTTAACTCCGAGGTACTTAACCGATTCTACGGTGTCTAGTTTTATGTTGTTTATGCAATAGCTGTTACAAGGAGCGTTTTTCCGTTTCGAAAAATTCACAACAACGCATTTTTTCGATTCGTGTCGGGTGCCTATAAATCGCTCGGGTGTCCACTATACGTACGAGGCATCGCAGGAGGTAGCGCGCAGGATACTTGAGCACACTCGTCGAGTTTAACATAGACGGTAGGATACAGGGCAGGTCAATTAGTGGGGTTAATAATTATGTGTTGCCAATTAGTAATTTAGCTAAGAATACTCTGAATATAGCGTCCAAGAATAGCTTAATTGAAGACAGCAATCTTGAAATTACCCCGAATCGCATAAACAATAATCATGAAGCATTAGTCGTTGCAGTAGTTAACTGCCGTAGTTAAAAAAATAAGATTCCAGAATTTCACCACCTTATTCATAGCACGGAGTGTAACGTCATTATTGGCACAGAAAGTTGGCTGACGGACGATATTTCTGATAGTGAAATATTTCCTAAATCACTCAAAGTTTACAGAAAAGATAGGTTCAACCGAACCGGAGGCGGAGTATTTATAGCTGTAAAGAAAACCATAGTCAGCCGAGCGGAAACCGTCCCAGATACCAGCATAGAATCTGTATGGTGCTCTATTAGATGCCCTAAATCAAAAACAATATTCGTGTGCGCATACTACAGGCCACCTAACACCGACGTCACCTCAATTTTAGAACTCGAAGCACAAATAAAGAACATCACATCCAGGAACACCGAAAGAAATTTAATCATAGGTGGAGATTTCAATACGCCCTCTATAGATTGGAGGACCTACAGTTACATATCAGGAGGAAGAGACAAAGATATATGCGATTCCCTGCTGCACACGTTCTCATCAAATGCCCTACATCAGATAGCTACGACGCCTAACAGAGGGGACAACATTCTTGATTTATTGGCAACAAATATACCGCAACAAGTAATTAAGGTAAACACTGTTGAGGGCATTAGTGACCATAGAGTAGTTACCGCAAAGTTCTCCTTGAGTTTCATTAAAAGTTTTAAACAAAGAAGAAAATTCTATATTTTTAAAAAAGCCGATTTCAATGCGTTTAAGAGTCATCTAAAAACTTCTCTTCCCGAATTCCAGGAATCAAGCTTAAAGTTAGACACGGAGGGTAGTTGGAAAGCTTTTCTTTCGATTGTACATTCAGGGATCAGAAGATACATTCCAAGTAGAGTAAAAAAAGAGGGCAGCGAACCAAGATGGTACAATGCAGAAGTGAGAAAATCGTTAAGACGTCAGAGAGTATGCCACGCCAAGATGAAAAAACTCCGTAGAGATTTGTCCACTAGTGATCAAAATTTAATATTTGAAAAATACAAATTGTCTAAAGCCACTACAAAGGAAGCCTTTCGGAATGCATTCATGGATTTTAAAAGAAAAACATTAGGAGAACAATTACAGGACAACCCAAAGGCATTTTGGTCATACGTAAGGGAAGTTCAAGGCAATAGATCAACAGTTATTCCACTACGAAACGAAAATGGCGAATTATTAACAAGCAGTTCGGACAAAGCCAACTTATTAAATTCTTATTTTCAAAGTGTGTTCACCAAGTCAACGCAGAGTACTTCCGTAAAGTTAAATGATAACTTCCAGCAAAAGATGCCGCCTATCGACATCTGCACTCACGGAATAGAAAACTTGCTAAAATCTTTAAGTCCAAATAAATCCCCAGGTCCTGAAGAAATTCCTGCCCGCGTGTATAGAGAATTAGCTTGTGAAATAGCACCCTACTTGCAGAATATATTTAATAAATCCATCAACGAACACAAAGTACCCATGGACTGGAAAATTGCAAATGTCACTCCCATATTCAAAAGCGGTGATAAGGAACAGCCATCGAACTACAGACCGATATCTCTCACATCTATCTCTTGCAAAGTCCTTGAACATATAATTGTTAGTTCAGTTATGAGACACCTCGATATAGAAAACTTGGTACTTTCTTCACAGATACTTTCTTCACAGATTTTTATTTAAAGTCGACCGGTTTCGTCGCATAGGCGACATCATCAGGTACATGAATATGGCAAGTGGCAGAATATATACAATTTTTAAGAGGGTGGGGGGAGAGGAGGGATAGGGTGGGGGGGAGGGGTTTGGAAGAGGCAGTGGTAAGGGGTGGGGGTTGGTGTGTGAGGGAACGTGGATGACTCGATGGGAGGGGGGTGGTGGTGGATGTAGGCTAAGTGGACGCTTGGTCAGGTACGCTGTTCACAGCGGGGGTTGGGGCGTCAGGTATTGAGAGTCAGGGGAATATCCAAGAGGGGGGAATGGCTCACAAAAACTCCCGCCACCATCCCTCCCAAAAGATGGCCGCTTTTCATTCCATGCTAAACAGATCACTCAACATCCCCCTGCCATCCGAGAACTTCGCCAAGGAAATCAAAATAATCAAAAACATTGCAGTGAAAAATGGTTACGAAGAAAGTGTCATAAGTAAAATGATCGAGAAAAAACGCTCCCTCAGAGCACAGAAACTCATTTTTAAATCATCCGTCCTTAGTGAAAAGAAAAAACGATGGTGAAAACTAAGTTACTACGGACAGATTACACAGTCAATTGCCAACTTTTTTCCAAAGACAGAATTTAAAATTGCATATTACAACAAGTGTAACTTGAGGGCTGTGTTAAACAAAACCAAGGACAATATTGACATTAATGATAGAAGCGGTATTTATAAACTCAAATGTGGTGACTGTGAAATATGTTACGTTGGCCAGACTGGGCGGTCGTTCAAAGTAAGAGCAGACGAACACAGAAGACATCTACGAAACGGTGAGTTAAACAGATCCCATTTTGCCAAACATCTATGGGAAAGTGACCACAATAGTGACTTTGTCCCGGAGGTCCTCCACCTGGAGAAAAAGGGAAGAAGAATGGACTGTTTGGAGGAGCTGGAGATAAGAAAGCAATTAAAGACAGGAAAAATTGCTAACGAGAACATTTTTGTGAGCCATTCCCCCCTCTTGGATATTCCCCTGACTCTCAATACCTGACGCCCCAACCCCCGCTGTGAACAGCGTACCTGACCAAGCGTCCACTTAGCCTACATCCACCACCACCCCCCTCCCATCGAGTCCTCCACGTTCCCTCACACACCAACCCCCACCCCTTACCACTGCCTCTTCCAAACCCCTCCCCCCCCACCCTATCCCTCCTCTCCCCCCACCCTCTTAAAAATTGTATATATTCTGCCACTTGCCATATTCATGTACCTGATGATGTCGCCTATGCGACGAAACCGGTCGACTTCAAATAAAAATCTGTGAAGAAAGTACCATATCTTTTTTGAATTCTTTATATATTTGTAGTTATATTTGCTATTTCTTTCTTCATATTTTTGAAGAAGATAGTTTGCGGTTTGCCCGTAAATGTATTGCTTTTATTACATTAATTGATTTTCTTTCAGGATCTATGGAGAACCCTTGCAATAGGAGTTCCGCTGGTTCTAGTGCCACTTCAAAAACACAGCAAAATAATGTTAAGGTATAAGCATTGTCGTTTCTTTATGCAGTTTTTCATACATCTGTCATCTGGTTGGACATTGATTGTCAAATGTCGACGAAATACTTCTAGCCATAGTTATACACACCTTACCTTACCCACTGGCGTTACGGCCCTAAAAGAGCTCGTGCCTTCTCAATTAATCCTCTCCAGTTCTCTCGCTCCATCGCACCAAGTTGCCACCTCCTCATACCAATTTGCCAAAGGTTGCCCTCCACATCATCCAGCCACCTTTTACATGGTTGCCCCGGGAGTCTTTGACCCTTCTATGGCCTCTGGCTGAACGTTCTATGCACTGCCCTTTTATCCGACATTCTTTCCAGATGACCGAGCAACCGAGTTTGGCACACTTGACTCCACAGACCAGACTAGCTTTACCATACAATTGTTATAGCTCAGAATTAGTGTGGATGCGTCACAGATTCTTTTTCTTAATTGGTTCATAGATTCTTCGCAGGATCTTTCTTTCCCACGCGTTGATCAGCTGCTCATCCCGGCTTTTCGTGACCCGAATTTTACTGGCGTATAGAACTACGGGTCGAAGAACAGTTCGATGTAGACTTTCCTTCGTTCTTTGACTCAATAAGCGTGACTTAAATAAGCACTTTAGGCCAAAATAAGCCTTAATCCTCATATTCATTCTTTAATTTCCAAGCTCTTCTCGTAATTTTCTAACACCAATAATGAATCTAAATATATGAAGGAAGACACACTCTGAAATTGGTACCATGCTGTCGCGAACTTTGCTGGAGATTCATTTCCAGTCCTTTTCTTAACCATAACCTTCGTATTTTCCTCATTTATGACAATGCTCTTACTGAATCCTCACCCATTCGCTAAAAGGCTTTTCTCAGATCCCGCTTATTCCTGCTGATTAAATCCACGTTATCAGCATATATACCAGTTACTGCACTGTCCGGTTTAGTAATGTGCCACCAAGATTAATCTATATCTTCCGAACAACTCTGTCCAATGTTATGTCGTAGAGAGTGCATGACAAGGCGTCGCCTTGTCTGAGCCTTCTAATAACAGAAAATTCTCGTGATAATCTTCCCCACATATTTATATTGTTCTGTGTTCTTGTTAGCGTCATATTAACAAGGCGAATGACTTAGTCCGGTAGCCCCAGTCTAAGCAGATTATCGTACAGTTATGACCGTCCAATGCCGTCTTACGCCTGTTTTTAGTCAATGAAGAGCTGGTACACTGGTATATTGGATTCATAACACTATTTAATGAGATTCCTTATGGTAAATATGTGATCAGTAGTAGATCTTCCCGGTCGGAATCCACACTGATAATATCCTAATAAGTATTCTGACCATGGTTCCTGCCTTCGTGCTATGCTCTTAGTGAGTGCTTAGTAAATGAGATTTAGTAGTGATATGCCCCAAAAAGTTGCACATTCTGGCTCTGTACCTTTCTTGTGTATGGGGCATACGACTGCGCACGGCCATTCTTTAGGCATCTTCTCTTCTAGCCATACTGTTACAATAATAACACTCGCGAAACTCAATAAGCACTTGTTGCCCACGATATTTTAGTCCCGAACTAACATAAGTTTCCAGTTGATGTAATTTTACTTGATTTTAAAATGGCATTTGATAAAGCTTCCATTATGAAGTTACTCTTAAAATAAAAATCCTACGGGTTAGACGACGACGTACATTCCTGGATTAGAGATTTCATAAGCACTCGCGTGCAAAGTGTTGTATTAGACGAGAGCAAAGTGTTTTATTAGAGAAGTAAATGTCACATCAGGCGCCCCACAGGGAAGTGTCATAGGCCCACTTCTGTTCCTTTTGTACAAAAACGTTAATGGTGAAACAGTTCACAGTAATATACGATTGAAGTTTTTCTCGGTGAATAATATTTAGGTATTGCTCTCGTGCTCTGCACTAGGTAATTGGCTTCATATTGGCCGACATTTCGAAAAACGACTTGTTCTCCATTCCCAAGTCGTGTTACTCTTTCTATGTAAAATCCTATAGGAATGTACATTATTCCTGTAGAAATTTCTGAAACACTATAAGAAATCAATGAGGTATTTTCAATAGGGTGAAGATGGCAATATATCCTCAAAATCAGTGTTAATAATTTTTTTTAATACTCCTCAAAATTTTTCAGAAACATTTTTTTCCAGTTGGCCCCATGATCTAGTAAACAACAATTTTATTTGTGTACTTCCTTTGTGTACTCCCTTCCCAACGATTCCATGTTCCTGATGATTCTTAGCTAGTTGTTCAATCTTTGTTAAATTTGTTAGCTAATTTAATTTAAATTCCACTAGTTAAAAGTGCATTGGCACTCTGTTTTGAGGAAATACTGATGATTGATGCCATGCTTTTTCCTCAAAATTCATTTCCCCCAAGAAGCAATTTTACTCCCGTTTAGATCTGAATGAAACTCAAATTTGTTTTGTTGTCAATATTATTTCATCATAAACCAATGGCTTGCCATTAATGGAAGGCTTTCCTCTTTTGGGAGGAATTCTTCTGCCACACCCTCATGCCCAGGGAATGTTTATTTCTGTGTGGCACATTAATTCCCAAACTGAAACATAGCAGTATCCTCTAAATTGTGCAGCTGGTGTGGGATATAGGTTCTCCATAGTACGTGCGGTCGTGTTAACATTATTCTTCAATGAGACCAAAGACAGATCGCCATATCTCAATTTTTTAGTTGCTTTAAATCACTGGAAGTAATTTGAGTATTTTCTTAGGATAGTAACTGTGAGCGTTGCCTTTCTACAGTGGTTTTTATTTTTGGTAACTTAATTGACAACACTTAAAGAACCGAGACCCCATCCCTGCTTTTTCTATTTGACTTTATCCATTATTCTCCAATTTGAAAGTTTTATTCCATTTATGTAGGGTCAGGAAATTAACCACTTATGTGTATTTACAAAATTTAACTGGTTCTTTATTTTAGGTGTCACTGGGCTTTGATTATATGATAGAATCCACGTGTTTCAATGTTATGAAATCAACAAACACTAAAGCTGTGTGGGCAAATGCTCTACTTGTTGGTGTGTTTGGAGAAGAGAGAGCGAAAAATATGGCATTGTACCCACGCACAGATGGCAAAGAAAAGCTTCCAATTACATTTCTCACTGTAGCTAAAGGTATGTGTTGGCACAGGTTCTTTACTCCTTATATTTACTGACAGAATTCTCTAACGAAGTATTTCTTTTGCAGATGAATTCAAGAAATTTCTCTCTAGAAATGGAAGAGATGTTGAAACATCAGAGTCGGAGAAGGAAATAAGGTCGCTGCCTGCGTACATTGCAGCCCGCTCCTATGACATGAGTGGCATTCGTGCCAAACATTACGAAAGTCGAAAGTTGAAGTAGGTTTCCTATCAAATATTAATTTCTAGTGATCATTACTGAGTATCTATTTTACATGACTAGTGTACGTAAGCATTCATTTTCTACTTGGTTTGGTGAGGGTAGTGATTAGCCCAAGGCTTGTTAATCCAGGGCCATTCCACATAATTTTAGTGTGAAGTTAATAGAGGTTGATATCATATAGAAGTCAATATTAAAAGTTTTAAATTAAGTGTTTTATGCATCCTTTATTATTATTTACTGATGAAATCTTCTCTTTTCAGGGCTGACCCAGCAAGCACAGGAATTGGTTTATCCCAGGCAGAATTAGATATGCCTGGGATGAGCACTTAATATATCCCAGACTTTCAAGATTTTAAGCCCTGGCGGAATAGAATTAAAAATACTTTCATTGTAACCTTATTATCCAAAAAGAAGTGTTAGCCACTGTTTCCGAAGTAAAAAATTATGACAATAATTGCGCACATTTATTTCAATTATTGCGAAATCGTTTTTACTGGATTAAATAACTAACGCATCGGAAATAATGACTTTGGTGGTTCATGCATAAAAGACTGATGTGCATCCACAAACAATTCACTTTTTCTTTGCTTGGTCACGTATCAATAAACTAATTTCATTTATCAAAACAATACTGCGCGAGAAGCCTGCTACCTCTACTTAATGCAATATTATTATTCTTCCCATATTGTCATTGTATTAATTGCAAATTATCGAGCTCCTCTTGAGTTCGTCAACGCTAACAATGGCCTTTTTAGCAACCCTGACTTTTTGTCAATTTAGGTAATCCCGAGAAGAATTCACGCAAAGCATTCGCAAGGAATGAATTTATTATTTTTTGCCCAACAGCGGAAGACCCGCAGAGAAATAGGTGGGCGGCGTGGATATTGTTTTTACTTTAAAAGGTAAGTAATTGGCAATTGTTCACTTGATGAACTTCACTTAGGGAATACATTTACTTGCATTCATTCGTTGTGTTCGTCGGCCAGGCGCCATTTTTCCCTGAATACGAGTTCAATTTGGAGCCATCCAGGATAAATATCTGTCTCCAATTCTCCCACATTTACAAACTAGTATCAAGTAAGTAAAATTCCCACTTAGTAAATTTATTTGTCCGACATTTTGCTGTATTTCTCTCCTTCAAATAAGTTATATAATAATCTCGATAGTGTCTTGGCCTCAGCCTCTGTTCGTCAGAAATATAGTATGAGTCTTCCGAGCAGTTATAATTACATATAGTAAACTCTCTTATGGATGTAAATTCATAGTTAAATATAAGAAAAAATTATAGTTAAATCCGATGAAAGCCGTAAACTTCGTTTCGTAACAAGCGCCATCTTTGAAAACAAATATCATTCTCCAATTATTTAGATACCTTCACGCTTGCAGCAGAAAAAGAAATACCCCTTTTCATGTAGGTATGACGCGTATCGCGCTAATAGTGTTAATTGGTTGCATTGTATAGTTTTGATAATAATAATCTCAATATGTTAAATTTAATGGTATGAATTGGAATATTTACCGGAAGCTCTCCGCTTTACCAGTGTTGAAAATGGCTCGAAAAATATATATGCATGGTTTTCATTTTGCTATCTATAGTATTATCGTGCTTCATTTTGGTAATTATAAATAAATAATTGTTTGAGTGAGTTGTTTGTTTTCTAATCAACTCTTGATTATGTTTCTAAGTTCGTTGGCTGTTGAATGTATGCCAATTGTCTTTGTCATATGTAAATTGTGAGTCATAATTTGTTAGTGAAGCGGTATTGCGTTAGTTGGTCGATTAAATTGTTTCGATGTGGATGAAGGTCTATAAAGAAAAAAATCATATTACGTTATTGAAGTGCTCCTCCATGCTGTTGATGCAAGTGATTTGGATTGGTATTCCAAAACTTTTTCTTTATCGTTAGCATAATTGTATCTGAAAAGTGGATAAAATAAATGTATCAAGCATTATTGTTTTCTAAAATATACCTCGATCCTGAACTATCATAGACGACATTTATACCTTACCTCAATTAGTTTCATGTATAAAATGAATCAATGGGATTGTAAGTGACGATTAAAGGAATAATAGTCGAACAAAGAAGAATATCTTGAATTGGATTCAACTAGCAGCTTTCTGCTACGCGGGTATTCAAAAGTCGATTTCGATTGGCCCTTTTAACGCTTTTCAAATTTTATTACGTCATATGGTTGTCGCGGCGAGGTGGTGCCGATAATAGTTGCTGTCTCCCCGTGTCGTCGCCCTCTGTTGTCTCATGGCGTCCGCTTCTCTCTCCACCCCGACACTCACCACCAAGGTCACCCAACGGCGGCGGCGGTCCCACTACTAACACGTTCCAGTGTTGCCACATGTGCGACGCCTACTAGTGATGGGATTTGTCGTTACTTATTGCTTATTGGTCCTTTTTGGTATTTTCTCTTCTGGTAACCGATACTTTTGAGTAATTAGTACGAGATAGGTAAGTATTCTTTTCTCTTTTGTGGCTAGCTTCGTCAATCAAATATTAATAATGTTTTTGTTGATGGTTCTGCTGATAATATCGCTGGGGCATCCCTTTTCCTTGTACTAATTAATTCAAATAACGTTTTACCAACTTTACGACTGATTTGCAATACCAATGAAAATATTTTTAAATATAGTTTGGGAAAAGATACAACTTTGTTCCTCTGAAGTAATTCAAGTGAATTCTGAAAGAAGTTAAATGTACCTATACAGTCCACTTAAATAACGTTGAAATGCATTTAATATAATATTATTTTTCCATTCGGTTTAGAAACGTCGAGTTCTCATTATTATAACTCTCTCATTCCACTTTCTGTGGTAAAAATGGTCAAACATGACCATTCCGGACTGATTTGCTCTATATAAGCTGTAGGTTACATCGCTTATTGCAAATGAAGCATTACGGCTCTGAATCAGACAATAATAATATAACAAAAATACGTACAAATACTTAGAGTGAACCCCACATTGAATTGCAGCCATAATATGAAGGTTATTAAATTGATTAATTTCGACGTCGTCACTACCACTTGTCGCGATTAATCATCACGCTTATGCAAGAGCGTTAAAAGAATCTGGATTAGGGAGGGGCAGGCTATGTTAGATTAGTTGTTGCGAAGTTTCGTTTATAGGTTGAGCTTCTATGGGGAGCAACTGCCACGACCATCTGTCCCTTGCTGTGTACGCAAATGTGGTCAAGTGCTTCACCGCACCACTCTCCACTCCCGAACAGCCCTTACCAAAAAGTAGTACTCACAGCAATTATTACATGAATATGAATACTAAATACTGAAATCCAGTACAATAGTACTCAAAATCCACGGTCAGCATTTGAAAATGGGTACTTAGTACACATATGCCACAAGGTAGTAGTCAGTGGGGAAGTACTGGCAATACATAGCAGCACTCAGTACTAACCTGTGGTATCAAAACTTCTAAGCAGAATATTCACTTTTACAGTATTTGAAACTGCAAATATTTGATATTTGGGTTTCTTGCGTAAGAATCAACTTTTTATAAATTTTTTTGCTCACCATTGAAGATTTTCAATTTTTTACTTATTTTTACTTTGGCCAGGGGAGATAAAATTTACGCACAAGAGTAATTGATAAACCTTACCCTTTTCGTGTCGGTGTTTCATGATGTAAAAAGGTTTTCCAGACAAAGATGACTACTATTATTTCTTCAGACTCCCTGTTCGGAGCTCCCACCAATGTGGAATATCTCGAGTATGTGTTTCCTCAACTTGGGGCCGGACCCAGCGGCACTCGTCGTCTGACACTGGACAGAGATAATCTTTGCTCTTTTCTGCATGGGTAGGCCATTACGGCAGTCAACTTCTTGTTCATGCAATGGTTTGGCGAAAATCATAGTTTCTGCACTATCTATGTATGTTGAATCAGAAATGAATTAAATTATTTTTACAGTGCCTTACTATTTAAGCCTGCTCTGGTGTTTTTTAACTGTTCAATTCCAGGTGCTTTTCGGCGTCAATTCTCCTAGTAAGATGAGAGGTTTTGCCGTATCGTATTTTTATACAAATATTCACACGTATGTATATTAAAATTATCCCAATTTGATATTTCAAGGCGGAATGTAATTCGTGCTGATTGGAAAATACTATATGAAACGAATCGTGTTGTGACTGAGTGTCGAGTAGTGAAATGTTATGTTTGGGATGATGTGGTTGAGTAGTTTGACCGGGACTAACATTTTAAGCAACGGACATGGAACATGGTGGAAGAATCAAAAATTAAGGGAGGGCTTACAGTCAGCTTAATTTCTCTCAAGACAATTGCACAAAGTAGCCTCCGATACATAATGTGCAATATAAGGTAAGCGCAAAGAATTGGTGCACCAAGATATTATAGTACCCATTGTTTTGGCCGAGAGAGTAATTTTATCTTTGTCTGCATTTGTAGCTTCAATTTGAAGATATGGTTTGTAAAACTATAATTGTAATTGTTCACGCAAAGACTGAAGAACACACACACGCAGTGGAAGCACTTTTGATTTGCTTGTACTCGTGATTTATTAAATGGCATTTGCAAATACATGTGTGAAAGTTCTAGTAGATATGATGATGATGGTAACAATGGTAATAATAATTATTTTATTGCTACAATAAACTCCATTGTTCTAATTAAAAGAAATTGATCACTCTAGCCAGAGATGCATGTAAATCAAAGTTGTACATTTCAGATCGATGTGTTGGGACACGGCCATCTTTAAACAGGCCGGAGTGACAGGTTTGGGAACGTCGAGCGCTCGTCTGCTAGGACCTGCTGGGATGGTTGGGATTGCGCTCGGCCTGCTAGATCGAAAGAAATACGTTCGGCACCAACCACTCGGATATTACCGATAAAACTAAAAAAAAAATGATGGAACAAACTTAATACCAAATGATCTTACATGTAACCAAATATAATGTAACGGCACATAATACAGTCACGGAAAAATAGTTTTACTTATCTCAGGAAAATACGAGCATCCATCGTAGATAACGTAGGGTATTGTGATAAGGGGAATAATACATAAAACATTTTACTGAAATGTACTTATTTTTTAAGTGAAAACTTCTTATGTCGCGTTGAGCACTTTTGTAGATGGGTAAAAGACATTGGACTCGCGTCACCGTCACCGCTACTACATATATGTATAATTATGTATATTCTGTATATACACAGTATGCTCGCTATACACTCAGTACTTGTGGATGGGTACAAACCAATGGAGTCGCATCACCGTCACCATCACCGCTACTAAATATATGTGTAATTCTATATTCTGTACATACAGTTTTGTGGATGGGTAAAAGTCATTGGACTCGCGTCACCGTCACTGCTGCTAAATATGTGTATAATTGTATATTCGGTATATACACAGTATACTCGCTATATTCACAGTAGGTACTTGTGGATGGGTAAAAACCATTGGACTCGCGTCACCGTCACCGTCAAATAAACTATATTATAATTTTATTCATATCATTATATATATATATCTAATATATGGTTTAGTTCATTCAATTTGGGTTGTTGCAAATATTGTGCCGGATAATATAATAGTCCATACTCGTGCAGGAGAGTGTACTCGATACAAGAATAGTGAAGGTTAGTAACCTGTTGTTCTTCATCTTCGAATAGTTATTTAACAAAACATTACATAAAGTATTGACAAATCTTATGAAATAATAACTGTTTCATGCATTACATTGAATGCAACTGTCTTCATACAACCTTACCTTCTAACTTAACTTAATAATAACTTACCTTCAACTGCAAGAATGAACGTATGTTAAGAAACGTACGTTCCAACGTCAGGTCAAACAATTATTTTAGTTTGAAGACGAAAATCACGTTCAAAAAAGGATCTCGAGAATCTCACTCAACCATGTGGATGCACAGGCAACAATAGCAAACATCCAGCTCGTCGGCCTCCACCGCGTTGTTTCCAATTTTCGTCACTCCGGCCTGTTAAGGAGGAACCTGCGCTTTGAAGTACTGTATTCATGAGAAGAATAAAATATCACCTGATGGGGGAATTTAGGATTAATATATTATTTCATAATTTTTCGAAGAAATCCAAATACTCGATTGGGTTATGCTGCTCAGAAAATATACTCAAGTATGAATGTTAAGAACCTCATGTAAGTCAGTGGTTGTGTTGCATCTAGCCGTTGCTGTTATTTCGACGTAATATGATTATTAGATTAAATTTGTGACTGTAAAGAAGAATTATTAATGTAATAATATAAAACCCCGAAAAGTCTATAAAAATTATATAATATTGCAGTTTTATTCTGATTGTTATGAATAATAACATCAATAGTTGACATATGGCAACACTGAGACTGACTGTAAATAAATAAGTGCTACTCTGCCCATGCCTGTTGGTGTCTGGTCTCCTACAATCTATGACTGCGAATTCGAAGTGTTAGAAATCGTTTTTTTTTTTACTAATTCATTAATTTCTTTATTATATTTTCGTTTACTTTCATCGTAATTCCTTTTTCCTCAGTTTGGCAATTTCTCTATTACGTATTCTTTTACTTTCTTCATAATTCGTTTCAGCATCTGAGTATCGCTTTCTATTTCACTTTTTATTTTTGCTGTTCTTCATTTCTCCTTTCATTTACGCATCACGTCCACTCATTAATCACCTTCATCGTTATTTACCATTTTTGGTACATCATCTCAAAAGATATTTACGTGTGTTTGTTTCCTGCAATAGATGAAGTGTATGCGTAATGAGTTGTTATCCCTGTGCATTCTTTCTGGCTATTTATTATTGACCACACCAAAGTTCTTTCTGGTGTTGTGGTGTATATGGTATATACTAGGTAGGTAATTTAAAATACTTAAGTATGCCATCACATAATAATAACAACATAGTTCCTATTTAAAATGTAAATTTTTGATTTGAGAGGTCTGGGAAGTTGAAGTGGATAGAGCGTTTTAGTGTAGTGAGGAAGGGAGTGCCAGCTCATTACGTAGTTACAAGGGTGTATGGATTATGTGCCAGTGCAGTTTGCAAGGCATTTTGTTGCACTGCTTCTCTACGTATGCTGCCCCACTTCCAAACTCCCTTGGTTTTGTTTCAATTTAAAGACAGTTTCAGCAGAGAAACAAGTTAGTGTGATTTAAGGGTGTTTCAGTTAGTTTAAAAGGAGATATTTTAACCTGAGATTGCAGTATTAATCAAGCAAGCACATTAGCGATTCTAACTTTGTAATAACCTGGGGGGTTATTACGTAACTCATAAGGACGGCGTTATGGGGTGAAAGTCTTTATCATAACTACCCCCAGTGATCATACCGACTTGAGCGATTACGGAACTCATAAGGCCGTCTTTATGGAGTGAAAAGTCTTTATCATAACGACCCAAAATAAAGATGGCTCAAGAGGGGTCCTTATGAAGATAAAGACCCAAGATGGCGTATTTGCGCAAAAGTTAACTCTGCGAACTCGCAAGATATATAATAATTATCAAAGCCTATGTGAAGAACAACATTAAAAGTAACAAGCGTTCACACTTAGAAGAGTTGCGAAATGTTTCTAAAACATTTCCGAGTTTCAAATCAAATGCAATGTCGAGACCCGGGAGTACATCTGATGACGGTTCAATTCTGAGGACTCACGAAGTATATTAATGTTAATAATCAAAGGCTATGCGAAGAATAACATGAAAAAAAGTATGATTTTACAATTAGGTGATTTGCTAAATGTTTTAAAAATATTTCCGAGTTTCAAAGCTATTGAATTGCTGAGTCCGGGAGCATTTCTTACGGTGCAGCATACGGCTAGCCGTCAGCGCTGAGCTTTGGCATACAAGTTACTGTAGATTTGATTGATACCACTGTTATTTCATGCAATAGAAGGTAATACGAAGAGGCAAATACAGATATGTCATCGTATTCTAGAGTGTAATTATCCCTGCCGCTCATGTCACCCCGGAAAGATTTGCGTTTATAGTTTCTCATTTCAAATACGCGTCACTGTCACTTTTTCAAAACCCACATTCCTCAATTTTAAACTCTCTGGGGAGTTAATTACACGTTCAAGAAATATAAAAACTTTTTATGCATACTTCCTAAACGCTTGAAATGCTCTTTTCACAATTTTCTGAGCGTTGTCAAGCAAAATACACCTTTGAAGGCAGCAACTTTAAGACACTCTTCGATCGTTTTCGCGCACGATTCTCACAGAAATGCACATTGATAAATCAGTCTCATACACACTTTTTAACGTTTTAAAAACAAACCAAATATTTCCGAGTTTCAAAACCACGAACAAGGTCAACCGGGAGCATTTCTGACAGGGCACCAAACAGCTGATCTTTGGCTCAGCTGTTTGCTGCGTAGTTAGTATAGATTTGTTTGATACTGCTCGTATTTCATGCAATAGAAGGTTATACGAAGAGGCAAATACAGATATGTCATCGTATTCTATAGTGTAATTATCCCTGCCGCTCATGTCACCCCTGAAAGATGTACGTTTATAGTTTTTATTTAAAAAATACGTGTCACTGTCACTTTCAAACCCACATTCCTAAAATGTAAACTCTCCGGACAGTTAATTACACGTTCTAGAAATATAAAAACTGTTAGTGCTTACTCCTTAAACGCTTAATATGCTCTTTACACTATTTTATGTACAGTGACAATCCAAAGACACTTTTGCAAACAGTACGTCTAATAAAAGAAAGAAATAGAAATACTTTGCTTATTTTCTACAATTTTACTTTAATTGTCGACTAGTTTCGATACACTGTATCATCTTCAACGGACTAATACGTTGAAGATGATACAGTGTATCGAAACTAGTCGACAAGTAAAGTAAAATTGTGGAAAATAAGCAAAGTATTTCTATTTCTTTCTTTTAATATGGATTTCTACAAAGTAAAGGCCTCAACCATGAAGTGTAGTACGTCTTATAACTTTTAGACACTCTTCGATCGTTTTCGCGCACGATTATCACGCAAATGCACATAAATTCACCAGTCCCACACACAATTTGCACCGTTTTAAAAACAAATCCTATGCACATTGTGTAAACTCATTCTTTCTGCACATTAGTCGAAAGAATACTCTTTATTTTTCGACTGCACGAAGCATACACCCGGAACGGTTTTCTCACTCTTTATTTCCATCAGTGTAACTCACTAAAGATGCGATTACGTAATAATAAAGATAATTCAAAACTTCTTTCAGGAAATAATGACTTAATAACATAATCAACCTTCATCATTAAAATCAAGAATGTTTGTTTACATTCCTGGCGAGGACCGTCGCTAAACGATACTCATTTTTTTCTTGTTTACTTTTGCTCGCTCATGCATTTGGTCCACTGTTCCACACAGGAACGTCAAGCATTTCATTGGTCGATACATATTCCGAGAGAGTTACACAGACTTGAACGAAGAATTTGTCATAACACTGTCTTTATGGGCATAACGACCCTCTTCAACACTTCTACCCTGAGTTCCGTAATCGCTGGGGTAGATATATTCAGGCCAGGACAGTCGGTGTTTAACGACGTCTTTATTTAACGTCGCGAGTTCCGTAATAACCCCCCTGGTAGAAATAATGTTGTTACAACATCAGGATTTTAACCTGCTAATTACATAACCTTGCAATAACGTAGCAGTATAATTCCAACAACGTTGCGATTTTAACCTTACCACAACATTGTGATGTTAGTTTCCTTTTTTCACTAAGGGCAAGGGTAAATCCAAAGTTCGGATGATTCGTGGCTTTCTTCCATGACATGTATACTACCTTGTTTTTTCCACTGTCTGCGACCCGGTTTTCTTTTGATTCTCCGTGTTCTATCAAATATTTATTATTTGGTTGAATGTTCCTAAAGCCTGTTCTTAATATCGTAATCTAGACGAAATTTTATGTACATGCTTATGTGTATAGGTATCTGGAATAACATTACCGTTAATGTGATCGAGAAAAGCTTTCCCGTGGAGCCATTGGTTGATTGTGCAAATAGTTTTTTAATGAAATTATCCAACAATGAAGAAAAGTTTAAAAATTCTAAATATATAGGTTTGAAAATTTTGAAATTACGTAGTTTAAAGGCTTCAACAAAGTTACGTACTTAGTAGTAAGCACAGGCATAAATTTAACCAAAGTCATTGGGAAAGATAATTACTGAGAACCGCCTTACATGTATGCTCTCGTTGATATTTATATTGAAAAATGCGTACTTGAATTCAGTGCTGCCTAGCAGCATGCTTTGAAAATGCATAATTCAATTTATAAAAACGCCATAAGGATTAAAATATATTCAGTCAACTTGAGTACTACGCCGTATTTCACATTTTACCTCCAAGCAGTTTCCAACGTTGCCGCATTGTTCGCAGCATTTCGGCTCCTTGCTCGGAGAAAAACTGGAAGTGTGTTTTTTAAACTTTAATGTTGACACTAAGTTGCCAATGACCTAATCTGAAAAAAAATATATTGTGTGCCTTAATATCTTTTGCACGTTATACTAGTTTTTTAATGATATTTTTCGGGCCAAACTTGAGATAAAAAATTTAATATGAAGGAGGGTCATCGTTCTGCCATTAAGACAATGCATTTAAACGTAAAATTCCATCATTTTCAAATCCATATATCTTCATTAAATGGCCGATGACATAGTTATATTTTTACACCAATCGATAGGAGAAACCATGGACAATAATACATGTCAAAACCAGGGAAGGTTTTCGAGCATGCCTAAAATGATGGTCCCGCCTTAAAGATGGCCGTGGTTGGGAGCTCTAATGGCATTTGCGCACAACAATAATATCAAGCAAGGAATGGGCTGAAATTATGTGTGTGCACCAGGGGTGGAATAATGCGTTGTCACAGAAAAACGGCTTCGGCCGCAGCCGTTTCATTCAGATAACTGTTTCAAATATCTGATGCAAACCGAAGGTTAGCATCGTGATCGTGCGAATAGCGCTCTGTGCTGTGCATTGGCAAATTATAGCTGAAGCTGACTGTTCCATTACTTACTTCGGTATAAAGATACAAAACTGACTGACTGACTCACTCATCGACACAAATTCCTGGGCATTTCAAATCGAGCAGTTGATGTCAAATCAGGAAAAAATCGAAAATCTCAATAATATTTAATAAATACGAGCCCAGATAGGATTTTTTAATGGAACTTAATGGGAAAAACAAATGATTTCCGTGTAGTGTAATTTTCTTTTATTCATTAAAATATGAAATAATAAAAATACAAGTTTCATTCTTCAACCAAAATGAGGACAGAGCAACAAAACATTTTATATTGCCACCGATGGTTCTTCATCAGTGGATAAACTGAATTATTTCAAGTTTTAACGCAAAATTAATGCAAATTTAGTTATTTTAAAAGTTTTTTTCGTCAGTAAATTTTTATTGTCTCCGAGGCTTGCAATACATTATAAGCTGGCTATGAAGGCTGCATTTTGGGTGAATGTAACCTTTATGCGTATTTCTATGGGTTTTACGATAATATGCCTTCGATCTACATGATTTACAATTTTTCATTATGATGTTATGTATAAATTATGGTCATTTATAAACCTGTATTCTAGCAAACTATGAATGAAAGGAATTGATTTATGATTCACTTTACAAAACATATTTCATAAGCGACACAGTAATCACACTCTCACATCTGCAAACCGAAGTCTTGCTCTGATATTATATTCAAATCAAATAAAAAATAACCAGCATTCTCTTAACAAGGATGCTTAGAGAATTTATTAGGTGGATGTCATGAATTGGTTAGCACCTCAATAAATAGAAAGGAGACTAATCCTCAGTAGAAAATATTATGACATTTTTAGATATTTAGCGTAATTATGTCCAAGTTATTTTTAATAAAGTATTTAAATGCCTTATTACTAATGTATACAATATTTGATATTATTATGCATATATAATAAGGCACCCTTTGCTCAAAACATATTTAAAATGTGAAAATCCATTTCTGTAAGTTGGACTAATGTCCTATCAATGCCAAACAATTTATAATTTTTTGTAATTTTCTAGGTTTAAGCATGGGAACATTGATTGTAACAGGATTATATGGAACACAAAATTACAACAACCAAAACCTTGATATAAATCATGGAATCGTTTATTCATAGTTAGAATAGTTAAGTTATATTATTGGCTGATAATCATTTAAAATCTTCTAAATATTAAAGATTATAACAGTTTTCGTTCCCAACCATTCATATTCATTGAATAATATGGGATTCCCGCAGCTCGCGGGCATTTTTGCGAACCAAGAGTTCATTAATTCAGACCACAAATAAATATTAATTCGGCTTGCATATCTCACAGATGCTAATCATTTTTATATAAAGACCAAGTCATTCGATGTAAGAAGAACTTGATCATTTTATTTGCTTGGATAAAGCATGTTATCATCAAAATTAAGATAAGGTTCATTAGCATGTTGTTCTCGCATTTCATGTTTGACAGAGAAACATCATATCTAAAACTTTCTTGCAACCCCCTCGCAACTTTGAACTACAATGCCGTTTTTATCTTCAAGGGTCCACTCAATCAAGCATATTTATTTGTTTATTTTTTTTCATTGCATTTATATAAAAATAACCATTGAATGTGTCCTAAGTTCAATACCAGAAATAAAATAGTTTTTTTATATTAAAAGAGTTAAATTAAAAATTTACAAACATTTTTTATGTATGACAACGTTCTTTCTTGAATTTTATGTAAAAAAAACCCACAACCATTAAATTAAGACAACAATTTGACCTTGGATTATGTTTTTTTGCCGATTTTACAGTATTGGTACATAAAGTTCGCAATTTTAGTTTAAACGCTTGGTTATTATGGGCGGTAAGACCGTATTCGGTTTTATTGATTGACAATGCAGTATCGTACACATTACCACATCCGCTTGAACACTGCAAGCACCCATTTACTTGTCTTCTCTATAGTTCCATACACACTACACTTGAGGCTGCTTTGCGGTATTAATCTGCGATTTGTTGTTATGAAACTGTTGCATGAGGCTGCTGCTTTATTTAGCCAATGCATATCCAGCCACTGTTTGCAGGCAGAATTAGAACTGTGAAGTACATATCTTTCATTAAGCCAAATGAAATTGTTTCTTTATTCAAGTGAAATATTTTCTATTCATACCAAGATAGATATTCTTCATTGTAAGTTATAATCGTACCACTCAGTATTCAGGTGCACAAGCCATGGTGTCACAAGGTTCTGATAAGAATAGCAGATTTTAAAGTGAGCCTTTTGCTGTTGTTTGCTGCAAGAAGGGTTTTTTGCAGAATTTTTTTTTTGAAACTGCTCCGGTTGTTAAAATGTCGTGTTATTTTGACACATACGCCTACAAAGTACAAAAATACAAAATGAAATATGTATTTGGTCCAATTCATACAACATTTATACAAATACAAGTTTTTAAACAATAATTTGACGCGGAATAATTCTTCTCATTCATTTTCATTAAAAAGTTCACTGTTCATTTTTCTTGGATGTATCGATAAATTAGCGACAATATTTGAATAAAAAATGTATGCAACAGTATAAAAATTGTAAACTATAAAATAAGGTAAATTTAAAAACTAACAAAATTGTTTAAATTTAAAAAATGTACAAAAATATAGAAATGAAATTGGAGAGATGTCGCAACTGATCTTTAACAGGCAAAACGTGATTATTTGTGTCTAAAACTAAGGTATGGAACCAACATCTGTGATGCAATAGACTTTACATCAGAAACATCCTAGTCCTAATTGCGACCTGTGGTTTCAAAGACAATAGTCAAGGAACTGCTGTAAAGGTCGAGGCAAGGTTCGCTTTGCAGAAAATTCTTGGTCTTCATCAAAACTTGGAACACTTTTAAACTATTAAACAAACTCAACAACCCGACTCGATTCATTGCATTTATAGATGGCTTCATAATTGGGTAAACTAATTTTTAGGCAATGAAAACCTATTCAATAGTTAACAATTCTCACAAAATCCACGAGATCCGCAGCCCAAGGACAGAATTCTATGCATGCTCCCGATGCACTTTAAATAAAAACAAATAAAAAATTTACAGTAACGGTTGAAAACTCCTGATCTGTAACCAAACTTTGAATACCAAACGCTTTATACCAATACCAATATAGTAAAGTTACACAAATGTTGGCTGCTTGGTTTTATTTTTAGTCACAAATAAATGCGTTCTGCCTGCTGTGGGCCAGTTACGAAGGCCAATGAATATTAAGGTGTCATTGTGATGTTTGGCAATATATTGCAAGTGAGCTTCCACGAACGTTCTCAAGTAGGGCTTTTTTTCAAATCACACGCGTCATTTTTTACATTAGTAAGTAAAATTAAGTTTTTTGCGGTGTCCGTCAGTCAGTCCGTCATTTAAGTCGGTTTTATTTTGTTTTATCGCGGTGGTAAAGATCTCTGGAGGTGGAGAAAATTGCGTTCAATGCAGAACGTGTCCGCGCACAACATATCAGTAGGTTTAGGATTTCATTTGTACCTCCTCCCCGCCGTAAAAATACAAAAACTATCATTGTGCCTGGGTTTCAACCCTTTCTAGATGTTTGGTTAAAACTTTCGCGGGTCATTATCACTGTATGTTTGTTTTTTCGGGTGTACCCCGCGTACTATGACCAGGTGTGAAACCTGACGTTTCGTGGCTGTTGCTGGCCACTTTATCAAAGGGAATGAGGTATCTGATGAGTTGGTGGAGTTTATATAGGGGTTTCAAGGAGGGCAAAGGATGGGAAGGGGAGGAATGGAAGGAGTAGTCATTGCATCTTTATTCTGCTTCAAAGCAGGGTCCCACGTGTGGCTGAGTTGGAGGCCACAGTCCCTATTGAAATTTAGATGGCATTTTCTTATCTCGAAAGCTTCTCGGATCAGCCGGGGCTTGAAGTTTTTCACTTTGGCGATTATCTTTGTTTGTCTGAGGTCAATCGCGTGTCCCGAGGCTGAATGTTCCGCTACTGCTGATTTTAAGGGTTGTTTCAGTCGAATCGCCTGCTCGTGTTCTTCTAAGCGGGTTTTTACGGAGCGTCCGGTTTCGCCGATATATTTCTTCTTACAAGTTTGGCATGGTATCCCATACACTCCTTCCACTTGAAATGTTGTTGCGTCCTTCACACTCCTCAGACAGTTTCTAATTTTTAAATGTGGCTTTAACACAGTTTTGATATCTTGTTTGCGGAGTTTGTATGTTCCCTATTCTATCCGTTACGCCCCGGACGTAAGGAAGGAATGCTCTCTTGGGTGCCAAGTTGTTTGCGTCCGGAGTCCCAATTTCTTCTTTTTTCGGGCTGTCCTCATCCTTGGTCATGATTTTGTAAAATGATTTGGAGATGGCTCTCTTGCTATATCCGTTCTTTTGTAGAATGGCTTCCACTTTCTGTCTTTCGGCCGGGAAGTTGGTCTCGTCACTAATTCTGCAGGAACGCTGAATTACAGTATTGAGTACCGCATTTATCTGTGCGGGATGATGGTGTGAATTTGCCTGGAGGTACCGATTGGTGGCAGAGGGTTTCCTATACACCGCGTGTCCCAGAGTTCCATCATTTCTCCTTTGCACCAATGCGTTCAAAAATGGAATTTTACCATCTTTTTCTACTTCCATTGTAAAAACAATCTTGTCATTAATAATATTTAAGTAATAATAAAATTCATCAAGCTCCTCTCGGCCATGCGTCCATATAATAAAAGTGTCGTCAATGTATCTCAACCAGATCTCAGGTTTATTAACCGCGTTTTGAAGTGCTCTCATCTCGAAGTTTGCCATGTAAATATTCGCTACCGCTGGTGAGATAGGCGATCCCATAGCTGCTCCGGACGTCTGCTCGTAAAAGTTGTTCCTCCACCGGAAAAAGGTGCTGGTCAAACATATCTCTGTCAACTTGGCGATGTTTTCACCGAATTCTTCTTTGATTATGCCGATCGCCTCGTCACAGGGAATGCTGGTAAAAAGCGATACCACGTCAAAACTGACGAGGATATCACTAGGAGTAACCCGGATGTTTTCGATGATCTTCAAAAAATGCTGGGAGTCTCTCACGTATGAGCTGGCCTCTTCCACCTTAGGCTGCAATTCACCGGCTAAATGTTAAGCTAGCTTGTATGCAGGTGCATCGATAGCGCTAACAATGGGCCTCAGGGGTATGCCTTCTTTATGGATTTTTGGGAGGCCATATATGCCAGGAGTTTTTGGGTCCTGTGGGGTCAATCTCTTCTTAGGTTCTGGATCTTCGACCCATTTTTTGACGAATTCGGTTACTTTTCTTTTGTAACGGGTGGTCGGATCTTTCTCAATCTTGCGGTAAGGACCATTTTTCAGGAGTTCCTGCATCTTATTTTCGTATTCCTCCTTATCTAATATAACTGTTGAGTTCCCTTTGTCCGCTGGTAAGATGACGTTGTCGTCATTATTTCTGAGATTCTTTAGGGCCGCTTTCTCTTGCTAGGTGACGTTCTGTTTTTGTTTCTTAATGTCAGCTGTTCATAGGATTCTGCAAGTATCCTGTCGTATCACTTCCGCGTCGTCCCGGGATAGGTGTCCGATGTCGCTTTCAACTCCGCTAATAATTTCTTCCACCGGAATCCTTGTCGGCGTCAAGGCGAAATTAACTCCTTTTTGAAGAATTGATTTCGATGCGGTATCAAGTGGGAGTCTTGATAAGTTTACAATCAAATCTGGTTCCTTTGATGTAATAGGTTCTTTCTGAGATTCTTTTAGTTTACCGAGTTTCCTTTGTTGTTTCTTCTTCCTGGATTCCGCAACGGATTCCATGTGGGCCGCTGTCATTTTTTCCAGTCGATCAAATTCTTCTTTTTTCATCGAGTTGGCTAGAAACAGGTGAATATGAAATAGTTTCTTGCTGACTTTGTCTATTTCGCGTCGGGTTTCTTGGATGGCTGCTCGTAGTAATGACGTACTAGCCTGTCGAAAGATCCTCGGCGTGCGGCGTGAATGAAGCGTTCGGCGTTCAAAAATATTGAGTTTACGGGTTAAGAGACGACTCGTGATTAAATCTGATAACATGAACAATTTATTCTTAGAACCTTTGAACAAACAGAATACGTCGGAACATAAAAAAAATTACCCTCTTACAGACTAAATGAAGGATGAATGGATTGGTAATAAATACTACATGAATGAAACAGTGAAAGCAAGACACTGAAAAATTACCCTTCGATGAATGGAGAATTAAACCTAAATTAACCCTAGACAAAATACTTTTTTACAGAAATATTTACAGGCTCCTCGTCATTTTAAGTCACTGTCCGTTGCACAATTGACGGGAGAAATAGTGATACAAAGGAAGTCTTTGACTTCGCAAAAAAAATAACGTAATTAACATGTGGCATGGGAGACCTTTTTACTCCCCTAGGTAGGCAAATCAGGCTGGAGAGTTTTGGATTGACAATGAGAATTACATCGCCCTACTCGACACCAGGTGCGTATCTTTCGTGAACATTTATGACACAAAATCACTACATCTTCTGATGGAGACAAAATTGGGGCGGGTTCATTCGTGTGGAAAAAGCCACAACAGAAAAAGCCAAACGTGGCGGGGTTGATAAAGGCAGTGGGAACGTTCCCGAGGTACTTATGCTTTCTAGAAGAGCACGGGGCGGCCGGTCGTCGCTTCCACGACGAGTCAAACAGCAAGTCGACACCAGGCCAGGGTCCTCCTTTTTGCTCGTTGGTGCCGAGCCGTGTCGTCGCCGCGTGCAGATGATTCACCTCCGTTCCACAGGTCTAAGATAGACCTCCCTCTCTTCCCGTCTCTGCTTCCACGTTGTCCAAAATTCAGTTAATAAGTGATGCGCCAAGAGCCAAGAGATAAAAGCGAAGAGCGTAGAGACGTAGTGTAGATAGGTAGCGTAGAGAGGTTATGCCTCCCCGTCCACGCTATTTATGGGTTTTTAAGGCGATCCCAACGCCATCTTTTTAAGGCATACACTAATTTTTACAATTTTCAGCGCCCTCTTTTCCGAGGAAAAACAAAAAAAAAATGAACCACATAAATACACCGCGGTAATTCAAATCAAAAAATGAGTCGTCTCTCGACCGCTAGTCGCGCGAAAAATCGGGGAGAACGTAAAAATGAAAAAATAGACATACGTACGGTATGTCACAATATATATATTGTAACCGGTCCCGATTGGACGCGGTTACGTGCTAAGAAATGTGATCGGGAAATATCGTTTTTGTTCTTGTTGGGTTTTGCTATGTTAGATTTAGAAAGATGTTTAACCCTTAAGCTGCGGCAGCTAGAGCGCATTTCGTCCACCCTGTGCGGCAAATATCTATTCGGACGGAGCCTGTCCCTCCTTCCCACGGGCCGAGGCCGGGCAGTTATATGACCCATGTAATCCCCTCCCGACCCTTTTCTTGGGATCCTAGCGGGTGGGCACCGGACCTTGTTGAGGGATTAGTGAAATTCTGAACACATTTTGAACATTTGTTATTAGGCGTAATTGTTGAAAACTAATATGACAATATTTTTTCTAGCGACTTTCTGTTTAGTTTGATACCAAACACCAAAAACATCCGTTGATAATTGAGCCGCGCAAGAGCATAAGACAACTAACTTTTGAGACAACCGTAGCCTCTTGAGCGAACAATCGGAAGAAAGGGTCGCACCTCATTGCAGTGGTATGCGATCCCTAAAGAGCGTGGGAAGGGAGTGGTTTGGGTAAAAAGGGTGGATTCCCAGATGTCCACTGCTGGAAAGAATGAGTTTGGGTCATAAAAATATGAAAGGACTGAGGGAGCAGGTAGACAGAAAGGGTCAAACATACAAGAACGTTCTCTCCGCAGTTCCCGATACACACGTACATGTACGTTTCCCGCAGCCTAAGGGTTAATGGGGTGAATGCGATGCCATGTGAGTGTGAGTGATATTCCCATCCTTCATCCCCCCTTTTTCATCAGTTTCCTCCCCCCTTTCATCAGCCGGTGAGTAACCCCGGCGTTTGAAGGAGGCTGGCTAAGTGCTTTTACCCCCCCCCCCCAATTCCCCTACATCCCCCGAAGTAACCGGCATAAGCTAAGTCGGGACGGGAGTAAGTGCGCCCAGTACACATTTGATTCCTGGGTGAAGCTACTTCCCATCAACCCCCTATTGCCCCCCATTTCTCACCCCAACCGGGGCGATAGCTTAAATACGGCGGCCGCCTCGAGTCCAGGCAAGTAAATTCCGACAGCTGATTCTTGGGAGGACGTCTTGAGGCTGATTCTCGCGAGGCGAGGACGGGTGAAAAGGCGAGCGGCGAACAGGCAGACGACGCAGAGAGGGCGATCCCCTGCAAGAGGAGAAGGCTGGACTCTAGGATCTACGGAAGGTGCCACGGCGTAGGTGAACAGACGAAAAAGCGTAGCGGCCAACACAGAAAGAGGTTTCGTATCCCGAGTCAGCATCCTGGTCGGGAGAGCTGCAAGAAGCGAAATCGTCGGGAAAGCTGCCTAGGAGAGTTGGTGCCTACAAAGCCGATAAGTACTGTCCAAATTAGTGACCATTCCCCAACATAGAAGAGATAGCCATACCCCATAGAACGAATCGCCATTCCCTTAAGAAGATCCCTAAACAGAAAAAAATACCGACTGAAGTCTTGTTAATGGTATCATTTGCATATACACCCTTTTCCCTATCCCGCACCTGTGTGAGTGAGTATGTGCTAAGTGATATGAATGTTATTGCAACTGAATGAAGAGAATACGAAGAGTACAGACAATTGAAAGCTGCACTCAAGCTTAATTATTTCAATTGTCAATTGAATCAAAAAGGGAGTTTCATGTTTTTTGTTCCAACGTCCAAAGACGAATTATTTCGTCAGTAATTTATATTTTCTGTGTTTTTCCATAAAATTTGATATTTCTTGTTCTAGGATTAGTACCCTCTTCCACCCCTCTTAGCGTTATTTAAAATAGATCTTTGGTTTCTTTTTATTCCTTTCGTAAAAGAATAAATTGTAAAAGTGTTAATTCTGTGTTCAAGATTTACTTGTCGAATCGTGCTACCTCTCCGCCACGTCTTCCCTCCCAAGATAAAAGGGGAAATCGTGAACCCGCGTCGTATTTCACCCACCCTCATAATTGTGGTCGCGCCGATTGAGAATTTACCCCACCCCACATACTCCGACGAGCTTAGCTGGCATCCCTACCTTCCCCATTTCCCCGTCCCTGAATTTCTCCCGACCCCCCAGCTATTCTCCCATCTTCCCCCCCATTCTTTCTTGACCTCCGAACGAATGAGCAAGTAGGAGGTTACTATATATATATATATATATATATATATATATATATATATATATATATATATATATATATACTCAATCATACGAAAATGACGCTCAAAGGCGCGAATAAATTCATACATTCATAGGAAAATGGAAATGGATAGGTACACATAAAAGGACGAACACAGGGTTTGGTGGGGAAGATGAAAATGAGTCAAATCCAGACAGAAAAAATTTCACCACATCCGAGATCCGGGAGATCCGGGTTCGAATCCCGGCTAAGGTGAAATTTTTTCTGTCTGGATTTGACTCATTTTCATCTTCCCCACCAAACCCTGTGTTCGTCCTTTTATGTGTACCTATCCATTTCCATTTTCCTATGAATGTATGAATTTATATATATATATATATATATATATATATTATTTATTTATTTATTTATTTATTTATTTATTTATTTATTTTTTTATTTATTTTTTTATTTATTTTTTTATTTATTTATTTATTTTTTTATTTATTTACGAGCGGAAGGTACCCGTTGAAATTCAACGGGTGTGAAAAACGTGAAACTTATTTTATTAGAAAACCGCAAAGTCTGAAGAAAAACTGTATGCGTGGTCATTCTAGGAGTTCGTAACCTATCTTGTTTATCTCGATGATTAAGTGAATGTATCTAAGTTAACTGCACTCTAACACTTTTAAACATATGAATAACTCGTGACGTTAATGATGTAGGAATTGTTCTAAAAAACAGTTCGCAATCATAATGAGAGGCAAACGGTTTCACTACGTGTAATACATGTGAGTATTAAACGATAATAAACAACGCCGTGTTTGTTGTAGCAACAGAGGCATTATTACCATTGATATTCACTGCACGTAAATATTCTTGCATATTTAATTGTGTATTCTATTAATTCCTTTATGTGTAACGTTTACTACGTAAGTGCTCTCTCATATACATGCAGTGCCCCTTTGAGAGCTACTTTGAGAATAGACGTTGAAGAGTATACTTGCTAAATATGCATTGACTTTATCGATTACCCCCCGAAGCAATTTATCAGGGGGCCCTTGGGACTCTGGGCTCTTCTTATACGGATTTTGCTTCTACGTACTATCATGGGCCTGCAGGAAAGCGTGATATTTAAATGCTAGAGGCGTGAATATTCTATGAAAATCAAATCTCTGGTTGTCAAGGAAATATGTTATTGTTGATTTCAGGGAATATGTGAGATTTTTCAACTGAAAACTTGAATTTCAGAAAAATACGGAGCGTAGAAGAAAATCGATTGATAAAATTAGAAATTATATTGATTCAGCCATCCGATAAAAAAAATTCCAGCCATATATCTTGAGTGAATGTACTTTTAAAAAGCAAAAAATGAAACCACTGCACCGAACACAATGCTTAGCATGGACCACCACGGGGGACCTTCGGGGGCCTTTGGGGGCCCTTAGGGCTTTTTAATATAGCATATGATACAACCAGATATTTATTCTATCTACATGCCAAATTTCAGCTCAATCGGTCCAGTAGTTTTTGCGTGATGGAGCAACAGACAAAAAGAGACCATTACATTTTTATACATATTAGTAAGGATCACACCCTTAACCCTGAAAAAATAGGGTTTTGGTTAATTGAACCCTACAGTGTTTGTTGTCTACCAGTAACAAACATGTGTTCCAAATTTCATCAAAATCGGTCCTGTGGTATAGGAGGAGATGTGGAACATACATACATACATACATACATACATACATACATTGACTTTTATATATATAAAGATTTATTTATTTTTTTATTTATTTATTTATTTATTTATGTTACGCGAAAATGTGGGGCGCCGTGTGACGCACAGTATGGCCCGTAAGCTGGAGTGCGAAAGTTGGAGCCACGTAGGGGAAGCGGTGGACATGGCGGGAGAGGGGCGAGAATGTGGACTTGAAGGGAAGGACGGTGGCGGGGAGGGAACAGATTTAGAGGGGAGTGCGTGTGGACTTAAGGGGAAAGAGGGGGACGGAGAGGGGAGTTGAGGGGAGGACAGTGTGAGACGGCATGTGGTGGAAAAATGTTGTAGCAAGTGTTGGTGAATAAAAGATATAAGTATTAGTAGTATAGAGTGTTATTTTTGTGTTTCGTTACAAATCAGAAGTGGGATTAAAACTTGGGAGGAGACGAAGCAAGGCTGAGGCTGCACAACATCCGAAGCTTAAGGAGAGGACACTTGGCTCGGGGAATCGTCAACGGTACCCTTCCACGGCGATTCTGAGGACGTGAATGTTATCGGTGATCCAACATGACATTTTCGGGACCGTGAGTACGTTCCCAACGACGCTCATGAACCCATCAAAGAAAAGCTAAGTTCGGGGTGTTACTATTTCTGTTGAACTCTATTCCCGCGAAGAGCACGTGTCTGGCGGTTTTCCGCCACTCGAGGCGTCGGCAGGCAGCGTGAGTGACCTTGACCCAACGCGAGGCGAAGAGCGGCTCTACTATGTCAGACCAGAGAAAGAGGACTGATAGGGGCTGGAATTTTTGCGGCGATTTACAGGAAGTGAAGGTAGAGGGCGGCATCGATGGAGTCGGAAGAGATTTAGAGCTTATTTCTGGGGGTGTAGCTGAGATGCGTTTTGACGATGATAGACAAGTGGTGGAAAGTCAAGGAGAAAATATGCGAGAAAGAGAGCTGTTGAGGAGAGAATGGGAGTTAGTTCAAAGAGAAAGAGAACTTTTAAATCGTGAGAGGGTGACGATTTCACGGAGGGAAGGGAATGAGTCGTCATCGATGTCGTGTAGCAATCTGGCGGAGAAGTTGTTACCTATCTTTAATCCGTCGGAGAGGAATGGGATGACGGCAACACAGTGGGTTAAAAGAGTTGAGTGTATCGTGGACGCGTACTCGTGGAGTAATGCCATGCTACTGACTCAAGCAGTCGGGAAATTTGGTGGGGCCGCTAAGTTCTGGTTCGATAGTGTTGTTGAAGACTTGAGGACTTGGACGGACTTCAAAGATAAGTTGGTGAGTGGGTTCCCATCGTCTTTCGATCAGGCGGACGTGTACCTAGAGCTGATGAGATGACAAAAGGGTAGAAATGAGACGTACGAGATGCATGTGTACACTTTGAAGACCATTGCGAAGAAAGGGGAAGTGGAGGATAGCTCTGTGATAAAATTTATTCTGAGCGGCATCGGAGATAGGGACCTTAGCAAAATTTTGTCATTGGTCAAATTCACTTCAATAGAACATCTACTACGTAGCATAAAAAGACATGAGAATCTTTGCGAGAGAAGCCGAACGAGTGTAGATCAACCAGGGAGGCCGCAACATCAGCGAGGGTTTACACCAGAGACGGTCTCGGTAACGGGAATGGATAGGCTAGGACCATGAAAGGGTAGCCCCAGAGGAATAAAGTGCTATTATTGCAACAAGGGAGGACATTTGGACAGAGAATGTGCCAAGACACCAAAAAATTCCTATGCTACTCATGTGGTAAAGAGGGTCATATGGCGAGGCAGGGCCCAAGGGTGACCCCTCGACGAGAAGAGAGCCGCAACGTTCGAAGAAACCTTCAAGATCATTCCGATCTGAAAGATGAGTACCATAAAAGGGTACAGATCGATGGAAAAACATTTCAAAGTATTTACCGATTGTTATGCATTAAAGCAACAATTACGAAGAAAGACATAGTCCCGCGTGTTGGGCGATGGTGGTTGAAGTTACAAGAATTTGATATTGAATTGCAATAGAAATGCAGCACGTGGATGCACTTAGTAGGCGACCCGAAGGAGAACCAAAAGAAACCGAAGTGGCAACCCTCAGCGTCTGGACGACGAGGATAAGTCAAGAGGACTGGTTGCTTACGATGCAGATGCAAGACGAAGAGTTGAAGAACATTCGGGGTTTGCTCCAGAGGGCGCCGAAGACATCAGAAGAAAAGCAAATACACACCGATTATGAGATAAAAAATGAAAGGATTTGTCGGCGGGTGGATTGGAAGGCTTTGTGGGTTGTGCCGAAGCCAATTAGATGGAGAGTTGTGCGGGGAAGCCATGATGAAATGGGTCACTTTGGGGAGGAAAAGACGCTAAGACACCTGAGGCAACACTACTGGTTCCCAAGGATGACTCGATTTGTCAAAAAGTACATAAAAGCACGCGTGGAGTGCGCGTATCACAAGAAAATGGCTGGGAGAGAACAAGGGGAACTGCATAACATACCAAGAGTCCCTATCCCGATCCATAAAATCCATTTGGATCACTTAGGACCATTTCCAGAAAGTTCGGAGCGGAACAAGTACATCATTGCCTTTTTTTTATAATTTTACAAAATATGTGGTCCTGCGAGAGGTAAAGACGGTAGCGACGAAACCAGCATGCAGCTTCCTAGAAGACATCATAGGCATCTTTAGATCAAATACCCGGGTAATCACGGACCAGGGCACGGAAAAGAGGGGGACGAAGAGGGGACTTGAGGGTAGGACATTGTGAGACGGCATGTGGTAGAAAAAGGTTGTAGCAAGTGTTGGTGAATAAAAGATAGAAGATACAGAGTGTTATATATATACCGTCCCAACGTGAACCCAAACCACTTCCCTTAAATCATCCAGTAGAAATCTTCATTAAACGTTTCCCCACAAAAATATCTGACAATTCATTCCTCCAATCCTTGAATCCACCCAAAAATCTCTCGCGTCCCGAATCCCTTGCCTTAAAAAAATTAATTAATAACGATAAGATCATCATCACCAAGGCAGATAAGGGATCTACAGTTGTCGTTCTTGACAAGCAAAGCTATATAGCTGAAGGTCTACGGCAATTAAATGATTCTTCCTCCTATACCCCTCTTCCACATGATCCAAATCCTGATTTTCAAAAAGAAATCAGCTCATTCCTCCAGGAATTCGGCCCAAATGAAGGCCTATCCCCCTCTGACATCGCCATACTATCACCCCTTCATTTCAAAACTCCGCATTTTTACAGGCTCCCGAAAGTGCACAAAATCAACAATCCCGGTCGCCCAATAGTCTCCAGCATCAATTCCCCTACAGAGCACATATCAGCACTTGTTGACCATTACCTCAAACTCCTAGTCATATCTCTTCCCTCCTTCATCAAAGATTCTTACCACTTCCTCGACCTTTTCCACGCCGTCTCTATCCCCCCTAATGCTACTTTACTCATGGCCACTATAGACGTTACCTCCCTTTATACGTCCATTCCTCACGATGAAGGCATAAATTCATTAAAGTTTTATTTATCCCAACGCCCAAAACCACACTTTCCCTCCACAAATTTCATCATCCGCCTAGCCGAAATGGTTTTAACAAAAATTACTTTCTCCTTTAATAATCAAATTTTTTTTCAAACTAAAGGCGCCGCCATGGGTACACGCATGGCACCATCTTATGCCAACCTGTTCATGGGCCATCTCGAAACCACTTTCTTTAAAAACCAAACACTTAAATCTCTCTTCTGGGCCCGCTACATTGACGACATATTCGTCCTCTGGCCTCACGGCCATGATTCTTTATCTTCTTTCATTTCCACACTGAACTCTTCATTCTCAGTTTCCTTCACATCTTCCATTTATGACTCCTTAATTACGTTCCTGGATATTAATATCCAAATTAAGGACAGTAAATTCATCACCTCCGTCCACAAAAAACCCACTAACCACGAACAATACCTCCATTTTAACAGCTGTCATCCTTCTCACACCAAACGCTCAATCCCTTATTCCCTTTCTATCCGTGGCCACCGGATCTGCAGCAATCTCTCTAAAAGAATATATCGAAACTCTCCATCACTCCCTCAGAGAACGAGAGTACCCAGAGAAATTGCTTTTAAATAAAATCCTGTCTCCTACTGCAAAATATACCCCTCGGACCAAAACCCACCAACCTGACCAACTTAACCTTGTCACCACTTTCTTCCCTGGTGCACACAGGATAAAAAACATATTGAAAGACCTGTATCCAATCTTAAAAAACTATACCTCTACTTCCCTCCTCCTACCCTAATTTTTTATTACATATTTTAGTGAAAGTTTATTTTTAATTGAAAGAGAACGGAGTTTCCTCTCCCGTATTATATTTTCTTGTAAGTGTGTTCATAAGTTGTTGACTGTAAATGTGGAAGTGCTGTTTCAAAAGTGCACGCCAACCGCACAAAGATAATTACGAGTGATATAGGTGGCACTGAAGAGCAAACTACACAATGCAAAATAGGTGGCGCTGTGAGCAAACCACGTGTTCTCCCCCCCCCTCCCCCTTCCCACGACATGACAGTGACACAAGCAAGAGACATACGGTATCAAGCTGGAGAGCTTGACACGAGCAGACGAGCACCAAGCACGAGAAGCAAGCTAGATCTTGGCGGTGTGAGAAGCAAGCTAGATCTTGGCGGTGTGAGAAGCATGCTGGAGCTTGACGGTGACGCAGAAGCAGTTGACCCCAGAAGGCGTCGGGTTGAACCCCGAAGCCAGCTTAAAGGACTGGTCCTGTTGTGTCCAGTCGCCCAGCAGAGAGGTCTGATAAGCGGCCGAGTCTTCTCCTTCTACGAAGCCCTTAGCCTGCAACACTGTGTCAACACAAAGTAAGACCGGAGGTGTTACTTACTCCAACAAATCCCCCTGAGTCCCCCCATTTTTCCCTACCAACGAATCAACTCCTACAGAACCACCAAGATAGACCGAATATTCTTCCGCCCCAGTTGAGAGTGTTAATATGTTCATTTACAAGTGAAATTTAGTTTTTTTTAATTGAGGACTTTTTTTTCATAGTGTTTATTTTAAATCATGTGTTTATTTAGTGTTAAGTTTTTTTTACTTTAAATTTGCCATCCCTACTAACCTTTGAATGAAATAAACCTTGCTCTTTTTTATTACAAATGTGTCAGTATTTTTAAATTTTTGTGAACACAGGTTTCCTCATTCCCTACCGCCGACCCGTTAATCCCATTCAACCCGCTTGTTTTACTACATCGCCCCGCCCTGAGATCTCGTGCGAAAGCCGCCCGTCACAATATATATATATATATATATATATATATATATATATATATATATATATATATGGGTCATTCCATCTCAATTCAACAAAAGTTTGTCCCTTAGGGCCTCAGATTTAGATAAAAATTGGTGTATGGGTACAATATTACCTCAAACTGAATACCCTCAAACCGTTTTTTGAAAAAAAATATTTTTGAGTGAATTATGCATATTTTAATTTTTTCGCATTTTTAGCGAAAATCCGTGCCTAAAATCATATTATCACTTATATCTCCGCTTTTAATTGTCATAAAACAATGATTAAATGCTTTTATTAAAGCTAAGTCTTCATTGAATGCAAATATATCAATAAAAAATTATTTTCTTCTATACCCTACATATATATACTCAATCATTCAAAAACATGACGCTCAAAGGCGCGAATAAATTGATACATTCATAGGAAATGGAAATGGATAGGAACACATAAAAGGACGAACTCAGGATTTGGTGGGGAAGATGAAAGTGAGTCATATCCAGACAGAAAAAAATTTTTTTTCTGTCTGGATTCCCGGCTAAGGTGAAATTTTTCTGTCTGGATTTGACTCACTTTCATCTTTCCCACCAAACCCTGTGTTCGTCATTTATGTGTTCCTATCCATTTCCATTTCCTATGAATGTATGAATTTATATATATATATATATATATATATATATATATATATATATATATATATATATATATATATATATATATATATATATATATAATATGCCAAGAGGGTGGCCGATAAAAATATACAAACGGAAAAAAGAACACTTACAAATAAAAACTTCCGATATTTCGGTGAAGACTAGCTCCACCTTTCTCTAGGGTAAGAGTAGGAATGAGGAAAAGGATAGGAATTGATGTGTGGGAGAGGAAAGAGGAGGATACGAAGGTGTATAGGGGAAGGAGGGGGAGTGGAAGGTGTAAGAGGCGAAGGAGGGGAAAGACGAAGAGCGGGGAGAGGGCGGGCGGAGAGGAGAGAGGGGAGTGAGGGAAGGAAGGCGGAGGGGAGGAAAGAAAGGGGAGCAAAAGGAGGAGGAGAGTGGAGGAAGCAGGGAGAGATGAGATGAGCGGGAGGAGAAACTATTGAGATTTATTAAGTCCAGGAGGCGAGAAAGCCTGGTGGATGAGAATGCAAGAAGACTCAAGATCTTTGAGCTGAAGGGGAGAGGAAGAGGGTGGAAGGGAAGCAAGTAGACCGACTTTAAAAGTGTTATTGAAAGTGGAGTTGTGGGAAGAGCCGTGAATGGCGACAGGGAGAGAAACAGAGAGGGACGGGCAATCGTTACAAGACGAGCGGTGCCCATTCATTCTAATATTGAGAGGAGTGGTGGATAAGCCAATATAGAAAGAAGGGCAGTATTGGCAGAGGAGGATGTAGAAAATGTTAGGCGTGGTGCAGGAGGGTGAGAGGACAGAAGGAGGGGAAAAGCGAGGAACTTGTCCGGCAAGGGCTGGGTGATGAGGATGGGGCAAGTTTTACATCGCGGGCGGTTGCAAGGGGTGGGAAGGGATTTGGTGGGTTTGAGTGATTTGGACAGGGGTTTGGTAATATTGAAAATGGCGGATAGATTGGGGGGGCGTCTGAAGCTGAGAGAGGGACATTGGGGGAATATTTTAGAAGTGGTTAGGTTTTCTGGATCTTGTCATGTCTTGGCTGCACACCATAAAAAAACTTTCTTTTAAATTGGCGCAATACACGTGCCACTCCGAGTTTCTCTCCTCTTGCTTATCCCTTGGCATCTTTCCAAACGGTCTTACTATCAAACTTCCCCTAACCGGCCTCCTTCCTTCTTTACGTCCGTTCTTCCACACGTACTCTTATCAGCTTTCCTTTAATTTCTGTCATACGGTCCTCTTACTTTATTAAGCTCTTGTACACCAATACTATGCTGGTATTCATTCCCTTATCAAAATTGTCAAGCTGTGCAGCCCACATTCGCTCTCCAATATCCAACGTTCACTCCACTCTTCGCTTCGCGTTCTTGCCTCCAAACGCTTAAAAGCCCAGCGTAAACTCTCTTCACTAATCCTTTCCTTTTATTGCCGAGGCCTCTCTCTTCCCGTGCACATGGCGACATCCCCCCCTCCCCCACCTCCATTGTACTTGTCCAAACCTGACCTTGCTACGTGCTTCAACCTGACTACCCCGCCTTTGCTTCTTGCTTCCCTTCCCCCCTCTTCCTCTCCCCTTCAGCTCAAAGATCTTGAGTCTTCTTGCATTCTCATCCACCAGGCTTTCTCGCCCCCTGGACTTAATAAATCACACTAGTTTCTCCTCCCGCTCATCTCATCTCTCCCTGCTTCCTCCACTCTCCTCCTCCTTTTGCTCCCCTTTCTTTCCTCCCCTCCGCCTTCCTTCCCTCACTCCTCTCTCTCCTCTCCGCCCGCCCTCTCCCCGCTCTTCGTCTTTCAACTCCTTCCCCTCTTACACCTTCCTCTACCCCTCCTTCCCATATACACCTTCGTCTCCCCCTCTTTCCTCTCCCACACCTCAATTCCTATCCTTTTCCTCATTCCTACTCTTACCCTAGAGAAAGGTGGAGCTAGTCTTCACCGATATATCGGAAGTTTTTATTTGTAAGTGTTCTTTTTTCCGCTTGTGTTGATTTCTATTGAGAACGTACGACCTTCAGACGTCTTCATCGTAAAGCTGTTTCCATAAATATGTTTCACAACTTCCGCCAGTATTCAAAGTAGAAAAATGAAAGGGGCTGATGAAATAACATTCGCAACATATCTAAACATTTACGCTCACACCATTTTATCTAAAGAGAACGGTACAATAGACATTTCCTACATATATAAAAATTACCGTAAGAAAAATTTGCGAACGAATAATATAAAATTACATAATATGTATAGTAACAAATATATATTGTAACAAATATATATTGTAACAAATATATATGGTAACAAACATATATGGTAACAAATATATATCTATAGTAAAGAATAAGGCAAGGAAAGATTCATGTTCTGTTGCTAGAGAAATATTGTATTCCAATTACTGTGGAACTCATCGTAGCAGTGAAAATTAGCGCAAAATTGAAATTGCAATTTTTATAATGACCGCTAAAATGTTGAAGAAAAATGTAATTGAATTCTCATGTAGTAAATGACGAAATAAATGAAAATAACTAATTTAAAAATTATTTACTTATTTAGAAAGTTTTTGTCATGTAAAACGGAAGTTTTACATCATAAATTTGCAATAATTATCTATAAATAACAAAAATTGAAGTTGTAAATTTCGTAAAAAGTTCGCAAAAGAAACTCCATGCATGAAGTAAATAGACGGATAGTTACGAATGACAATGTAGGTGATTGAAATTTCGTATGGGGATAACTTTTCAGTGCGTAAAAAATTATAACCCTCGAATTTCTAGAAATATTACCAAAAATGACCATTGTTTTAACATTAGAAATCACTGTTTGAAAAGAGCGCCGCTTGCCGCATCGGTGGCTCTGGACCTTCAACAGCATGGGAGGCGGCAGGAACGCAAACTACTAGCACCGGCCGACTATATGCGGGCGTAAAGAAAAATATACGGACATCGCGGACTTGCCCGAATATATGCGGGCTTGTCAGAATTTGCACAACCTCGGTGCCCGAATATATGCGGGCTTGTCAGGGAAGTGGATATAAGAACATTTAAAGAATAAAAATATATAATTGTTGCAACATTGAATATTTGATATTTTGTTTCATGTACCAATATCAAATATGTCTCTTGTGTTGTAACTTGTTATGTGATTTCTCAAAAAATATTTATATGGCATATATATGGTGTGGGAGGTTTTCATTCTATATACTTTACTAAATAGTAAATTTGACATTTGTGATACACCCTAAATAGTATAAATACTTATTTCTTCACATCCAGTTATATGTCTTGCTTTTAACCAGATTTTTGAAAACATTACTAAATAAACGATGTTTGTAAAAATGCTGACTTTGCAAATTTAAGTTAGATAAGTATGAAATGTCAAGGTTCTTTTGTTTTTAAATTCAAACATATTTCACAGTATCTCCAATTTATTCATTTCATCAAAATGTCAAGGTTCTTTTGTTTTTAAATTCAAACATATTTCACAGTATCTCCAATTTATTCATTTCATCATTTATTCTAATAAAGCATGTGTAATTGGAAAAATAAATATTTATTTTTTTCTTATGAAAATAATTACTATTTTAAATAAATAATTAGTACACTTATTTATCTCAGTGTTGCTAGACAAGAAAAACAAATACATTTCTTAGAATAAGTATAGCAAAGTCAGAACTCTACCAAATACCAAACAATTTCATTTCGTTTTTCCAACTTTTGTGCCACAGGTTTGCAAGTATCAGTGCACAGTCACTCATTTCTCAATATATATTTCGATTACACGAACGATCTGACACCTGTTGTGGCAGAGTTATATATTGCATATTTCATGCGAAGGATGTGGCCAAGTTCATATTTGTCCAAAATTTGTATTTTTGGTGCTACCTAGAATAGGAAACGTTGAAAGATATCTCCTGGAATTTAAATATTTACGCAAATTATGGGAGAAATAAAGAAAAATCCACGCGCGCATTTTCCTTTCTCTCCACTAGTTCGTAAATAAGTGACGACAGAAGGGTTTCACGGATCACTTTTTAAATTTGTAGCAAAATAAATATCTTATATCTGATGCGATTCAAATTATCAGGCAATGACGAACGGGTGTCCTTGTTAAAAATTGTTCATATTTATGTGAATTACAGAAATAATTGTTGCCACCTGTTTCCTTTTGCATAACTTAGGACAGATAAGATGATCTTCATTCTCATCCCAGTCACGTAAAAAAGGTTTTCTCACGTGATCAATTTCCTAGCTGTGTTGCTATAGTTTATTTCCCATCAAGTAAATTAAAAGAAGATTGAAAAATTGAAGTAAGTATTAGCATCCATATATTTTTTAAATATGTGAATTTATTTTGAGAAATATTATAAGTGTGTAGTCCTATCTTAAATTTACATTACAAATACAATATTTCCTTGCAGTGATTGGAGAAGAATTTTTATTGAAAGAATTTCTCATGAACCTTAGCATATAATTTCATTCAGCTCTCAAACTCAATTGAAATTCAAAATTGTTCACATGTTTTTAGAAATTATATTACTCATTTATTGATCCATTAAGAAACAAATCGTTTGATTTTTGTTTTTGCAACATTTTCCCGCAACCTTCGCAATAAACACGAAAGACAGATGAATCAGTATTGACATCATAGTACTCCGGAATTTTACAGTTTGTTTCACTGAGAAATTATGCATATCCTTAACAGTGGAAGCATACCATTAACATTTTTGAAACACTCAACAAACACTTCATTTATGGCAATGTAATGCCCAGGAATGTAAAATGATGGAGAACATGGAACTTCATGGTGAGATGTTTCAAAAAATAGATAACGAGCCGGCAGAACTTAAATTAGACAACGATGGATAAATATTTTAAACGATGTATTTAAACAATTGCATACGGTATGAGTACACACCTTTAAAAAGGTTCCGATTTCGAGATCTTCATGAAATTTCAAAAACATCGAATTATTTGTAAGCGTAAAATAATCGATAGCTATTCGGTTCTGATAAAATAATGGATCATAATATATCAAAAATTAAAAGCATTGTTTGACATGATAAAAATTATCAGTAGTGTAAGGCACATTACTTTTATAAAGGCTTCCAAGTAAATTTCCAATAACGCAAATATTCCTAATGAATGCGTACACCGTATCTGGGCCATCTATATTCAACAATTATTATACTTTGGCCAAAAAAAATATAAATAGTCGCCCAGATAAGCAAAATATATGCTCCTTATATGTTTAAACAGTGGAGAATATCTGAAGAAAGACTATCATTAAGTTCCAAACAAATACTTGACTGTATTTCGACCACCAGTTGGATTACGAAAAAAATGAAATAGTTGAAGTAAGAATACATGGTTGCAAAATTAACTTTTATCTGCAAAGAGTCATGGGCAAGTTTACTTTAGCCATAATTTAAAAGTCTGATCCAAGTTAATGATATCTGAACACAGCTATATATCAATTGAAATATCCAGTATAAAATTTTTTCGACAATTATGATGTAGAACTACATCTGACATTCAGATGTGTGAAATTCAGGGAAACAGGAACATGCACATAAATAAATAACACAAACCTCATCTTCAATTCTTCAAACATGATTCAAATATCCCTAAAAATTGCTGTGAATAAATTCTAATCACACTAGGGCACTCTACTCATTAAACTACTCTCCATATCACAAAAACATGATGTTGAAACTGCGAGTGAAATGTTCTTAAAACTGTGTTTGACTGTTGTACAGGAGCTCTCATATCATAAAACTTCTCACAAAACGTCACAATTTAAATTCATTTTAACAAACTGTGTGTGATGGAGTGACTCCGTAACCCTTTCCTCCAATTAAACTCTTTCCCGCATGTCTCACATTTGAAAGGTCTCAAAACACTGTGTATGACTAAGTGATTACATAAATACTTCTTCCGTTTAAAGTATTTCCCACATGTGTCACACTTGTAAGGTCTAAAATCACTGTGTATGATCATGTGCGCGTCTAAGTCAAACTTCCGAGCAAATCCCTTCCCGCAGGTGTCACACTTGAAAGGTCTCGAAGCACTGTGAGTGACTGAATGGCTGACTAAGTTACCCTTCTGAGAAAATCGCTTCCCGCATGTCTCACACTTGAAAGGTCTCAAACCACTGTGAATGACTAAGTGTTTTGCTAAATCACTCTTCGATGTAAACCCCTTTCCACAACAGTCGCATTTAAATAGTTTAGAATCAAGGTGAATTTTTGAATGGACTAGTAAATTGTTTTTCGTTTTATACATTTTTCCACAAGTTTCACATTTAAATGGCTTCAAATTGCTGTGTAAGACATAGTGTCTTGTTAAATGCCTCTGCAATTTAAAATCCTTCCCACACATTTCACACTTTAACTGTTTTGAACTTTGAATTCCAGTAACTCTTGATTGAATAGACTTCAGAGATGGCTTTACACTCGTCGATGGCCTATTTCTTGAAATATGACCTCCAACGTGTATGAGTAACTTCTTTTTATCCGAATACTTTACCCCACATTGGTCGCAAATTAATGCTGTACACCCCGCGGGCTGTTTTTTGTGTGAATCCAAATTCCTTCGCTCACATGGCATCATGCAATTTAAATTTAGGACACTCGTGTTGCATTCACCCGATTTTATGCTTTCTCCTTTCTTAGCACTACACATTTTCACAGTCCTCAGTGAGTGTTCTCCAGTTAAAGCGCTAAGGCTGGTGTTTCTTTCAAAATGCTTTGTGATGTCTTTATTTCTACCTTCTCTTAGCTCACTCTCAATCTCCTCGCACATTTTTGCACTCCCTCCTGCCATGCTGCCGCCATCTACCTGAAATTATGAAAATTTTAAAAAAGGAAATGATTTATAGCAAAATTCAATGCAGGATTAGTAATTGGAAAATATTTACAAGGGTTTTATTGTATTCCCAACTCATATTGCTTCAGAATAAGTTACATGAATAGTATAATTTAAAATTCATTTATGTTGAAAGGCAGACCACAATTCACATTTTTTAAGCGTCAAAAGATCTTTTTATTAGAACAAAAAATTGGAAAAAATGTAGATGAATTTCAACAGGGCCTATACCGATTCAAAGGATAAGTATTCAAAATGAAGATAAAAAAAGTAGAAGATATTCAAGGGAATAATCATTTTCTTTTGTTTTACTAATTATTTTTTTCTCGGCATAATTGTGACCGAATACTCACCAAAGTTTGAAGTTTTGGGAGAGCAAATGACCTTAACAATGAATCAGTCGCTTTCAACAAAAGCTGCACACACATAATTTGCTTGAAAACCCATGACATGCCAAAACAACAGAAAATATAACAGTCACTCTCCATAATATCCAGTGAGAAAAAACAATGCCATTTAGACTTGTACAAGGATATGTAACACACAATAAAATAGCACATACCATCATACATTAAATGAAACTCCAAATTTGCATTTGTTTTAGTGTTAAAAATGCTGATATAGCCACAAGGTGGAAATTGTATTGAAAAATGGTTATCAATAGTTAACACAAATATTTTTGCAGCCAAAAATTTCCAAAATTTTAGTCGACTGTGGGTGTACAGTCCTGTTCATTAAAAAATACCACCTCGGAGCCCTGTTCAAAAAAAAGTTACCACCTCGGAGCCGAAAAATTTCTAAGTCCGCACTTTAGGGAAATGTGTCAACACTGCGCCCCCCACCCCTTCCTGAGGGGGGGGCGAGAACGAGAACCCCTCCTCCCCGCACTTGTGGGAGTAGAATGACCGACCGAAGGAAAATTTTGACCTGCAAAAAGGATATTTTGTGAGGGGAGGGGTATGGTCCAGGCTTCCGTTTGCTTTACGAGTGGGCAAGAATGAAAGGGCGATGACTTGGTTCGGCCGCTCAAACTCGCAGTCGAGAATTGCTACATGACGGAAAGCCCAACATATTCCCACGGCTCGTTTCGTTTTTTAAAATACTTTTTTCTTACGCGAATTTATTAGCGTCAAAAATGATTGAAGTGTTGACGTATTTTCGTTATATGTATTTCATTGTGGTGCCTAAATTCCTTTTATTATTTTTATTTGTTGAGTTTGTTTAACATTTTAGATAGTGCATTTAAGTGCTTCTTCAATCTCGCCTGGTGTATGGATATACGCGGCATGAGTGGAATTTGATGACGCAATTTACTTCACGAATATGTCAAATTTCTAATGAGAATAATCAATTGTCTGGACTAGGATTCGAAACCAGATCCCTTGATTCTGCAGTACTGTAGCTGAAGATGTCAGGCTCGAATTGTAGTACATCCCATTCTTGCGAAAATTACGGGCAAAATGTTTCTAGCGGCGATGCATAAATTCGCTAGGAATATCTACTTAATGGTTTCAATAAAAAGCAATGAATTTTTCTTTCATATCCAGTTCTTATTCCTTTGTCGCGTTTGGAATAATGCGACTACACGTCTTAGATATTTAATTAGAAATTTTACCTACGAATAGTAATGAAACTTTCACCTAAGAGATTTATTTACTTCAAATAATGATTAAAATAGCTTGATGCTTATCGCATACTTTGGACACCAATTTCGATCAACTCAATCATACAATTATGCCTGCGCTCAGTTTTTGTATTGAGGTAGAAATTACTGGGGAATAAATTTACTGGTTGCCGGACAGACACATCTTATTGCCGTGCAATGTCGAGACTTGGCACCACTACGTCTCACCGGCTTTTATTACACTGCGACCTAATGACCGAATGCTCCATAATTCCTAATAACCCTGATTTTAAAACTTCTCCCAGTCTGCCCAACGTAAATTTTCTTGCATACATCGCACGTCAGTCTATACACTCCACTCAAATTAAAAGGGTCTACCTTGTCTTTGGTAAAACTAATCAAGTTTTTTAATTTCTTTTGTTGTAAGTTTTAAAATCAGGGTAAAATAACATGATGCATGCTTTAGGAACAAATAACAATTTTCACTATTTGCCAAGTATTTGTTGGACCAAAACCACCACAGCAGTTTCAAACCGGAAATCCTCCACGTGGAAAAAAGGGTGCCAAGTTGGACGCACTTGAACAGTTGGAAATTTTAAAACATGTAAAGAGTGACAAATGTATTATTTTAAATGATGTTCTGTTTCAATCCCATTCCCCTCTGCTTAACCTTCTACTACTTGAAGTCCCCGTCCACCCTCCAAAACCTCTCCCTACCCCCTACCTTGCCACACCATCGTGACTTTCGGTCGCACAACCTCCTTTTCCCCCACGCCCTCCTGACAACAGAAGCCTACACACTCCCCCCCCCCCCCACAGCGCCCTTCTTCCTCATTTTCTTTCCTCCCTTTCCTTACTCATCAAACTTCCTCCCCTTCCCCAGACTAACCCTCTCAAACAACAGTAACCAACAGCCTCCCCCACAACAACCTTCTTCCTTAACTTCTCTCTCTCTCCTTACTCATCCAACCTCTCCCCACTCTCCCCCAGCTCTACCCTCCCCCAGAAAAACCCTCTTCCTCCTCCTCCAAACCTTTCCCCTCCATTCCCCTCAGTGTACCTATATATTGCGGAAAAATGTTTTGTAAACCACCTGATGATGTCGCCCAGCGACGAAACCTAGGTCGTATTAAAATTATTTTATGTGGAACTAAACAAAGTTTTCTTTTCAATCATGAAGGAATTCCATTAAGTTAGGCCTCAAACCACTAACTTCACCAAAACTTTAATTTTTTCAACAAAGGAAATAAATTTAACGAAGCTAGAAATCCATTTAGGGCTATTTATAATGAAAAAATAAAATTATTACTGCATTTAAACGCCAATTTCATCGCTTTGTGCCCTTTCATGCTTATATTGCCGATGTTAAGGTCTTAAATTGCAACAATCGACTACCGTTCCGAATTTTTATTTCCGCGTATACATAAGTTATGAAGATATATAAACCCGGACAAATTTTGACCCAGCACTCAACGCCCTGAGGACGATGGGAGAGTTAGCCATTGAAACGTCGGCTCTGGCTGAACATCTTACCTGGTGGGAATCCCGTGAAGAATTTATTCATAAGTTATTTTCATTTGTTAATTCATCGAATTCTTGCCCGTATTTCTTTCTCACAGGCACAAAAGAGCTGTTAAATGTAAATTTCTTTTACTTCTAAATAAACTGTTAAATGAAGCTAAGGTTTATGTGCCGGGCTCTTCAATTTCATTATGGGCCTCAAAACCCTCTTGTATCCCACATTCACACTACCCGGTACAACACGACTTTCAGTCACTATAGTGCCTCATTCCCGAATAACGGTAAGCTACAGTAATAACCTCCTCCGACGAGCTCACGATTACAGCTGAAAAAAGGAAAAATGTCACCATCCTCTCTATTTTACCACTTGACGTATCACTCATCGTATCACTACAATGTGCACTCGAATGTCGCAGGGGTAAATATAGTGCCGAACAACCTCCATCAAGTAGTTACAGTGTCGCGTGTTGCATCCCTCTGGTGTGCACGCCGCCTAGTTGCCACTGAAAGTTCTGCCAGAACGACAAATACCTAGCATTCATAACATGTTATTTTGGTAGATTACCATCCACGATTCAATCACTGGAGGAAAGATAACTACTCCTTGTGGCAGCGGTGGAAAAAATTCGAAAGGTGGAAAGTGAACTAATTAAAATACCAAGTGATATGGGAGAAGCCTTGGTTCGAACATTCATGTAAGTTATTAGGAACCTTGGTTGGGAAGATGTCCTTAAAATTGCAGACATTTTATCAGGGACTTAAATTGCTCCAGGACCAATGATGACAGCAGAAGAGCTTGCATCATTTAAGTATTGCCCTATCACCTCTTGCCCTATCCTGACTGACTCTCGGCATCAGTTTACAGGAGAACATTTAAATATATATGTTGTTGTAATTTGTAATGCAGTTTGAAAAAAGTAAATCTATTGAATTTTATGTTTTTTCAATTCATAACCTAATGTTATTTGGAGTTTTATCCTACAATTAAGAAGAAACGCAGGCGGATACATCATATAATCCGACAAAAGGCAGACAATCACAAATGTCTTCACCAATGGACATCAAAAAAGATTAAGTAGGTCATTTTATCGAGAGAAATGTATCAAGTACAAGATGCAGGCTTTGCAAAAGGCACTCTGCATATGCATGTGTAAAATTTAATGTGCATTCAATCCGCCAAATGTGCGAAAACGCACCATTATTTTTTTATAAATTTTTTAGGTCCTAAAAACTTTCAAATTTTCTTTTCTAGCATGTATTTAGACTAAAAATATGGAAAAATGTAGACATTTCTGGGGAATATTAACCTCAGGGGTAAATGGGTTAAAAGACGAACTATATGGTTATTGGCTCTTATTTTAATACCTATTCTTCTACTAGGCGTTATGAAATACCGACTGCAAAAACACATCATATGAAGCGCCTCGTTTTTAGCTTTCTGTAGTATTCTTTCGAGTTATGTGATCGCTCCAAGCGCAGACAAATCACGGGTGGACGTCAGTGAGCGTCCATTAACTAAGGGAGACGTTTAGGAGGGGGGAGGGGGTCAAGCCGAATTTCACCCAATGTCACGTGGGGGAGAGAGGGGGTATCGGCAAATATCACGAATTTTTCCGCAAGAAAGTGTAAAATTGCAAGAAAACTGAGTACAATTAAATAAAACAAGTGGAAAAAATCACATGGACGTGTTGGTTCTAGAAGTCACTCTTGACACCACACACGAGTCCCCGTTGGACTAAATTAGAATGAGTATTCCTTTACGAATTTTAGTAGTTCCAATTAAATATTTTACTTTTCGATTTTCTCACAGCGTGTCTATATGACGTTCTCTAGTAGTCTCCAATACTAGTCTTAAGTAAAAATAATGAAGCATAGTATGTTTTTTAATAAATTCAACGCAATCAAGCACAGATTAACGTATCGTACGCCTTACGTAATTAATCGACGCTCCCTTACGGAGCGCCGGCCATGGGCAAACAACCGAAACGAAATCGCGAATGGCGTTCTGCTGCGATTTTGCGCTTCGGAACGTCAAAATCAGGACGTTATGAGTTATGTAATCACCCGAAATATATATGTATGTGTATGTACTTGCAAAAGTGACTTTACACCACAATTAGGAATTCCAACGTGCAATAAGACAATTCTACTCTATAAAAAACCTTAACTCCCACACTGTGGGAAAAGAGAGATTTATTTTTTCTGCGATTACAACGCTGCGGATTAAAGGTCTGCAAGATACTCCGCAAGGAAATTTTATTTCTTCTTCCTGTAATTGCAAAGTTGTGGAAAATGAAATTTATCTCATAACAAATAATGTGCTTATTACCCTGTAATGCGGTACGCGCATGCGCCGGACACTGGCGGGCCATGTAAGTTTTTTCGTTCGGCAGGGTGAGAGTTTAGTTGCTAGCTAACTTGTTTCAGTGCTATGGAAAAGAAGCGTAAAACACCTTACCCGTTAAGATATTTTGAATTAGAGACTTTGCGGTATTGTACTTTTTACGGGAAGATTTTTTTCAATTTGCCCCTATAAATAACTTGACAGACAAAGAAATAAGTGATGTGACAATGGGAGAAATGAAAGGAATCGGCGATAACACAGACTATATTTATGGGCAAGGTTATGATGGGGCCTCTGTAATGAGTGGCGTGTATAATGATGTTCAGAAAAACGTGAAAAACGAATCTCCCAATGCACTATATGTTCATTGCAGCAGCTGCACTCTCTCAGCTTAGCCATTTCTGATTCTTGATTTTCAACGTTGATAAGACATTGGATGGAAACGATAGGAAAATTTCAGTATTTTATTCAGATGCCAATACGCTAAGCAGTTTTAACCAAATTATCTTAAAGGAGTTCAAAAAACAAAAGCAGTTGAGTCCTACTCGCAGGTTAAAACGGAAGGATGATCTTTACGTGTTTTTTTATCTATATAGTGCTATATTATCAGCTCTTAAACTGATAATGATACCGAAACTAACGCAAATTTGATGAACTATGCCAATTTCATATGTGAATTTCTCATTGGCTTATTTATAGTAAAAATGTATTGCCTCTTTTACACCAAACGTAAATTAAACCTTGCCTCTAACTAAATACTTTGAGGGGTAAAATTGGTTTATACAGTGCTGTCACTTACGTTGGAATGGAATCAAGAAAACCAGGGACAACGCTGAGGCTGAATTAGCAGTAACATTTGGGAGCATTGAAACTATATGTCTTGAGGAAGATATCCCAATTAAAGTTCCTATAATGTATAACAGCCAAACAGCATGAAAAAGTTCGCCTCTCATCACCCCAGAAATATATTTCAGAAAATCTGGATTCATCCTGTTCATAGATCACTTTATTTGTCAATTAGGTACACGAACAGTTCCTCTCTTTTTTTTGAGATTTTTCTGCATGGAAATAAAGAAAACTACGATGATCAAGGTTAAACTTAGTATAATCAATATGGAAATGCAATTTATGCCAAAAACTGCAGTCAGTTAAATGGGGAGATGGAAATTTGGAACCAAAGACAGAAGAAAGCAGAGTTTGAGAGAGAAGAATCGTTTGAAAAACAACAGAAACCAACATGAAACCTTAATTCTATTTAGGCATTGAGCTACTGTGATAAGATCATGTACCCTTCTGTGCACAAACTACTAAAAACAATTGAAAATATACCAGTGACCTCTATCAGAGCTGAAAGATCCTTCTCCACTCTGAGATATTTGAAGAAATGCTTAAGGAACACACGTGAACCAGGATAAATGGTTTATCTTTGCCTTACGTGCCTACATAAAGATATTTCAGCTTCGCGTGAAGATATCCTTGATTGAATGACGAAAAAATAAGGGCGAGTTCAACTTTCCATCTTATCAGTTTGGGTTTTTTTCACGAAGGAAACTAATTTTTCAGTTTCACTAACTGGTATACATTTTACGTAGATTATACTACCTACCAGTGTCACTTTAGTAAGTACTGTAACTATAAATGTACTGTCGAATTTATTCATGTTTTCTTAAGAGTATAGTAAAGGTATAGGCCAATAAAATTCTTTAATAATTTCTATACTGGGATGAGCTCACAAAATCAAATATTCAAACTCGATAACTGAGTTAAATTCATAATAATAATCAGAGATGATACTGAGTAATTCTTTTACTAGGTGTATTCAATTTTACTAATTTAATTATGAAATCCTGAAACGCTACATAAAATTTAAAATTTTAATTCAGTTAACGTGGTTAACTAGCCCAAAGCACGCTTTTATCCTTATCATATCCACTGCCTTTTTATTGGGTGAACGGCCAATGAAAAAATATGTAAGGAGTTAGGACACGTGTTATATAAGTACTAAGTATACTCTTAGAAACATCAAAATAACTTAACTAATCATGTAATTTTAAAGCTAAAAGTCATTCAAACGTAAGTCAAAAAAGTCACTGAAGAAACGAAGAAATACGTCAAAATAGAGTTTTCAAGGAACCAAAAACTGGATTTTTCCCCGAAACCCCCCGGTATTTTCGTCCCCCCCAAAGGCAATTCCTAGACACGCCACTGTTTTCAATTGATCTCCTCACACAAAAACGGAGTTTGCGGCACCACGACAAATGATATAAAATTCCACTTCTTGTTTTTGTAAACATAAAATGCATCGCGCTCCGTCAATAAAACAATAACAGCAGTGGTGCCAGTATAAATGGTGATCGTTTTGCATGATTTGTAGCGTAACTGCGCCATAAACTAAACATCGATTCCTTGTTTGCTCTCAAGAACGGTAAAGATTAGATCAAAATACCTGTGATATCGATAGGAAGTACTTAAATTAGCACCTTTATTGATGAGCGTGAAGTGTGCTCTACTTACACCATTCAATTCGTTATATCTATCTATCTTACGACACATATCGAGAATCGATTAGGAAAAAATAATTGATCGATTAGCACGAAACTTCATCACCAAGTTTACACATTAAATTGTATAAAATTCATTAATTTACACTTCAATCTCCGTATCAATATTGAAATATATCAAATGGCAACAATGGTTAGATGCGATTATTGCAGAAAATAAGACACTTGAAGACCAAGGAAAATCCTGGAGGGAAACCTAGTGTTGATCCTTAGCTCACCACGCACGCCGTGAAACCACTATGCAGAAGACTGCTTACGGAAATATTGGGCCCCTACATTGCCACCAAACCCTACCTTCCAAAAGGTGAAATGTCTTCTTTCAACTTGGGTGCTTTTTCACCCTTCACCATCCAGACAATTCATCCTTGTCATAAATTGAAGTTACTCCATCTGTTGTATTTTATGACAACCCTATCGAGATTGCTAATAAAAGCTAAGTGAGTAGGAGTAACTTGTGAATTATTGCTTATGAAATTGTGTGTTCTAATTATGTCACGACCTGATACGTATCTTTTATTGTTAACCAAATTGCTGCACACTTTTAAATAATACTGATGCTAGAACAGTCCAAAAGTATGAAGATATTTTTGAAGATGCGAACCAATAATAAATGCCAAGGGGATTAGGAAGCCTAGTAGTGGTGGTATGCACGTTGGCTCCCCCATGGTTAGATTCCCGGTACAGGTGTGTTGCTTCTCAAGGCCTTTTCTAAAGTCCGAAGGTGTTTTTGTAGATGACATTAGAAAACTTTTCATTGATTATTATTCGTTCAAATTTCAGGCTTCCTGCTTCTTCACGGGCGGGAACTGATATTTTTTTAGAGCTTATTTAGTTCATTAGTGACTTTAGAGACACAATTGAGGAAAATATAAAATTGTTGCAAGAGAAGAAAATGCAACTTTTCCACTGGTATTTTTCTGTAAAAAATGGGAATTTTGTACTTACTTTTTTTCTTTACTTTCTGTACTTTTCTTCCCCTTATTACCTTATTTAGTCCCTAGTCGAGGAAGTATTCCTGATATCCCGTTTCTCTGACCAAGGAACAAAGGTTATGTTCTTGTATTCTGCGGTCAAAGTCAGAAAACAGTTCCTGTTGCTCCAATTGAAAACTTCCACCCTATCTATTGCCCATCCCATAATTTCCTCATTGATATTTAGTCAATTCATAAATTAAATTTTCCAAATACATATCTGATCACCGAATTCACATTCCTTTTTAGTAATTGATGAATATTTTACTGTAAGTTTAATTTTTCTCGGACATTACAAATCTTGGTTAAAATTCAAATGGCATACCTACACATACAAATTTTTCAAAGCACGTTGCATTGAATATTTTACAAAAAATCACATGCCGATCTAAAAGAAATTAAGAAGTTGGAATGTCAGTAGGACACTGGCACTTACAATATCACCTACTGGTTGTGGCACAGATACGACGTTGGTGACTGTTGTAACTTGTGAGTAACACTCAACTAGGTTGTCCCCTTCATGAGTCTCTTCCCCGGCTTGTGATTCCTTTGGTTCAATATCTACTTCATTCTGGCAATGGAAAATGGAATGCATCATTAGTAAAGATTTAAAAAGAGGTCATTAGGTCCTTTTATATGAAAAAAATAAAATCATTATTACCGTAGGACACTCTCCCATTTCAAGTGGTAAGCACACAACATTTAAAGCCCCTACATCTAAAGATTCAATATGTTGAACATTCTCCTGATTGCAAGACACGGGTTCCAACAATGAATCATCTCCATCATCATCTTTTTTTACAGATATCTGGAACAAAAAATGCATCACTTATATCAGCTTTGAGAACTCCCAACTATTTTCTTGAAAGAAGGCAAAATACATAATCGTAAAAGTAAAATGTAGAAAAATTTTAAGGACAATAGCATCTTTGTAAAAGGAAAACAAACTCAGAGACATCAAACGATGGAGGAAGCTAGAAGATGCATAGCAAAGGCTGGAATTTCCTCACCAGGTCTAAAGGGTCAGATAAGGCTGCAACATTGGAAACTCCTGTGCACACGGAATCATCTCTAAAAAGGTTCTCCTTACTGCAAGACTCTGCATCTAACATTGCTTTATCTGTGCCCATCTCATCTTTTACTTTGATCTGGAAGATGGAATGTGTCACACATTAAGGACACAAGATCACCACCGAAATGCTTCATTAAAATAAAACAGATATTTGAAACCACGATATCATGTTTTTTCTAAACAAAATATTTATATCTAAAAAATTGAATATTTATGGTTGTAAGTTGCAGATTAATGTAACAGAAGTGACATGTATTGAAAGCACACTGATCATTTTACTCTGTCTTATAATTGATCTAACCTAAATAAAGAGATCAAAACATCACAAAGTCAATAATAAAATGAAGTACATATATTTTGGAGTTTCAAGATCATAAGATGTACAGTTCTATGAAACCCCCCACTCCATAAATTTCTGAGGGTAACATGAAAAAGAACTGGTCAAGATGGAAGCAAATATTTCAATTTTTGATGAAAGCTACAAAACTCGACTCAGATGAAGAAAGAAAATTTGCTTAGTTGTTGCATGTCACAGGAGATAAAATATTCACACACCATGAAGATGGAAAAGCAAATGTAAAAATTGTGTTGAATGCCTCAAATGAGGCAATAGAGCGTAACATGTGTTTTATGAGACCTCAAGGAAGTGGAGAATTATTCACCAATTATTTAACAGAAATAAAGAAACTAAGTGATACATTTGGATTTGGTGAGCTGCAGAACAGTATAATAGGAGAAGGGAGTGTCTGTGTTATAGTAGATAATGACAAAAAATGGTTGTTGATACTAGAACGGCCAGCTTAGCCATTTTGGCTACAGTCATTTCATGAATGGTCTGAGACACGAGACTACATATTGTGTTCGAATGTGATATCTAGAAACCAGTTCAGGAGTTCAGAAAAGGTACCTGATATTTGATATGTAGTCTATTTGCTCAGAGTACCTGATGAGTGACCAGTTTGCTTTCTTTTCCACTGTATGGAATAAATTCATTGGTAACGGTCAAGCCAGCCTACTGTCCTGGTCCAAACATTGAAGTAGACGAGGAACTGTTTCTATCTAAAGCTTGCTATTTGTGCGCTACTAATTTTTGTGGAAATCGGAGATGATCGGGGCATGATCTCGTTTTTTGACATGAAATGACCCCTGAAAAAATACCAGAACTAAGTGCTAGGCATAAAACTATTACACTTCTTTTCAGGTTTGGCGATGCCTAAAAAGACATGTAAATTGGTTGGTGAAATTCAACCAAAAGCAAAAAAAGCAACACTTTTGTGAGCAGTCAAACCGGATGCTCATCACCAGCGACGGCCTCTAGAAATGCGGGCACACGCCAGCACAACACGAGCGGCTGAATCTGAAGACCGAAGCGAACTTCAACTTTAAGAAATACAGGCACATGCTAGCACATCGTGGGTGGCTGAATGGCATTCTAACATATTTCTTGAAGGTTTTTATTACGACGCCATGAAAGATTACTGCCAACATAAAAGCGTGGTAATAAGAAGGATGGACCAAGTATGCAAGTACATTTTGTAAAGAAACATGAAGGCGAACCTCGGAGTATGCGCTGCTGCACCGGAAAAGTGCGTATACCTGCACTCAAAATGATATTTTTACACTCGTACATGTCCAGTGCTAAAGCGGAGTCAAAACATTTCCTCAAGATTATAAGGAGGTATAATTTCTGCTTTCAAAGCACTGCAAACGGAGCGTTATTCATGGTAAAAGGAATTTATTTATGTTTTTTTCATACTCGCAATCATTAATCTTTTGTATAAACATCTCTACTACATTATTTTAAACTTTTATCTCTCACGTTGTGAATCCACAGGTATTTTCGCTGATGAAAAATAAAATGTAAGAAATATCCTAAATAACATGACACCTTACATTTTTGTCACCTCTTCACCTAGTCTTTATTTTACACAGTGCCCATATTTTGGTCCCTCCCACTACCTATAATCAAGGTTTTGCATAATAATCTCGAAATTTTGCTCATAGGTAGATAATCCCGTCGTGAAAGAAAATACAAAATGAGCCTAAAGCTACAGGTTAGAAGTTAAGGTAGAAGAATGTCATAGAACATACCAGTTGGGCCTAAAGCTGTAAGAGCTACAAAGTTGACCCACACGAGGTCTAAAATATTATTGAACTAAGAATTCCCACACTAGTGATGGTTTCTGCATTCAATATTTGCTGGAGCTGAAGAGCGCTCTGACATAACAGTGAGACCCTGAAACTCTTGGCTACATCACTGCGTGCTCCAATATAAATTACATCATCGCGAGGAAATTAAGTTACTGACTACCATGAAACTGTGCACCGAAGCTATTAGACTGAGGCAGTACATGGGATAAATATAGTTGGTCTTTTGGCCACATGGGGCTTGAAATGGTTTAACTAAAATGACCAAATTTTGAATGAGATGGATTTTGAGCAGTGTTGGCGATTTCTTCTATAAAACATTTTACAGAATGTGTGGCAGTCTATCATCGTAATGGAATGTATTTTAGCCAGTTGTTTCATTAGTGATATAAATAACCGTTATCCAATCAATGTTACTTTCAATTTAAATGTATTTATGCTTAAACATTGACGCATTTTTTATATACCTATGTATCTAAGACTGTTATTTAATTTCAACTTGAAATGAAAATAAATATGTTTGTATACTTATTATAACTGTTCTCCCTATGTTACCCTGATATTTCTTGTTTTTCCCTGGCATGTTTGTGGCTTCACAGCTGATACTTAAGGTATTTATCGTCATTACCTCCAATACAAAGTGTATACTCTGAAAATTACTCGTTGCAGGCAGATTTTGATTTTTTGGAGAATGTACATTGAAAGGGTTGGTAATAATTATAAGAATGGATTATATTTCACTATCTTAAACAAATCAAAAGTTTGTTTACTGTTTGCATGTCAGATGAATGCTTAAATATGTCATTTCATATTCAACTTGAGCCTCTCCACAGGCTGAAGTTATCTTTTACGTTCATCACGTTTCACGCAGCAATAGGTTTTTCAGGGAATTTGGATAATCGCTGTTATGTGTTTGAGGAGTCCAACTATCTGAAATTCTTTGCTGCCATTAAGCATAGGTATGCAATTCTTAGTTTCTACATTTGTGCTGCAATAAAATGTAATTGCACATGCTGGGTTCATCTTCAGCAAGCTCTTGGAACTAATACATTTCACGATGTTACTATCACATTGTGCAACGTATTAGTTTCATTATTAATTAAGAATAGTAAATATAAGATATCGAAATTAACCAAGGTCGATCATTATAGATCGAGTAATACTATCGATATATTCGATATCACCGGTGCCGTATTCTTGCGCCGCTGGCGTAGGAATCTCGTATCTCATTGTGCACCTGATCGTAGCAGACATTGCACGCGTTCGCATCCAATGAGTACGCATTCCGTCAGTGGATGGTATCTACTGACCACTAGCGGCAATGTGATACGGTATCCCGCTCGCCATGAGATGCTATCTATGTGCAAAGTGGATACAGTGAATTCTGTGCTTTTTGGGTTATTATTAAGTAACAATCACTCCTTTTGGAAGTTATAGATATTGCAGACCACCCTTGGGATAAGTTTTGCAACATAGGTGTTTAAAGAGTGTTTTGGAAGTGCATTTGGTGACAAAGAAGGGATAATTGCTCATGTGGATGAAATAAAAATGTATGGAAAGATCAACGAGAACATAATATGCACTATAAAAGATATTAGATAAAGGAGAAGAGAGAAATGTCAAATTAAGTACTAAAAATGTAATTTTAGTTGTAATAAGATCAAGTACATGAATCACTTGTTCTCAGAGAAAGGTATAAGTTACGATACCGAAGAAGTTAGAGCTAAAACTAACATGAATAAACCTAAATATAAAACAATAAGTTTGAGAAAATCATTGGAGTAACTGCATATGTATCTACATTCCATTTTTTTATACATTCCTCATTTAGCTATTATAAATGCTGAACTAAGAGACATAAACAAAAGAATGTTGCTTATAATTGGGACCAAAATGATAATAATGTCTTCTAAGAAATAAAAGAGATGCTGAATAGAGCTCCAACATTTCCATATTATACATAATGAAAACTAACATGTAACACTCAATGAAGATGCTTCAAAAAATGATCTTGGGGATGGATTGATGCAACATAATATCCCAGTAGCATATGCGAGCAGAGCTCTAACTGAGACTCAAGATGTAAGATAATCATGCTCAAAAATAGCACAGACCCTCACAATTTAGACAACCAATATTTTGCCGGAAATGGGGGAGATATATTTGGTGACTTTTCCTACTGGCTCCACCACGATGGAAAATTTCTATCATACTAATGTATGCTTAAAGCAAATACCTACTTTACCTTGCTCATGGACACATTATAGGAAGATAAAAATTAAGTTGCATTAAATATTCATTTAATAATTAAAAAATGGCAAATTTCAACAAATACATATGCATTCATATAAACATTTTACCAGAACACCATTCATTGAAAAATTGATTATCTATGTGGGCAACTTTTTAAAACCAATAAACATCATCTTAAGACTATGGCCTGAGAGAGTATACAGCTAAATAACTATGAACAACTTTTACAAATGTAATAATTATAATTTCTCATTACTCAAGGAATTGATATAATACCATCATTAAATTTTGCGCATAACTATCTAAAAACTGAAAAATTAGACAATGGCTGCATTATTGCTCTCTTTGAAGCTTAAAGAACATACATTTTCATGAAAACTGAAAATAATTCCTGGATATTCCTATTTTGTTCCCAACAGCTGTTGATTTCATTACATATTGATTTGATTCCTGCTTTTCCATATTTAGCGGCAATCCTGTATTTGTTCATGTTTAATAAATCAAGATATTACCCACATAATTATAATTACTTTACAACCTCCAAACACGGGTGGAGTTGAAGTTCACAACAATTATAGCTAAGGAGAGAATATAATTCCCAAGACAAATACGAGAATCCATCAAAATAATGAAGGGACCTACAATTTCAACAGAGAGGAAGAGTATCATCTACACAGCACCTATAGAAGAGTGATCCGCACCTCCTCAGCCAACTAGAGGGCAGCACCAAGAATAACGCAGCAAACGAACAACGAATGAACACGACATAAATGCTTCACGACAACTTCAACATGATGAAGACTCTGGAAAGACCGCCAGCAATAATGTTGTCTCATAAAATAACAAACCCAGAAAATCCCAGAGAATGCAGAGATAATCATTCCAGCTCCAAGGAAACCTTAGAACTAACTTGATATTTTTGCTTTCAACTAATCCTGAGCAAACCTTTTACCAATGAATAACAAAATTGATCTATACTTAATAATCAATTATTTTCAATTGTTACTACTACTCACTATAGTTTCATCATGCATACATGATCAGCAAAATAGATTTCATGAGCTCGCTCACCTTCCCCCCGTGGTCTTCTTCCCTTCTCTCACCAGTGATCTCCTGGAGAGGATCCTCATCTTCAGACAAGGCTGGAGTCTCCTCTTTCATGACCACTTCCACTTCATCACTGTCCTTTCTGCTAGTTTCACCACTACCTCTCTTCCGGAAGGCCTTCACTGGTTCCTGTAACACCCATGTTGGGGCGTTGGTTGCCGAGCTTGACTGTAAAGGAAATGTCATCATCAGGGCATGATGGTTATTCGTTGAAGTGATCAACAACTGAGGACATAGAACTGTGAACAAGTCATATAATTTGCAGTAATGGACATATATTTATGAAATCAATTCATATTTTGAATGGAAAACCGTGAAACATACCTGTGGAATAACATTAATTATTTTAATAGCTCTTTTAAATTTTAATAATATCTTCAACTGGCATAAAAATATATATTACTAAATATTAATACCTAAGGAATATAATGCATAGCAAATTATCCGATGAGAGCCGGACGTCACTGCAAATGCTGTCCAATCCCTCCTGAGTCTCCCGCCATTAAGACCGCAATGAAACCAGATACTTGCCTTGAACTTGGTGGGGAATGATACAACAGTGACAATGTAGTAATGTATAGTATCCATGTACCAAGCATGTTGGTATATAGATCGTCATTCATATGTATTACAATTAAAAATAAACAGTTATGTGAGTAGTACAATTTGGTATAGAGAATCTACTTCACTCTAACTTTGCAGGAACATATGCTTTTGATGTCTCTTTCCTAAATAGGTAACTTGGTACATTGTGATTTGTAACGTGTTCTAATTCCGAGCCAGCATTCTCACATTCCAGTAATAGATGCTACTTCAAATTGGGCATTAATGTTCCTTTGTGTAAAACGACCTTAATAAAGTTTAGAATCACTAAGTAATTTATTCTCGTTCCAATGTAAACAAGAATATAACTATTTGGGAAAGAAAGCTGTTTACTGAAATTGGCAAAAAATTGTTCAGCTGAGCCTGATTGTAAACAGAAGAAATATTTCATGAGCCAAAAAGAATTCAAAAAGCATTTTTAAAAATTCTCATTTGAAAACAATCAAATTCCATACAGGGTGACGTCATGTTGCAGTACCAAATCTGTAGGCATGTTAACCCTTCAGCTGTGGCAGTTAAGAGTGCATTTCATCCACCCTGTGTGAGATATATCTATTTGGACACAGCCTGTCCCTCCTTCCCACGGGCCGAGGCCCGGCAGTTATATGACCCATGTAATCCCCTCCCAACCCTTTTCTCAGGATCCCAGGGCAATAGAACTTTTTGAGGGAATGGTGGGATTTTGAACTAATTTTCAAAATTTGTTAATTGTTAAAATAAATATGAAAATATTTTTTTCTTGCAACTTTCTGTTTAGCTTGATACCAAGCACCAAAAAAATCCATTGATAATTGAGACGGGCGCGAGCATAAGACATATCTATCTTTTGAGACAACCATAGCCTCTTGAGCGAACAATCGGAAGAAATGGTCTTTCTTTACTGTGATGATATGTGATCCGTAAAGAGCGTGGAAATGGAGTGGATTTGGTAAAAAGGGTGGATTCCCAAATCTCCAACGCTTGAAAGAAAGAGTTTGGGTCATAAAAACATGAAAGGACTGAGGGAGCAGGTAGACAGAGAGGGTCAAACGTACAAGAATGTTCTTGTCGCAGTTCTAGGTACACACATACATGTACATTTCCCACAGCCTAAGGCCCCGTTTCCACTACTAACATTCTACCACGGTTATTTCAGCCGTCATAACCTACCTGCCTTCCGATTAGCTACTTCTAACCGTGGTAAAGCATCGTTTTGTGACGTAGCAATACCAGTTCAAAGGACAACTGATGAATGAGATTTAAAAGCGCACGACTTCTCGCCTTAACCATAATCATATATGTTATCAATATTATCATCACAACTGTGTTTTTCAACACTTAATTTCGTTCTATGCACGCACCTGTGAAGTATCAACCTAAAGATTTATTGGTAAACTTAAATAACTGTGGCACAATCTAAATAATATTTAGATTTAGAAGAATATGAATTTATCTTTTGAACACTTGCTTTTCTGGACGCCTTAACCTTCTGCTCCTCTTCATCAGATTTGCAGCCCATATTACATTTTAGCGAATTGATAATTCGTCTACCATTATCGGGAACAAAAGCATTAGCAAAATATACATTGTTGACAGACTGTGGTACCCCATTGTCCATACGAAATGAAGGAACCTTTGATCATTCCACAAACATTTTCATTTCACCTGTCGACTAAGGTTTCAACTTGTTCAGTCATTTTCAAGGGTTTGGTATTGAGTTAATAATTTGAAATCTCGGTCGACAAGCGAAATAATAATATGTAAATAAGAAATAAATGCCATGCTAATGACTTAATAAATCGAAACCTAAGTAGTTCGGCATATGAAAGAATTAATTCTATTCAGGACTCTTCAACATTTCTCCAATTTCATATTATTATCGATCATGTATAGATACTTGATTAAAGGGTCCACGTCCCAAATATTAAAATAACCTCCCTTAGAAAAATTATGGAGATGTCTAATCATTAACGATAGGTCGTATAGTTATATATATGTAAATTATAAATGTTGAATGCTTACAGTGAAAAATATATATATATATATATATATATAAGGATAACTAATGGTGATACCCCAACGCTTATCATTTTCAAGGCATTGACTTCATAAGTTGAAACATAGGTTGACAAGCGAAGTTAGGAATAATAATTAAAAACACAAATTAAGGCCTTGATAATTTCCTCGTAGGCCGAATTCTTGGACAGGCAGTGAAATAAAGTAGTATTGTAGACAAGACAAAATTTCCTTCATTTCATATTATTATCGATATAGGAATAGTGTAACCTACCCTTAATAAAATCTATCCTCTCTTTAACTACGCATGGCAACATCTAATCACTTTAACCATATCGGTCGCATATAAATATTTATTCTTTTTCTATATAGTGTGTGCAGACGGTGAAACCGTGATCCCTCCACGCTTTCCGTGATTCAACTGTTTTTCCAGGATTCTTACCAGGATTTTGACTCTTGCATTCCCACAACAAAAAACACGACGGAAACCACTATTCACTGATCTTACGAGGGTAACTCAATGCTAGTAGGACTATCTACCATGGTAGCCATTTTCGAGCGTTTTCATTACTAGCATTGCACGGGTAGAGAGTTACAGTCGTAGAAATGTCAGTAGTGGAAACGGGGCCTAAGGGTTAATTTGTTTAGATGTATAGCTGAGGGCAAGCTTGCAATTAAATATTATGTTAAGATATATCAAGGGTAATATAAAAAACAACATGAGGGTTGCACACACACAAAAATGTATCTAGAGAAGAGACTTTCATATGTGCATATCTATAGGAAATAAAATCTCAGGCCACATTGATGTCTCTTGCCGAATGCAGTTTTGTTGTGAGTGTACCATAATGACTAAGGTGGTGACTGAGGATTCATTTGTTTTTAACATTCTTTAACATTTTATTTTTGTCAATTTATCTTTGACTATATTCCTATGGTGTTCATTTCTATTTGATAATGTTAAATACACAACTGTTATTTTAAACTGTGCCATCTGACAAAGTACCTCTGTAATGGGCTGATACCCCTGAATTTACCATATTTATAAATTTACTCATTCATGGTCATAAAAAATCTGCAGTTATAATATCCTTAATATTATTTTAACAATATAACATCCTATCCTTTGAAGGCTTGGATATTTTGAATTTTAAGCATATATATTGTGCATCTTAAAATGATTGTTAATATATAATACATTTATTAAAAGGGTTGATATAAAACCCTTTATAAAGTTATACATTGAGTAAAAGTATTAAGGCAACAAGGAAAAGCAGGTTTAAAGTAAATAAAGGCACATGAAGGATATGAAGGTAAGCTTCAAAATAAAGTTAAAAGAGTATGAGAAAAAAAGATGTGACTTAACCTAACATAAACATCAGACATTCACAACTGAGTACGGCAATTTGAAATAAGAATATAGATAAGACATAATTAAAGAAGGCAAACAGTCAAAAAATATTGATTCTCACATATTTTTGAAGGTGCTTGAAGAAGAAGTAAAAAAAGTCAATGTCCCTTGAAATTTCATTAGCATCTCTCATTGCACGGTACAGTGGCATGTAGAATGATTAATTATTTGGCAGATAGGGAACATTTAACAAATTGCTCAGTCTTGTGTTTACCGAAGTTACTCTTAGAGAGAGAAATGACAATAGAGTTGAGCATTTTATGTAATTGTTCAAAACATAATGTAAGAATACAACACCAGATTGTTTTCTTCTACATCGAAGACTATTCAGGTTTAAGTAATTCATTACACTGTCATATTCTCCTTTCATTCTGGGAATACAAAATTTGATTAAAGCACAACTTAAAAAGTTGGGTCCTCTACAGGGATGATTCATATTTCCCATAAATTGGGTTCCACACAATTGAACCATACTCTAAGATTGATCTGACAAGAGACAGTGATAATATCCTTAGACAGTGGATGATTTTAAAATCTTTACACGCACAACAAATAAAACCAAACATTCTATATGACTTGGATGTTATGTTTGAAACATGTAAGTCATAACACAAACTTGAACCCAAAGTTATCCCAAGATCTTTAAAGTAATTGACCTTAAGCAGCTGGTTCCCAAAACATGAGTATTCATATAAGAATGATGGATTATCTCTACAGTAGGTCATTACAAAACATTTACTATAGTTAAGGGACATACAAATTTTCACACACCACTAGGAGACATTTGTGAGGTATTCCTGTAGTTCTATGTCATCATTTTCAGTCCTCACTTGGTGTAATAATTTGAGATCATCTGCATATAACAAGTATTTAATGGGAGTCAGCACTTGACCAATGTCATTTATAAGAAGTGAAAAGAGCAAAGGGCCGTGATGGGAGCCCTGTAGAACACCACTTAGTACACCAAAAGATAGTGAGGCAGTTCCCAGTACTTTAACACTGAGCCTCCTAATTGCTGGTTAAATCCTTACATAAAGTAAACGGCAAATTTGTAAACAACACTCAAAGAGTTTCAGAAATAAATGTTCGCTAGGTATAATTGAAAAGTAAAATCTTCCTTCAAGTTGTCTATGCCAAGAAATTATAACATTTGCCGAATTGAATGAAATTTGGACTAGTTTATGTATGAAAATCTTTCCTCTGCTTGATGTCCCTTTAAACCCTTGGGTTTCATCAATTGTATATCCCATCAAAATTGTTTTTTATTCCTTAAATACTGTGTATAGTAAGATGCTACCATTGTGCAAATAACATATCTAATACATCTGCATATAGAATAACAAAACTGTGCATACATAATATTATCATGTACTCCTTTTCATTTGTTGTATATCTGTGCAAGGCCAACATAACTAATGAAGCCAATAAATATGGGAAGAAAGTATCACGAAATATTCACTAAATTGGTAATTTTCAAACTTTTTTTTCGAAAATTACAAGTCACACATGTATGATCCTTGCATTTAAAAAAATGCTTATTATTTACACTGCACATTACTGTCACAGTTATTTTCGCAATAATCGGTGGTTTCCGGAAAAAAATATTTTCCAATGGTCTGATGGAAGCTCGAATTAACCCAAATGATCATAGCCATAGCATATTGCCTCCTAGTCTCTAGTGGGTGACAGCGAAGTCTCTCCACAATCCATAAACATTTACACCATGATAGATTGTTGACTTTGTAATGGAACATGAGACTCTCCTTTGTGGACTAAATCATTGTCCTGGGTCCCAAACGCACCCAGTGTACACAAAAATGGCCAACATTGGGTGAGATACACGAGATAATATATTTTCCGCTATTCAATACAAGTTCCGGTCAACCATATGCTCGATGAATTCCAATCTCTTTACGTTTTTCATTTTTGTGCCTCAAGATGGGTCTGAAGTTACAGTGCTTTCCCAGGTACTTCTAATAAATCATCTCTAACCATTGCTCGCCAGACGAAAATTATTGATACTCACCACCAAGCCCCTGTTGGCTATCATGGTGAGGAACGAGATCTTCGCTTTGATACATGTCGTCTTAAAATGTTTAAACTCTTTCACTTTGCTGATACATTCCTCGCAAATAGTCCACGGCAACCCGTCTTTCTTGGACACCTTTAAAAAAAGAAAAGAGTGGGCGAGAAACAGACTTTCGAGCAGCAAAATGCTACTGTTAATAAAATTCAAATAGAGGCAAGATCTACCTAATTTACGGTAAGGTTTAACAACAAAACAAAAAAATACAATTTAAACGTTGCCCAACGTAGCCAATATCCTACATTTTTATAAGATATTAAAAAAAAAATTCAAATCTCACTGTAGATCTGCACGATATGAGATGGAAATGGTGCCTTCTCAATTCCTTACATTGAACCATAAACAAATAAATCAAAACATTAATGCGTTTCAAATTGGGAGCTCAAAACATATTATGACAGTGTACTAACTGTAAATAATTAAAATATATTAGTAACTGAGCAAATCAAAAGGGAATTTTATATCGTAACTATGATAGTTCTTGTGCTACATGCGACTGAAAGCGCATGCGTAGAAATGGATAACAAATAACACATCTCGGAATAATTTTACAAGTGGGATCAAGATATCCCTTAATTCTTTGTACACTGAACCCAGTCTGAGAAGGAAGAAAGATACCAGTGTAGAAAAATAGGTTCGTATACTACCGATTTCTCTAATTAGATATGAATAAGTCTTTGCCACAGGAATTAATAGTATGGTTGACCCATATTTACGTAACATTCCTGACAATAATACAAACTTACCTCCATCTGAAGGAGCTCCTCAATAATTTGGCATAAGTGGAGGCCTTGATAACCATTAGGATTGAAAATATTGATCAAATCTTCTTCTTCCGCAAGACACAGTCGACAAACTTGCACGCCCTCAATGCCCATATTTTTGTTAACGTTTTTAAGGTACTGGTAAAAGGTACGCGTCGATTAAATTAATGAGAAGTTAATCACATTCTAACACAGTGTATTAGCATGAATAGCCAAGCACAGAAGTCTCTCTCAATTTTCAAGTTCACTCAATTCAATCCGTAATGCATGGAATATTCGTCGCTTTACTGCTTCACATAAATGTAAACATTGTCGTTATCTTAACTCGCAAAGTAAATGAGATATCATGACTAAAACCTTATAATATAAAATTTTCCTTTTGGTAAATTAAATTACTCCGAAACCCAAATATATGCCCCTTTCCTGGGAGGCATGCTTCTGTACAATGTAACATATACTGTACTACGGAAATAAGAATGCCTTGTATCTTTATTTGCGCGGAGGATTTTTAATCCGATTGATAAATTTGTGATGTTGGTAACAGAAGGTTAGTTTGAATTGTGGGTAGTCAGATATCAAATTATCGAATTTACAGAAGTTTTTTTTTTAGTCAATGTCGTAGCGTAAGACTGTAATGGGTACAATTTTAAATCTGAAAGCATTTTTATATTAATGATATTTGTACCTTCATACGAATGTTATGCTTCTTAAAAAATATTTTCTATATCATTCGATGTCTCGATGCAATGCTTCGATATCGATGGAAGAACTTGTAAAAAAGGTAACTAACTATTCTTGTTAAGGCAGAATTTATATTGAAATAAAAGAAACTAATACGCTCTAATTTTTTATATATTTGGGTCTTGCGCAATTTATGACAGAAACTGTATATATGTAATATACATGAATATATTTCATCAGTAGCTTCAATTACCCACAATTCATAGTGTACCTTTTTCACCAACATCAAAAAGTTTAGGAACAAGATAATTTTACTTGTAAAGTTTGCTAGCACTCAATTTGTGCATTAAAAAAAATGTAATAGTATTGGTGGCATGAACCCAAAATAAAAGGCCATGAATAAAGGGCGTGGAGTACTTCAAAGGTCCTACAGAACGGCTTCAGTAAACTCCCAAATGTTGTTTCACAGGTAAGTTTTACTTTACGGGCCAAGGGAACGACAATGCTTCCTTGCTTATACGAGAAGAGAGTAAGCAGAGTTACTAAAACGAGTGAGAATTTACCATGCATTACGTACTGAATTGAGAAAAGACTTCCGTACCTGGATGCGAATTCGCTGTGATTATTTGCGTTTAACTTCTCACGTTATAATATACGTGTATCCTGGACCAGTATGTTTAAAAACATTCAAAATATGATGGACAAGGAGAGCGTGCAAGTTTGTCGACTTTGTCTTGCGGCAGAAGAAGATTTGATGCATATATTCAACCCTAAAGGTTATCAGGGTTTACTCTTATGGGAAATTATCGAGGAGCTCCTTCAGATGGAGGTAAGTTTGACAGAAATGTTACGTAAATATGGGTCAACTAAACAATTAATATCTGTGGCAGTGACTTTTGTGTATATATAAGTAAATGTATAGGTACTCTAAGAACCTATTGTTCTGCTATTCTATCTTTCTCTCTGCTAAGATTGGGCTCGGTGTTCACAGATTTAAGAGGTTTCTCTATCCCACTAGGAAAGTGAGTCTGAGACGTGTATTTTTTGTTATCCTTCCCTACGCGTGCGCTTTTAGTCTTAATTAACGCAAGAAATACCGTAGTTACTGTGCAAAATTTTATTTTGATTAGTTTATTGGTTGACATACTTTGGTTGAAATGTTTACCGAGTCTACAAATAAGTTTAATTTTTGTGTGAATACCCTTAAAACTATATGAAATTAGCTACGATGCGAAACATTAGTTTTTTTGTTGATGCTGGTAAACCTGAACATCAATTTGGCAACCATACCCCTATTTGAATGATAATCGTATTATTTTGCTGCTCGAATGTCGGTTTCTCATCCCTCTTGTCTTCTTTAAAGGTGTCCTATAAAGACGGGTTGCCATGGACCATTTGCGAGTGCTGCATTGGCAAAGTGAAGGAGTTCAAAGATTTTAAGACGACATGCATCAAAGCGAAGATCTATTACCTCTCCATGATCGGCAACCGGTGTTTGGTGGTGAGTATCAATAGTTTTCGCATAGCGAGCGATGGGCAGAGGTGGTTAATAAGAAATACCTGGGAAAACATTGTATTGAAAAATATTAGGAAACAGTATTGAATAGCGAAAAGATATTTTATCGAGTATCTCACACAATTTTGGCCATTTCTTGTGCACGGTGGGAGCGTTTGGGACCCAGGACAAAGATTACACCACACAGTACAAAAGAGTCTCATTTTCCATTACAAACTCAACAATCAAACCTACTATGTCATCACTCATCAAACAATAAATGGATTGTGGATACACTTGGTTGTAAGCCACAAGAGACTGGTAGGCAATATGCTTGGCTATGATTATTTGCGAAATGTTGGCCATATCTGTGTTAATTCGAGTTTCAATCACACCAGTGAATAATATTTTTGCAGGAAACCTCCGTAAATGGCGAAAATTACAGTGACCTCAAGGGGTGGTGTAAACAATGTGCATTTGTTATTTGTAAGAAGCATATATGCTTCTTACATATTCAGGAGTTATCATGTAGTTTTACAGAAAAATAAGTTTGAATATGACCATTTTTATATATATTAAAGATTTCTTAGCCATATTTGGAGGTGTTATCAGTTATGTCGGTCTCTTACAGATATACAACAAGTGGAAAGGAGAGCATTATAATGATTTATATACCCAGTTTTTTATTTTATACTCAGCTGTATTAAGTATGTTTTCTGCACAATGATGGCATCTTAGTATACATATTATTTAACGAATAAACAAGATATTTTTATGCTTTAACATTGCCTATTATAATCTTAATGTTTTTCAGCCTGTAATATGAATTTTTCCAAGTCCTTCTTTTCTTGCTTAATTACTTTGTTTTAAGAAGGTATGGTGGCTTAATATCATGTATTGGGTTTGTAATATCCTTAATGCTCAGTTAAATTATATTTACATGTCACACTTGGCACTTCTTGAAGGTTCCACTGAATAAATATACCTCTCAGAGGGGTGCATACAACATTTTAACAAAAGATACCAAGAGTAATCCTAACATGACCTGTTATTATTTTGAGAATTGAAAATATTATATTTGAGCTGTTAGGTTAAATAAACAAATAATATCACTATTGTTGGTAATTGTCAACAAACCCAACTCTTCACCTTCAACTGGCTGAACATCTGGAAATTTATGTATTCGTATGTACTTTCTTTGCTTCTCTATCTTCCTGGAACCATTCACCTTGCTCTTGAATACATTTAGCCATTTTGTGTTCTAAGTCCATAAGCACCTCTTTAGATTATGTCAGAAAGGAATGCATAGACATGACAATGTATTGGGAAATATTGAAATATGGCAATCCTTACTTTGTAAATGGGATATTTGTCGTGTCGTTATTTTTTTCTGGTTTTTGAAATCTTTCACTTAACTTTACCAGCATAAACATTGGAAAAATTTAATGTCATTTATAAAAAGTCTCAGTTTCACTTGTAACTAAACCAATTTTTTGTGTGGTACAGTTTGTGAAACACGTTTTTCTGCAGCACCATCCACTTTTCTTAAGACATTATCTTAAAGCCCTATGAAATTTGTTTGCTATGATGCCCCATCATTGCTTACCGCTTTTGCTTCTATTGAATTCATGCACTGCTTCAAAACACCCTCTCAAACGTTTGTCTTGTTGGAATATTAAATGAATAATGGTCCTCTTCCCAACGAAAAATGACTTACGTCATAGCCCTTAAGCCAAAGGACTTGCGCCATTGTTTGCAAATTGTGCTTCTGAGTCCTCTGTGGTGAAAATATCCCATGCAGGAAATGTGAAGTACGTACTGTGCACACACTTAATGCACAATTACCATACCATATGTGCACAGGTCACATATTTTTCCCTCCGAGTCTAAGGCCAGCATCAGGTTTCATTGCCATCATAATAGATGGTGACTCAGGAGGGAGTGGGTAGTGTTTGCAGTCATTTCTGAGGCCAATCGGTAAAGTGGCTATGCATTAAAGATGAGCTATGACAAAAGTGACATGTTAATCCACGAGTAAATTTCACTTTTTCATTCAAAATATGAATCCATACCACAGAATTATGCCCATTACTGCTAATCAAATGACTTGTGCACAATTTGTGTCTTCAGGAACCAATGAAGACTTTCCCTAAAGGACCAAACAGTCTAACCTGTAGGATGAATGGCAATGAAGTGGAAGTGGTCGTGAAAAAGGAAACTCCAGTGGTGTCTGAAGATGGGGAGCTTCTCCTGGAGGTCAGTGTTGCGATAGAGGAAGAAAGTCACAGGGGTATGGTGAGCTATCATGGGAGACTTATGTTAATGTTCGTATGAGCACAATTATACTGAATTGTGTGATGAGTTACAAAAATGGAAAATAATGGATGATGAAGCATAAAAAGGCTTTGTATGTTTTTGTTAAAGTGGTTCCACCGTAAAATGACTTCATGTCATTTTATTCATATTCTGTCTACTTGTACAAAAAATTTTCCCTAATCTGATATGAACAATAAAATAATACCTTTCAACGCTATTTTATTCCATAATTTAACTTGAAATTACATGGTGTTCAATGGGGAAATGAGAGAAACACAGGGGAAAATAGAATTTTTCCATAAAATACAAATGCCATTTTAGTGGAAATCGATCTCTGAGAAGGAAATAATCCAGAGAAATTGAATAAAAATAAAATACAGGCATCTTACCTCCTTATTTTTCTAGTAAATGAAGAATTAAGGCTGTAATTGAAGTCAAAATGAGGTAATTCGTAGGAATTGGCACTGCAGTTGGCTCCTATGGCTGGAAAAAAGTGTTCATTTAAAAAACATTCGTGGAATAATCTGCATATTTTGTATTTTACTCTTGGGCTTCTATAGGTAATGCATTGCATTAGTGAAAGCAGGATTTGTTTTGGCAAAATTAAAAAAATGTAGAACTTAGTATTTCTTTTGACTCACACAGTCCCGGCAAAACCTCCTTAAGTGGTTTGCTTAGAAAGGATCAGTGGAAATCAAAAAGCAAGCCAGTTCTAATTGGAACTTAAAATTCATTCCCTCTTTTTACTAACTATAAAATATGTTTCTCATTCCTATTGTGAAATTTTCATCTGAGTGCAGTCTTACCAATCAATGATAACCAAGAGCCTCCACATGCACTTACTTTCATGCCCACTTTTTTATATATGCAACATTAATTTTTAGATCTCTTACTATGCTTTCTGAATTTAAATTGCGGTGATGCCCCATGTCTTAATTTGCTTCTACTTATTATTTTTCATTCACCTTTATCATTTCATGTAAATCAGTCTTGTTTTCATCATTCTTAATGATATAAATTAAATATAAGCAATTTCTATTACCTTTTTCACTTTCTGTGCATTTAATATCTTTACCTGGGCACAAATGGCTAAAGTCTCATACCCCAAAACAAGTGAAACATTGTTTTCCATGAGCGGAACACCTCTTGAGGAGATGTTTACCGCTGCACCTCATGCTAGCCACCTCTTTTGACATGCTGAATTTGCTGTGGCATTGGACTAGTTGATTTTGTTTTGATGGCTCTTCCCACTCACTCTTAGTCCCATCTCGGCCAGTGCACTTCTCTGCCTCTCTTGTTCTGTATGTACCTTTTCACTTGCATCGATGGTAATCATGCGTTCATCCTCCAGCTCTACAGACTGGCAGATTTTTACACATTTTTCAAATGTCAGATGCTCATCTGTTAACCCTGTAATGTTTCCCCCTTGTTTAAAAGAAAATGGTTATCATAAAACATTTATGTACATCAATATAACATTATAAACTACACTTCACAATAATAGAGTCATTTATTATGGGGCAATAAATACAACAACAGAAAAAACCAATATTTCCTCAGTATTTGATTCAATTTACAAATACAATTACATTAGTTTTCAAATTTCATAGCTAAAATTTTAATGATATTGTTTATATTATTTTTCAGTTCTATCTTATTTAGTTCAGCTCGATGTAATTAGTAATGATTTCACTTAATGTGATCTTGGAAGTGTCCGCTGGTGTAAACTCTCCTATTCCACGTAGTTCTCTTCCTGGTCCCTCATGAAATGCTCCTATAACATTCTCTCTTGGCCTTGCTCCCATTTTCTCCGGTTTTTACTCCAGGATTGCTCTTTTCATGCACAACCTTCTTCCCCCTTTTTATTAACAATAATCCCCTTCTTTGTTTATTTTTCTCATCTCTTAGTTTCCGTTTCTCTCAATATTTTTAAATCTGCATTCCCTTGGTTTTATTGTTCTTTCTATATAAATTTATCATTTTATTAAATATTACCTATTTCCGGGCCTCAGGATAGGTGTTTTATTACAACCCTTTCGCTGCTGTGAACCTAGGATCCAACGATTGCCTGGCGGACTGCTGTGAACGTAGCTCCTACGTTCCATTGGCAAAGTCGTTCCAACTCACCGTTTACTTCATTGCCACACAGGGGCTGGGAAGTCTCAGTGGGTTGTTGACAACGAAAGGGTTACTAGCCATTTTTCAATGTCATTATTCACTATGCTACATAGAGTATTATCTCTCATATAACTGTTCTTCAAGACTCCAAATCCACATAAAGTACTTAGTTTCTTTAGTTCTGATAAATAATTACTGAATAATTCTCCACTTTCTTTATCTCTCATAAAAAAGTATGTGGCGCTCTACTGTCTCATTTGTGTGAAGGCCGTTTTACACGGTACATTTGTTTGTACAAACTCTTCCGTGAACTCTTGCATGAGTCAAAATGTATCGTGTAAAGCGGCAAATTGTATGAGCACTTGTGCGAATGCCTCAATGCCTGCACGGGAAATAGTACCATTTCTAATTTTGTTGAGACAAACGTACAATCTCACATACATATGTTTGTACAAAATCTTTAATCGTGTAAAACGGCCTTTAGGTGAGCATAATTTCTGAAAGGCATTCAACAACTTTTTTACATTTATTTTTCAATCCTCTTAGGTGGTGAATATATAAAAAATTTCTAGTACTTATCCCCTATAACATGCAAAAACACAGCAAATTTTCTTTCTTCATCTGAGTCTTTGTCTAGTTTTTTTAACTTTCATATACATTTAAAATTTTCACTTCCATCTGGTCCAGTTCTTTTTCAGGTTACTCTCAGAAAGTAGAGAAGTGCTGGACTCCACAGAACTGTGCAAAGTATGATCTTGAAATGACAATATATTTCTACTTTAATTTATTATGAACTGCGTCAGGCTATGATGTCATTATTTCAGGCAGATAAATTATAAGGAAGAGTAAGATGATCAGTGTTCTTTCAGAATATGACACTTGTATTACAATTGCTAACAGCATTCATTTCAACAGCAATAAAACTCGAAACAAAATGGCATAGTAGATAGATATATTGTTTGTAGGGGGGGCCTTCGACAGGAGCCCAGGTACTTAAACCTTGGCCCATTGTGCAACCCCATGCCTGTCTGCCACACACAGACAGGGGACAAGAGCGCCACGATAAAGGTATAAATGGTCACCCATCCAACACCTTCCGGGCCCAACATTGCTTAACTTTGGAGATCTTATGGGAACCAGTGTGTCAAAATTGCTGGGCTCTTGCCCAGATGGCATAGTAACTGGAGTATATATTGATAATCCTTGGCCTTTGCTTTGTTATAAAGAGAGAGAGAGAGTTTTTGAGTATATTATTGTTATTTGACCATATGATGTGCACACTACAAGGATCTGGAACCTCAGTCAGTGATTTTATCCACAAAGTACGAAAGATAGCCACCTGATCCATTAACCTTCTGACTGGGGGAAACATACATGTACGTATGTACTGGCAACTGCAGGAAAAACGTTTTTGTACGTTAGCTCTCTGTCTACCAGATCCCTCCGACCTTTCATATTTTTATTACCCAAACTCTTTCTTTCCAGTGGTGGACATTTGGGAATCCACCCTTTTTACCCAAACCACTCCCTTCCCACGCTCTTTAGAGATGGCATACCACCGCAAATAGGTACAACCCTTTCTTCTGATTGATTGCATAGTGGGTAATGGTCATCTCAAAAGTTAGTTGTCTTATGCTTGCGCCTGGCTCTATTATCAACGGATTTCTTTGGTGTTGGGTATCAAACTAAACAGAAATTGCAAGAAAAAAATATTGTTATATTTGTTTTTAACAATTACGCCTGTTAACAAATTTTCAAAATGTGTTAAAAGTCTCAATTATCCCTCAAAAAGTTCTGGTGCCCACCCCCTGGGATTCCAAGAAAAGGGTCGGGACGGGATTACAAGTGTCATATAACTGCCCGGCCTAAACCCGTACGAAGGAGGGACAGGCTCCGTCCGAATAGTTAGTCCCGCACAGGGTGGACGACATGTGCTCTAGCTGCAGCAGCCTTAGGGTTAAAAAAACTCGCCAATTAATCAGCGTGTGACAGGGCTGTTAGATTGATTTAGGTTGTGAGCCATAAGATACTGAGATTCAAAGTGCTTCAATGTGATTATTTGAGAAAGTCAGACAGTACGTGTTTGGGGACTGCGGACATGGTTATGGCTCTTTCTTGATAATGATAGCTATACTCGACCTGTTGGTCTTGCACAGACGTTCAGCAAGTGAAAAAGAGTAAGTCGCACTGTTATGTAAATGCCCAATGATTAATAATTACATTTTTAATACTTTTACATGGATTTTTGCAGTATTGGGACATGTTAACAGCATGTAGGCCGAAGTTTTTGCAATTATACCTGCTTTTTCATAACTTTTTTTTCTTATGTTTTGGTGTGTTGTTATATATTTAAGGTGCAGCATATGCATTTTCTTGAAGGTATCGCATAATTCCTGTGTTGCCCTCAGAACTTTTGAAAGGTGCCACCTAAGAATCATTCCACTCAGATGGCTAAGTACAATATATAAACAAATAATACCCAGAGTTGACTTTACTCATGAGAAGTATTCACAGTAAGTTTGGAGGAATTTATTGTTTGAGTTTCAGGTGTTATTATACAATATCTCTGTGTTGATAGCAATTGTGAAAAAAATACCGTTGGTGCATTATACGAAACACTATATCTTCATGTCTCAGAGCACCTGGAAATATGCATGTGTGTTTGTTTCCACTTAGTTTCCTTTTCTCTCATCCTGGAACCAATCATCTTGCTCTTGATATTCTAAAGCCATTGGTTGAAGGTCTTGTGAAATCATATAACATTTTCCATTCTGTATTTTGAGTCTTAGAATTTGTTAGTGCAATAACATGAATAAAGAAATGGATGTTATACTGTATTTAGGAATTGCCGAGCATGGCAATTGTATCCTTATGAAACATGATGTTTGTCATATTGTCATATTTTTCTTACATATAACACCTTCCTCTTATCTTTCCTTGCATAAAGGTAAGAAACATTAAAATGAAACATTTCTCTGTTAAATTTTGAGCAACCTAAATGTTTCTCCAGATTTATTATTAAATTTGCATTATTATTTACATTTCAGACACTTAATATGAGAAATGAATTGTATTTTATACATGATTACAAGCCTTAAAGTACATTAATCACATTCAAATGAATGTGGTTGTATAATATGCAAATAATGTTCTGTGTATTTTGTTGATGTTGGTCTTTTTTCTATCTTCTCATTGTCCCTTAACGATCTTTTGTTTAAACAACCTGATATTGTCTTGTTCCAATTTTCTTTTACCCATACTCTTAACTGTTTTATTAAAAATGATTATTATAATGTTTGGAGTGTATAATGTTATGCTTTATTATTCGTCAACTATTTATATTAAATATTCCATGCATGCAAATATTCCCAAAAGCAACAAATAGGCATAAAAAGCTAAAACGTTAACATGGGTATAATATGTGCCTCAAATGCATATCACAATATGATATGGATGATAATTATAATTGGTTATATATACGCATAAATACCTGAAATAAAATATTTTTATTCATCAATTATTTTGGAGGAAAACAAATATTAAAAATACACAAAAATATTCATCGATGTTGCACCATTGGGTAGTATAGTCACCTTGGCTTCCGTTTACGTTTCTTTGCGATTCTCATGTGGGTTCAGGGAGTGTGCAAATTTATTTAATTAAATTTTTAGTATCCCTGTGTGGGTTCATGAATATACATGCGTACCACACATGAATATATGTGTATATTCATGTGCGGGTTGGTGGAATTGGCTGTTCAAACGTACAAATTGTATAGTGAGGTGAATTAGGGAAAAACTTAGCAGAGAATACGAGAGTTTTATTATACGTTTATATTTGCTGCGGTAAAGCTTGTGGTTTCAGTTTTGTAGACTGTGGTGAAGTGGATATCGGGAAGAGCCATGGAACATATTCCCGGCAACGAGGAAACCCAGAAGAAACTAAAGTAATACTCTTAATTATTACATGTTATTTGTCTTAAGGGTGAATTGTGTCTTGCTTGCATTCTTTGTGAAACAAAGCCATGTATTCCATGTATTCAGTTTAAGTAAATATCTACATTTGAATTAAATATGGATTGCGATTTCATTCATTTACTACATCCCCAGGTTTTAAGATAGACTGTTTTATTGAAAGTATCCCTTACATGTAATGTGCTGAGTAACATTGTAAGTCATTATCAAATACATTGATTAACGAAAAAGAAAATTCATTTCAGTCGCAAAACCATGATTTTTTGCCCTAGGAAGAATGTTTTCTAGGAGTTCTGACGTTACCTATGAAATTTCAATCAGCATCACTAATCCAATACGTAGCATGAAGCTATATTGACGTGATAAATCAGGTTAAATTAAATTATTAATGTTCTTTGAAGCAGGTGTTCGACATTCTCAGGAGAAAGTATTGCTTCATGTACATTGGTATGCATATCAATTCAAAGTATTACATTTAGAAAATAGTGATCTGCTTCACATACCTGTTTAAAAAAATCAGCCTCAAGGAATGGCATGAACTGCCTGTTGTATGAACTTCACTATTTGATGAACATAATTTTAAAACAATCTTATTTTGTTGGGAATGTAGAATTATCATTTGAGAGTTAGTAACCCCTAATTTAGGGATAGAAGAGCTTCCTAGCGTGTAGAAATTCCATAATTGCTTCGAATATTCATAGCGAATTTCGGCACAATTATGGCCAGCTAATGAAATTCCAAGTGTGGCCACATTGGTAGTGGCCACACTTTGGCCAGGGGGTCGAAACCATGATGGACCCATAATGGCCACACACTATGGCCACAATGCTTGGCCATAGCTTGACCACAGTTTGGCCGCATTTTCTGCACCGACTGTGTTATCTGTCGATTTTCATGCTTTATGTTTATTTATCATTCTGTCTTTGATGTGAATTGTAACAGAACGTCTGTAAGTACCTTAAGTTAATCACAATACAAAGGCATCAAGTGAATTTTCCAACTCCTTAGAAAAATTGAGTTACCAGATGAAATAATATTAACACCTTTCCCAAGTATATTAAAAAAATGACATAAATGTGTGAACATTTTTGCAATTTTTCCACGAGTTTTGAAACTTTCTCTTGATCTAATCAATTTTTTTATGTTAGTGGGACCGGGTGATAATGGTGAATTAATGAGGTGGAAAGATCATTCTGATACTGGCAATTAAATTAGGTACTTCGTGTATATTTATCCACGCATTATATATCATTATACATTACTACCCAGATAGCAATGTAAGCTTGAATCAAGCTTGCCGCAAGCATATTCTTGCAAGCTGGTAAGCTTCCAACAAGCTTGCAAAAAACAAGCTTTAAGCTTGCGGCAAGCTTAAAAAAAGCTAACTAGTCTCCACGTAGCAAGCTTGCAAGCAAGCTTAAAATGCAAGCTTGCAGCAAGCTTAAAATGCAAGCTTTTGGCAAGCTTAAAATGCAAGCTTTTGGCAAGCTTGCAATTTAAGCTTTTAGCAAGCTTGCGCTTCAAACTGCAAAACAGTAGTTTCACCCTGGACAGCTCCCTAAAAACTTACCATCGGATCTCATCTCTAAATTCTTATTTACCTACCTATCTATCAACTACCTGCATCATATGCAATTCTTAACTGGAGAATGAATTTCAAGAAAGCTGTATGTATACGGCCATTACCGTGCGCAAATGTGTTCGCGAGAACTAACTTTTAAATTTCAATGCCGTGATAGTTTTTGGGAACGTACCATCCAATCGCGATAACAGTTTTCAGTCATTAATAAATTGATACCTATGTTGCCAAATTAAATGAATATAAAGTCAATAGTAATGAGAATAAAGAAGATGTTTTCCAATTATTACACATTTGTTTACATTTCAATATGAAGACAACTTACTCGCGGAAATGTTAAGAACGTGAATATGCATGTATTATCAATGTTACGAACGTGGAAATGAGAAAACTAATGAATGTACCAATAAAAGCATTTCAATAATTTAGTATATAACAGCATTTAATTACACAAAGCTATCAATGAAGCGTTGTTACTGGCAGAACCCAAGTCTCTCCGATTCGTTACAAAGCTTCCCATTTATGCCAAATTTGCGGTCGAAGAATGAACCACAGGCTGAACATTTTGCTATATTTAAGGAATATATTTCATGAAATAAAACAAAGGATACACATAGTAAATATTTAAAGAATGAGTATTTATATCTTATAAATAATCATTCACATTCCTTATACAAAACAACGCAGCACGGCGCAGCAAAACATATGCCCGAACAGACGACATAAATACTGATTATTTTACACAGACCTTTAGATATGTTAATAGGTAATAATCCGTTAAAAGTATCAAGGTACCTATATAATGAAGAGATTATTACGTTTATTATCCATGAATAAATGCACTTCTAAGGCCATTAGACGAAAATTGGCATTCAATTTCAGGCATAGAACTTCATTTGCCATTTAAGTGATGTCATAGCGTTTTATGTATTATTCTGCAACGAGAGCCAAATTATGCGATATAAATCTCTGCTCAAAAGTGTGTGGTGATGTACCAGGTATCGAACTCAAACCCTTTTAGGCACTATAAAAATTATGCGATCGCATAATGTGCACATCTCTGAAGATGCAAATAAGATTTTCACATGTGTAGCCATGGCGTACCTGTGCACAATGTCCAATATTAACTAACTGAAAAATGGAATGAACCGGCGCTCACGCATTGTTTGAGTTCAAACGTAGATAGTGGCGTTGCGCTAAGGGAGAAAAATATTCAAGGTATGCAGACTTGAGTCAAGCCTGCCATGGCTGACTTGATGCAAACTTGAATTACGCTTGCCGCGGCAAGCTTGCCATGGCAGACTTGATGCAAACTTGAATTACGCTTGCCGCGGCAAGCTTGACATGGCAGACTTGATGCAAACTTGAATTAAGCTTGCCGCGGCAAGCTTGCCATGGCAGACTTGATGCAAACTTGAATTAAGCTTGCCGCGGCAAGCTTGCCATGGCAGACTTGATGCAAACTTGAATTAAGCTTGCCGTGGCAAGCTTTGGCAAGCCAATATCTAAGCTTGCGGCAAGCTTACATGCTATCTGGGTAGCTGAAGGTACCCGTTGAACTTCAACGGATGAGAAAAACGTTGAACTTATTTTATTAGAAAACCACAAAACCTGAAGAATACTGTCAGCGTGATCATTTGAGGTGTTCGTATGCTATCTTGTTTGTTGTGATCGTTGTAATTCGTTCATTTTCAATTTCGTGCACGGAGAGTTGAGTGATTGTTTTTCCTCTTTAATGCACGGGAAAACCCTATAATGGGCCACGAAGACTCATTACTACTTAATAAATAGCACCTAGGTTGATAGATGGTGACCTCGTACCTCAAGTTTGCTTGAGCCATCTGCTGAGTGAATAACAGCTTGATCACTTCCCTTGTGTAAATAAATACATTTGCATTCAATGACTTAATTGAGTTCCGCCATTCAACGTTGATATGTGCGTTGAGTATCTTAACCAGGATATGAGAGTAGAGTATAATCCAGCGGTTGACAACGTCAAAAGGAGCATTTTCAATAGTAGCGATGTTTATTTGTCCTTTGAATCCTTCAATACACGGACTATGCCTTTGGCAAAAAGGGTGGCTATATTCATTGTTTCCTAAATCATAATCATTGGTTACAAAATTAAAAATCTATGGTGATCAGCCTTAGTGTACTTGCCAATTTTCGTGCACCGATGACGTCCATTGCGCAGAATATCCGTTCTTCTTATGGGTAAGAAGCATGTAGTGACACAATTATAATTTCCGCCATCTTCAAACAGATTGAAGTTTCGAAACAGATGGCTCAATATTTGAACCAGAATTTTAGCTGGTTACCCGTCAGTAGGTTTGGTTATGATGAAATTTGTGCGGTTCTTAGCGTAATCCGAGAACCACCACGGGGAGATATCATGAGATTCCTGGTAGACATGTATTTGAGTATCCAAGGCTAACCATTGTCGTTTTTCATGCAAGGACTCATTTTCTCGCAAAGAATCACATTCCTCATGCTTTAGAAGATTTTTTCAAAAGGTTACCTTTTATTCTATTAGGCATGTTTATGTATATATTTTTAAGTCAAAGGAGGGGAAACACAGAGGCAAGTGAGAGACTCTAATAGGCAACTCGATGATTGAATGAATGTAAGTAAACTGCATTTTAACACGTTCAAGTACATATACAAGGTGTGATCAAAAAAAGACCGGACTGATTTTATAACTTGTTTATTTCGACGGATATTCGACATACTTAATCGAACTTGTCGCCCTTAAAGTACATGCCTTGGCTGACGGCACACCTTTGCCAACATTTCTTCCAGCTCTCGAACCCTGCCCGGTAAGCCGCTTTTGGGATCCTCTTCAGGTCCGCCGTACAATTAGTTTTCATGTTCACAGTAGAGTCGAATCGGCGCCCTCTCAAGGTTGATTTTAACTTTGGAAACAAAAAAAAGTCTGATGGAGCCACGTCTGGAGAGTACGATGGCTGCGGGATCACGGAAGTTCTGGTTTTGACGAAAAACTCTGTCACGATCAGCGCCGTGTGAGCCGGCGCGTTATCGTGGTGGAAACGCCATGCATTGTTTCTCCACATGTCCGGCCTCTTTCGGCTCACTGCGACCCTCAACCTCTTCATAACCTCTAAATAGAAATCTCTGTTGACGGTTTGACCTTGAGGGACGTATTCATGATGAATCAGCCCTTGCCAATCGAAGAATCACACCAGCATGACCTTCACATTGGACTGGGACATGCGAGCTTTCTTTGGTCGCGGAGAAGACTGAGAAGACTGGGCCTTTGTCTCAACATCAGAACCGTAAACCCAGGTTTCGTCACCGGTTACGATGGTTTTAAGAAACTCTGTGTCGGCTTGTTGAATCATTCCACATGTCTCCGCAGCACTTTTGCCAAGTTTGAAACAAAGTTTCACGCACACACGCTGTTCCTCTAGCTCCTTCATTGCTGCCGTAGCACGGGGCGACGAACAGGTTAAGACATGTACCACTGCTGCTGCGTAACGAATTGACGTAAACAAACACAACACCTCTCGTTTTAGTCGTCAGATGTGTAGCTAGATGGAGCACTGTGTCTCGTTTCGATCCGTTGAACGGTTTGCGCGGAATAAAATCAGTCCGGTCTTTTTTTGATCACACCTTGTAAATATCTCGTAAAGTTTATGTGGGAATTGGTCTAAAGAACAGTTTGCAATCGTAATGATAGGCAGACGGTTCCACTACGTGTATTACATGATTTCACAGATATTACGGTTGGAGAGACATTATTTGAAATTTTTGATATGTATGTGAAACATAAACTCACAAAAACTGCCCTAAATGAATGGCTGCTTTTGATCACAAGGATTCTGCCCACTCCTCATAATTTCCCTGTTAGAAAATTCCGATTTTTTCAATTGCTAACCAATTGCTCAGGTGATTTTAATGCAGAAAGCCACAGATATTGTTGAGAATGTTTTAGTTATTTGGGGCCTAATGAATCTAATGCTGTAAAACAGTGTTATGTATGTGGATCAAGTAAGGTATTTGGGAGATTCATCAACATTCCTGTGAGTGATACAATTAAACATCTTCTTGAGAGTGAAAAACTCTACAAGCACTTGATTCAAGGTGGTCAGTTTGATGGAGGTGTATGTTATATTGTTGATGAAGCAATGTTCCTTTCACCATTATCTCCATATGATGTCCATTTGATGTGGAACACAGATGGTATCCCAGTGTTCAAAAGTTCAAAATTTCAAATTTGGCCTATTCTATTTACCATTTCTAATGTGCCCCCAGGAATGAAGATGGAAACTTTGCCATTGGCTGGGCTATCCCATTTAAACCCAAGCGGTCGAAAACGACCAGGGTACCATTTTATCCCAAGCGGTCGAAAACGACCTTGGTGGAATTTCTTTGCTCCACACGCCGGCAATCTCGCAATGTACCTATAACACAACTTACATGTAACTGTAGATATCTGGGAACGATTTGGGATTGAGATCCCGCAAATAAGTCAGTGCAGTAGAGATTTCTGACTCGTGAACTTCGGGAAGCGTTTTCTTCATTGTCATGTCAGGAAAAATGGCTCCATAAGTCTTGTTTTTTTCATTTTTTCAATATCAAATAACTTATTTTTATAATAAAAATGGTCTCTTTAACTATACAAGCTTGAATTGCGTATTTATCTAGAGTCCTATCCAGCCTAGAGCTTAATTACTACTAAGCGGTCGTTTTCGACCACTTGGGATAATACATGCTATATTTGCTCATTTATCGTAGCGAATCGCGAGGTGAAAAATTTGTCGGCCCATTGTTTTGGCCGTGGGTTTGAGACTACCCATCGCTCTGAAAGATTAAAATTCTCTAAAACCCTTTGGTACATAGTTTGATTGCCGTACAGCCTATTATTTTTATGTTCTTATGCTCATATACTCAAAACTATGCACATGTTTTCTATTTTGTTTAGAGGGAAATGTCTCACCACCGCGAAGCAAAAAACTTCGAAAATAGAGGAATGTGGACGCTTGAATGACGATGATATTCCCGATTCCATTTATGCATTGCCTCCAATCGTAACTTCAGCTGAGACTGATGAAGACTCTGGAGAGGAGGACGATTTCGATCCGTATATATTGAACCGTAATCAGTTGATGGCTCCGGCGGAAGTGTCTTTTGGTGAACGTGATGATAAGTGTGAAGGCATTCCTTATGTAGAAAGTGCAAAACTTCTTAAGAAGGGAGATTTCTGTGATATGCATCCTATACCAGTGCCTGGAGATCAATATTTCCTTCCTTCTCTAACTATTTCGGAATATTCAGAGACAATCGACTTCGTGAAATTATTTCTCAATCGAGAAGTATTCGAGGATTTGGTGTAATACACATCAATGTATTCCTCTAAAAAACAACATCCTCCATGTGACTAGTGATGATATGTATGTGTTCAGAGGGATTTTACTTCTATCGGGCTATAATTCATGCCCTCGCCGAAGAATGCATTGGGAAAATAGAGCCGACACCGAAAATATGCTTGTGAAATACACCATGAGACGGAATCAGTTTGATGAACTATTTCCCAATTTTCACGCTTGCGATAATTTCAAATCAGACGTTTGTAAATTTTTCATACGAGTAGCTCTATTAGAGCGTTTTTCATCAATTGATGAATCCATAATGATAAAATAATTCGGAAAACATTCCTGCAAGCAGTTTTTGAAGAAAAAGGCGGTACGTTTTGGTTGTAAAGCTTGGCTTTTGGCATTCAAATCAGGATTCTGTCTGCCATTTATGTAATATCAGGGAAAAGAGTCTTCCAATGACAAGAATAAGAATGAATTTGGCTTTGGAGGTTGTGTTCTTTTCAGTTTTATAGATTTACTGAAAAAATCATACCCAGGATTTTATTTTTCCTTGTTTTTTGACAATTTTTTACCAGCTTTAAAGTAATACCACAACTCTCAGAAAGAGGAGTAGGTGTTACTGGTACTGTTCGTGAAAATCGAACGGAAAAATGCGCCATCATATCAGAAAAGGACACGAATAAAATGGAAAGAGTAATTATTGACAAATGCGTTGAAAAAGAAAGAAATATTATCGCAGTAGAATGGAAAGATAGCAATACAGTTTTACTTCTCTCAAACAAATTTGGCCTTTATCAAGAGCAACGTGATATTCCTTGAAAGAAAAACGAAAATAATTAAAATTTACAACAGATATATGGGTGGAGTGGATCAAATGGATATCATATTTCCAGTAATCAGATAGGTAAACGCAGTAAAAAATGGTATATGCCTATTTTCTTTTGGACCATAGATGTAAACAATGCATAGCTCGTCTGTAGGTCGAATGTGAGTAGGTGGGATAAGCTAGAGTTTTTACACCAGGTTGTTTATTCACTCTGCAAAACCTATGGTACCAAGCGAAAAGTCACTGCTCTAGACGAAAAGTAGAGTATTATTAAGTAAAGTATAGTGTAAATATTTATTTTTATTTAAACATTGGATGAAAGAAATAAAACCCTAAGTTAGCAAAGGTAATTTTTAATGTGTTTTCTTATGTATATGATAGAAAAAAATATTGGGGAAAAGTGGGAGTTGACGTGTCATTTTATGCCCCATTATCCCAAGTGGTCGTTTTCAACCTCACCAGAAAAAATAATTTTTCGATTAAAATTTAAAATTTTCAGAGTTTATGTGTCACTTGTACAACATTAAAATACATAATTAACTTCCTGTACGCCAAAAAAACAATTTTGGAATTCTGGGCATTCGGAGGTATTACCGATTGCACAGTTGTGGGCTTAAATGGGCTATGGTGTGGTCCAACTAAGCCAAGCATGAACACTTTTCTGCAGCCGTTTTCCAAGGCACTGCGTAGTTTACATGTTGATGGACTGTCTTGGTTTCACCCAGAACAACATTCATCTGTTTATTCTAAGGTTAATACTAATCTTGTTGTGGTTGATGCTAAAGCTCGCAATGAAATGCAAAACTTAGTGGCTTGCAATGGCTATTATGGCTGCTTTTTTGTGAACATCCTGGAGAGATATTGGAAACTCAGAAAGGTCATGTCATTGTGTACAATTACTTGGAAGGGGGTGCACCCTTGAAAGATGGTGAAAAGATGTTGAAACAAGCTAAAGCTGCTGCTGAGAAGGAAAGTAGTGTTAAATAAGTGCTGGGCCTCTCCTGTTTAGCATTTATCCCTGGCTTGAATTTATCAGCATAATTCGTACCAGATTATATGCATGCAGTGGCTGAAGGGGTTGTCCGCCAATTTGCAAGTTTGTGGTTTGATTCCAAGCTTTGTAAACAGCCCTTTTACATTAGGTTGAAATCTGATGAAGTCAATAGGAAATTTTTGTCAATTAAACCTACCAATGACGTTCTACGGGTACCTAAAAGTTTATCACTCTTGAAATATTGAAAAGGACCAGAGTTAAGAAATTGGTTGTTGTTTTACTCCCCCTTTTGTTTGGTCAATGTACTCCCTGTTACCTTTTATGAACACTGGCTGTTACTGGTGGGAGCTATTTTTCTGCTTCTTCAGGAAAAGAATCCACAAGATGATATAATGTCGGCAGAAATTTGTTAAATTCTTTCTGTGCAAAAGCTGAAGAGCTGTATGGAAAACGCCACATGTCATATAATGTACATCAATTGCTACACTTAGGAGATGCTGTTAGAAATTGGAGGCCACTCTGGGCTTCATCTTGTTTCATGTTTGAAGACAAGAATGGACAGTTGCTCTCACTCATTAGGGGTACACAAAGGGTAAGTGAACAACTTGTGAGTGCAACAAAATTAATTCGCTCATACCACATGCTAAAACATTATATTTCCAGAAAAATAAATGGTAGTACTAAAACGTAGGCCCCTGTGGTTTGCCTTGATACTTTTTTTTTGGGGATATTGCGACCAAAAGTGAAAAAACTGTTGCACGATGTGTTGGGTGGGGTTGAGGGTCTAATAATTTATTGCAGGGTTAAAATTCACAGCAAGGGAGTGTATACCTCTAGATTTTATAGCAGGGAATGGGTACGCTGCAGCAACATGGTAATATTTATGGGAGAAAATCTGGCTCTAAAATATTGCTGTATTGAGTGTTTTGACTTTTCAACTGACTCCACTTATGCAGTTATTCGTGATTTTAAAGTCAAGAAAACTTAGTGTTTTGTAAACAGCTATCATAAATTTAGATTACCTCATATTAAAAAAGTGGATTCCACTAATGTTTATGAATTAGTGAACTGCAATTATCTGTTATCTAAATTTTATATTTTAATGATTTGGCAGTGGAGTTTCCAAACTCATTTGAAAGAAATCTGTGACGTTGGTCGTCGAGTTATTGTATTCTTTGTATTTCTCTTTCCATAAAATAAAAATTTCATGTCATATTGTATTAAAGTTGATTCATTTTTCTTTTGTGATTTCTATTTAATAGAAAAACTTTAAGAAACAGCTATGAACCAAGCTCCACTAAAGTTTAATATTTCAATATTTATGTATTCATAGCATCACTAATGTATATACATTAGCCAAGAGAAAACTTCATCAGTTGGAAGGTATATCTTCATTATATAAGTTGTATACTCCTGAAATATATTATCAACGTACTTTGTACAGACTGATTTCATTACAAAAACTTAGTTGAGTTTGAACCATATCTGTAAATATATTGAGTAATATTATTTAGAGGGTTCATAAATACTATCTTTACTTCAGCTGTCAAAATTGTTTCTATAGATCTTGATTTGATGTCAATCGTGGAAGAACATGGTCTTGATAATATTGTTTCATGAGTTAGCCTGTGGATGGATTGCCTTTGCACTAATATAGGAATATTTTAAGTTGGGGAACTATAATACCCTAAATTTACTTCAGTTAGTAAGTAGTTTTTTACAGTAGTTTTCTCAGCTGTTACAGCACCAGATATGCAGATGAAATAGTAAAAAGAAGGCACTATTAGGTTTAGATCTGCATAATATAAAATACCAATTTTGAGCTAATAAATCTCATTTGAGCTGGTATATAAGCTTCATAAAGGCTGAGTTCATTCAATAGCACTTACATAAAGTTTGAACTCAGCCTTCAGAAACATTGTATTAAATTGTATATAGATTTAATGAAAATTGCATAAATTTGTATACAGATTGTATAGACTGTATACCGCCTGTATTTTTTCATAAAGCTATGGCTGAATACAATTGGAAAATTATACATGTCTCCATACATTTTATACATTTCTGTATACATTTTATACATGTCTGTATGCATTTTATACATGCCTGTATACAATTTATAAAAATTGTATAGACTGTATACAGCCACGGCTGAATACAATTGGAAATGTATACATGTATTTATACATGTCTGTATACAATTTATAAAAACTGTATACAATTGCGAATAAGAATGTATAAAAATTGTATACAGGTTTATACAATTTTTTCATAGGGGGAACCTTTCCGGAATATTGAGAGATTCAAGATTCTAAACAGCAAATGGTTAAGGGGTGTGTTAAGGGGATTTTATGGGTTACAAATGGATTACACACTATGAAATAAATAAATACACAATGTTGAAAATATGTTTAATTCGACCAATTAAAAAATCAGTTTAGGCATAATATTTTAATTCATGTACTTCCATTATGATAAGTAGTCTTGAGATTTACATCTTCTATATGTTCCTTTTTACAAACACACTTCAATATGCTCTCAATTCATTTGTAGCCTAATACTAGTAAAACATTAGCCTTATTTTGAGTAATAAATATTCACGTATATATTATCTACAAACACTACCTTTTATTTCTGTCATTGATCTAGACGCACGTTAACATATCTTGGTGTCTACCTATGTTCGAGTATCTGACTGCTGATCAATCCCCCTACATCCATTTATTATGTCAACAACTGATGTTTAACTAAGAATGAGTATTGTCATGTCAGTTTTTAGAGCCATGTTCATCTTGATTGCTATTTTAAATGAAGATTTTCATTTGTTTTTCGTTTTTTCATCTAGATATCTGATTCTTCATATCTTCATCTTGAAAGTCTATTCTCACCTTATCGATCATCCTTTCCTCTAAGAATACTTTCGCCCCTCATCACAAGCACCGTTCGAAGTGGGCCACCCCCTCAGTGATTATTCCTCAAGCACTCTTCTCTTCACCCATCCAGAATGGAATTTCTTCCCCTCTCCATCCACTTTCCTCTCCCATCCATACAGAGGTAAACATTTTATGCAATGAATCCATGGCGAAAATATTGTAGAGGGAAGCGGATACGAACCGTCGACGAAGCGGAGATTTAACCGTGCACGAAACGAATCGGAATGTGAACAAACGGTAACTAAACCGTCTCCAAAGCGAAAAAAAATAATTTGCCAATAGTCCCTCATTTGTATAAAATGTATACATTTTATACAAATGTATACATTTTATACGTTTCATTTTTGTATAAAACCCTGTATAAATTTTATACAAAATTTTGTATACATTTTATACAGGGTTTTATACAATTTTTTCATATTTTTTCAATTTTTTCTATATTCCAAATGCTTCTCTTATAGAAATATATATCTTTGTGCGGTCAATAACTTCATTTGTACTGAGGAAAGTATTCGGTTCCCTCCTCATACAATCAACAAGCAAACCTTGTCGACGGGAGTTGGAGTCTTCATGTTATATTACGTCAAACAACATATAATACCTTGAGATGTCCACAGAAAAAAATTCAGCTGGAAGAATGATATCTTCTTAAGTCCCTATGGAGATGGAATCCCTATGAAACTGCATAATAAGTGCTTACCTTGAGGGAGCCGGAACTGATTCCAGATATTAAACTTTGGAAATGCATGCATTTTATTTGCATCGCAGAGAGTAGCCATCTTTTGAAGAAGGAGCCTGTATTAAACATCGTAATTAATGCCTACCTTAAGCGAGCCGGAACTTGTTTCAGGTAATAAACTGTGTAAAACCTTGATGACGATACGGCCAGTCTCTCTACATTAATGGGATTTTGAATATGGATCTTTGGGAAAATACGCTTTATATAATAAAAACTATGAGATTCCCCTCTGATTTGCACTCATGCCAGATAATTAGCTACGATTAGGTCTGGTTGGGATGAGTTGGGATAGGTGAGTAATTTTAGTCGTATTGGGTTGAAGTTTATTGCTAAAATTGACATTTTGTTCCATTTTTCACTGTGCTAGATCGATTTGAACGACACTCCTTTCTTCTACTAGTTCTTGGGTATTATTATTGGGGCCATTACTCGTGACTTGTATTGAAGCTATATCAATGTCTAACTGCAATGTAATAATTTAAAAAATTCGAGCTAGAACTGCGATTATTCGAACATTGTGACGAAATTCGGTGACTCTAGTCGTCACTTACAGCCCAACCAGGCCAAATAAGAGACATATTTTTTTTAGGAGTAGCCTAGGCTCCATGTCCTGGAGTTATATATGACACAGTTGTTGCTGTAATTTTTTTAATGCAGACAATACGCCTCAATATGGACTTACCATTAAAGGTAACATTATTAATAAGTCTAATTTTTGCTGTATGCAGTATTTAATGATTCTATGGATTGTTAGGAATGAAAAGGATATCAGTTGCTTGTACAAATACTCCATTCGCAGTTTTGCTGTCATTTACTTGATCGAATATCTAATACCTAAGTAATCACAAAATATGTATGCACATTTCAATAATATACACTATTTCACTATTTCTTTTTAATTTAACACTATTATATTCATACCTTATGTATTAAAATTGAAAACGTTTATGTGAATTAAAGATATACATATGTTGTTATCTCTGCTCTTTTGAACAACATACGACAAATCAGCTGATGTTTATTCTGATCCCTGTCAAGTCAAATAATTTTTCCCACGTGGCTAATTTCCAAACTTTGGATATATAATCTATTTTCTATCAAGTGATATGGATGAAAGGCATCAACTGGAAATAAGTATTAGCGTGCATATTATTATTAACATAAATTACTTTATTTTGACAGGTAGAAGTACCATGTAGTCCTATTTTACATTTGCATACATAACACAACATTTCCTTGAGCTAATTTGAGAAAAGCCTACCTAGGCACCACCCAAACCAACATATCAGTGTCCAGAGGCAAAGAACCCACCTCCTTACCACAGAGTCCTGAATATTGGAAGAGTAGCATTACCTGAAGTAGCATTCGCTCATTATAGGTCAGCAGCTTAAATAACAGCATAAGGAATAGGCTTGATTTTCATAAGTTTGTCTTTTAATGTTTATTTTTCATTTTTTCAATAAGTTAATGTTATTGGTTTACATGGAGTGTAGGTCTACGTGTATGAAGACACCTGGAACACAAGAAAGGAGGATGATTATAAAGATCAGGTACGACCGTGTGTGGGATCAGATGGGAGAGGACAGTGGATGGAGAGGGGAAGAAATTCCATTCTGGATGGGTGAAGAGAAGAGTGCTTGAGGAATAATCACTGAGGGGGTGGCCCACTTCGAACGGTGCTTGTGATGAGGGGCGAAAGTATTCTTACAGGGCAGGATAATTGATAAGGTGAGAATAGACTTTCAAGATGAAGATATGGAGAATCAGATATCTAGATGAAAAAACGAAAAACAAATGAAAATCTTCATTTAAAATAGCAATCAAGATGAACATGGCTCTAAAAAACTGACATGACAATACTCATTCTTAGTTAAACATCAGTTGTTGACATAATAAATGGATGTAGGGGGATTGATCAGCAGTCAGATACTCAAACATAGGTAGACACCAAGATATGTTAACGTGCGTCTAGATCAATGACAGAAATAAAAGGTAGTGTTTGTAGATAATATATACGTGAATATTTATTACTCAAAATAAGGCTAATGTTTTACTAGTATTAGGCTACAAATGAATTGAGAGCATATTGAAGTGTGTTTGTAAAAAGGAACATATAGAAGATGTAAATCTCAAGACTACTTATCATAATGGAAGTACATGAATTAAAATATTATGCCTAAACTGTTTTTTTAATTGGTCGAATTAACCCTCGCCACCTGTTACTAAAAAAATTACATCCTACCTACTTGGGGTCTTTTTTGACCCCATCGTGAATATTATTTTTTTTAGAAATAATTATTTTCCAATGACTTATATTCATGCGTTTTTAAATTAAATACATTTCACATACATTAACAGAAAAATACCACAGCATAATATGCATTGCTTAATTTACAAAAAAATATTACAATTCCTTAGATAGCATTCGAGAATGAAATTACGTTTGAGATAAGAGAGTAATATTTAGCTTTGAGTAATGAGGATTAAATTTACCCAACTACGTATTTAAGTACGTAGTGTAATTAGCTGAATACAGTATAGCATAAAATATTTAAACACTTGTAATATAATGCCAAAACTTTTTTCCGAGGAACACAAGTATTGAGAATCACCAACAACTAATTTAAAAGAATAGACTTCTGCTGGGAATAATTATTTCCAAACAAATCGCAGTAAAAATAAAATCTTTTACAAAATTTCATGACCCAAAAGAATTATGCTAAATTTTAATCTTTATCTTCATCTCCACAATAATTACTGTTGAATTGCATACAGACGCTTCTTTGTTGAACATAATCACCGCAAAATCATTGCAGTGAAACTCTTACGATGGCAAATGGAACATCTCCCACGCTTATTCTTCGACACTATTTTTCTGTCATTTACCGGCAGAATACTGCCAATCACAGCATGTTTGAAAGTAGTCTGAATTCGATATTTTGGCATCCGGTTTTTCCTACTCAAACTCAGCTTTTTCCACACACTGAAAATGTCCTGGGAAATCTGCGTCCACCCTGATGATATTCCTGGATAATATTTATCCAGTCGTAGGTATTTGGTTCCATAGCATCCCAATTTTTTTCCATCCTTACTCATTGTGCAACGTGAATCTCCATCTTTGATACATACGCCTTGGAATTCCTTATGATACTCATCCTCCTCCTGGTACTCTATTTCCACCTCTGTGTTGTCTTCCTCTGTTTCACATCAACTCTCAATTTTAAATGTATTCTTCATCTAAGACAAATAAATCATTTAGGGGTTCGTTCTATCTGTACCCAGGAGCACATTTGACTCTTAAGGCTGTCATAATTAGGAATTATTCTTGTATGACCTGTGCCTGTATTAGAAAAAAGGAGATATGCATATAAATACACCCGAATCAGTAGGAGTTGCAATAATATCACACTTTGCAAATAAAACAGTTCTAACCATTCAAAAAATACATATGACGTTGACAATGTGAGTTTTTTTTGCTTTCTCCTTAATCCACTAGGTACACTATTTAAAACTCATCGATTCCTTCCATTCCCTCACAAAAATATTTTGATTATTTCTTTACGAGAACTGAAAAAAGGAAAGTGGAATTAATATTTGCTTCAAAAACTCCATATTACCTAGTAAATACATGAATCAGAACAATCTCCCGTAAAGGACTTAAACGTAGTACAAAAGTAGTGTTAACATTAAGAAAGTAGTACCTAAGGGTTCACTAATAACACCAGTTCCGGAGATACTCTTGAGCAAGGATAGCTATGACTTCTGCAGCCGTCGGAGGAGTGACCGCGAGTGACAACTCTCACTGTATAAGCCGAGCTCGTATCAAAGGCCGAATACTACAAAGTCAAAATACGAGTGGAGAGAACACTTGACAGTGTATTGCTGAATATAAATAAAACACACTGTTGATGACGTATCAGCTCTGCGAAGATAAAAGTTAGATTAGAAGTTGCAGAGCAATGAAGTCTTTTAAAATATTCGGAGGAGCGACCAAGAGTTACTAACTTTCTCTGTATCAGCTGAGCTCAATTTCAGTGGACGAAGATTACGATGTCAAAATGCACGTGGAGAAAACATTGACGGGGTGTCATGAGAAGATGCAGAGCAAGTTGAAAACATGGTATGCTATCAATCACTTTTAAGCATTCAGCTGGTTTTATATAATGGGGTGAGGTGAATGTGATCGCTTATGCGTTAGTCTCCAAGTTCACCCATTTGGAAACAGCTGATATATAATAGATTTTTCACTTGATTATTAAAGCCTCTATTTGTTTCACAAAGTTAAAAGTATTTTTGACACGACGGTGTATATTACCGGAATATATAACTCGGTATCTTATACAAGGGAAATACATCCAGAGAATCCATATCTATACGATCTTCTCTTCTAATAATTTTGAAATTCAGTATATTACACGGTTTATAACAAATTATGCTAATATTTTTTCCTTACATGACAGAGTCATGAAAAAAGCTATTTTTTATTCAATAATTTCTCAAAGAAGATGAAAATTCATCTCCTAGTATTGATGTACGTTCGGGCAGATATTAGTTCCACATACCCTACCTGGGGTCAAAATTGACCCCAAGTAAGAAATTATTTTTTTTAAGGTTGACTGCGGCAAATGTTTTAAAAATGAAAAATGGAGTCGATGCAAAAGTGTTTTATCGGAGAATTCCTAAAATGTGATACATATAACTGTAAAAATTAATTAGTTATTCAACTTTTTCTATGAGCTGGGGTCAAAAAAGACCCCAGGTAGGTAGGGAGGGTTAAACATATTTTCAACATTGTGTATTTATTTATTTCAAATTATTTTTACTCAATAATGGACCCAATTATATTCAAATATATTGATTTATTTGTGCTTGCAACATTTTCATTCCACCTTCACAATTAAATTTAGATGAAACAAGCATGACACTATAGTATTAAAAATTGTTCAGCTTGATTTACTGAGTAATTATGCATATCCTTCAAAGTTGCAACATATCATTAAAAAATTATAAACACTCCATAAACACTTCATTTTTGGCTATGTAATTCACAGAAATATGAAATGATGGAGAAAATCTAACTTTATGGGAGAATTTCTCAAAAAAACAAAAGCTGGCAGAATGCCCAATGGCAAAGATGGTTAAATTTTTTGACCAAATTATTAAAAAATTTGTATACGTTGTTAGTACACAACCTTTAAATGGATCTAATGTCAAATTCTATCCTCCTGAAATTTCATAATCCTTGGTGTGTTTGTATGCATAAAAGAATCGGTAAAGTTTTGGGATCGTTTGTTAAAAATTTAAATGTAAACTAAACCAAATGCAAGCACCGTTTCTTACAAAACATTATCAAAAGTTTAATAAAACTTACTCTTATGTAGGCTAACGACTTAATTATCATTCGGATTCCTAACTCATGTCTACTTTATGGAAGCACTAACTGTATCAGTACATTCTCTCCAGAACAGTTACAATGTATTATTAAAAACCTATGATTCCCTTAGATAAGCCAATTATGTACAATTAATATATTTCAACTTTTGAGAATATCTGAGAAAGATCTTAATAAAGTTCCAAACAAATACTTCACCGCATTTGACGTTAACTTTAAGTGGCAATGAGACTTAGCTCCGTTTCCTTTAAGTCAACCTTTTAAATCTAATCCATTATAATGAAATATGAACACCACTATAAGTCAAGTGCAATAATCAGGATTAATTTTTCTTAGAAATCATGATGCAGAACTTATTTGTCATTCATATGTTTGAAATTCAGACGAAAGAGGAACATACAAAAAAGACTTTGCCGCTGTTTGAACCACAACGAACATATTCCTTACAATCCCTGAGCAATAATTTTCATCTTATTAGGGCACTTAGTCATCTAATTAAGTTCTTATTTCATCGCATAACGTTCCTTCCCATGTCACAGATAAACGATCATGAAACCATGAGTAAAATGTTCTCAGAACTGTGTCTGATAGATAGATTTACATGAGTACTCTCCTTATAGAACTCCCCACAGGATGTATCTTGTTGAATTCTTTTTAATCGAATGTGTCTGATGGAGTGTCCCCGTAACACTTCCCTCAACAGAAACCCTTTCCTACATGTGTCGCACTTGCAAGGTCCATAATCATTATGTAAGACCGAGTGTTTCATTAATTTACACTTATAATTAAATACCATCCCACAAGTGTCTCACTTGACAGGTCTCAAACCACTATGTATGACCGAGTGTGTGACTAAGTTATGCTTCAGAGTAAATTCCTTCCCACACTTCTCACACTTGAATGGTCTCAAACCACTGTGTATGACCGAGTGTGCAACTAAGTGTTGCTTCAAATTAAATCTCTTCCCGCATGTCCCACACTTGAAAGCTCTCAAACCACTGTGTATGACTGAGTGTTTGATTAAGGTACTCTTATCTTTAAATGCTTTCCCACATGTGTCACACTTGAAAGGTCTCAAACCACTGTGTATGACCGAGTGTTCGACTAAGTGTTTCTTCAGAAAAAATCCCTTCCCGCATGTCTCACACTTGAAAGATCTCAAACCACTGTGTATGACCAAGTGCGAGACTAAGTTATGCTTCTGAGTAAATTCCTTCCCACAATTCTCACACTTGAATGGTCTCAAACCACTGTGTATGACCGAGTGTGCGACTAAGTGTTGCTTCAGATTAAATCTCTTCCCGCATGTCCCACACTTAAAAGCTCTCAAACCACTGTGTATGACCGAGTGTTTGATTAAGGTACTCTTATCTTTAAATGCTTTCCCACATGTGTCACACTTGAAAGGTCTCAAACCACTGTGTATGACCGAGTGTTCGACTAAGTGTTTCTTCAGAAAATATTCCTTCTTGCATGTCTCACACTTGAAAGGTCTCAAACCACTGTGTATGACCGAATGTGTGACTAAGTTATGCTTCAGAGTAAATTCCTTTCCACACTTCTCACACTTGAATGGTCTCAAACCACTGTGTATGACCGAGTGTGCGACTAAGTGTTGCTTCAGAATAAATCTCTTCCCGCATGTCTCACACTTGAAAGGTCTCAAAACACTGTGTATGACTGAATGTACTTTTAAATTTGACTTCAGAGTAAATCCCTTTCCACATATCTTACATTTAAACAGTTTCAAATCGAGGTGCATTCTTGAGTGTTTTAGTAAATCGTTTTTTCTTTTAAACTCTTCCCCACAAGTTTCACATTTAAATGGCTTCAAATCTCTGTGTGAGACATAGTGTGCTCTAAATAATCTCTTAAATTTAAACTCCTTGTCGCATAATTTACACTTAAACGGTATTGAACTTTGAATTACAGAAACTCTTGATTTAAATCCCTTAAGGGATGAATCCACGGACATTGCACTAGTTGATGGCCTAATCCTTGAATTGTGACCTCTAACGTGATTGACTAACTTTTTTTTATCCGTACATTTTACCCCACAATAATCGCAAATGAATTCTGTACATGCCACGAGGAGTTTTTCTTGAGAGTCCAAATGCCTTAGCTCAGATGGCATCATGTCACCTAATTTGAAGGGATTGGTGATGTTTTCAACCGATTCAAAGCTTTCTCCTCCCTTAGCACTTAATTTTGTCATATTTCTCAGTGAGAATCTTCCAGGTAAACCACTAAGCCTAGTGTTTCTTCTAATTTTCTTTGTGATTTTTTGTTTTCTATCATTTCCTGGGTGACTCACTCTCTTCTCACACATTTTTGGACTTTCTTCTGTTATACTACAGCCATCTACCTGAAATGATGAAAATTAAAAAGAACAGGAAATTATTTTTTGCAAAATCCAATGCAGAATTAGTGATTGGAAACATGACACACAGTTGTTTACCATGTATTCTCGACTCCTACTATCTCCTAGGTAATAAACTTGAAAACAATATTCTAATTGCATTATTGTTGAAATTCAGATCATAAATAACTTTTAACTAGTGTCAATAAAGGGTGTTATTTTTTGGACCAAAAGTATAAAAAATATAAATGAATTTCTACAGGAAATTACTCTTACTCAAGCAAATAAGTAGTCAGTATTTTTTAATTTACCAGCCATGCCTTCATCAATAGCCTAGCATAATTTATATTGTATCTCTCGCCCTGAACACAAGAACTGAATTATTCCAACTGCTCGGCATACAATCCATGAGGTTAGATAATGCAATCAAGACTTAGACAAAGATATATAAAACACACAAAAAATAACGAGCACATATGTATATTCATACATTTAATGAAATTTTCCAAGTTTGAATTAGTGCCATCGTAATAATGCTGATTTAGCCACTAGAAGTTTATAGCTTTGTATCATGTCGTTCACCAGTAAATATGCCAAGATTCTCGCTAATATGCCAATACTAAACTCTATGCCAAGATTCTCGCTAATATAGTTAACTCTCTAACAGAGTAGATTGAAAGAGGTATTAAAGAAACGAGGAAAACGTTATTATTGGAATCAGGTTATTTTTATCGCAACAAAGAAATTTAGTCTTACTTCCACCGCGAAACAGTAATTGATAACTGGTTCAAAATTATGATTCAGTGAATCGAATGTGTTTTCCTAAGTATTCCAATATTTGAATGAGATAGCACCAAGCTACTTCAATCCGAAGATATTAGAAGTGAATATTGTTCCTTGCTCATCGCCAAACAAAATTTAAAATAAAAAAGCGCAGTTGCACACTAATAAGCATGTCGGAAGAACTTGATATGAAATGGGATATTCTGGAAAGCTCACTTTTTTAAAATGTAACCATTAATTAGTTACGGTTTGCGCATAAATACATCGCCCTTGAAAAAGTCTATACCCGAATACTTTTTGATGATAGGTGTGCCCTAAAATTTGAGCTTGAGATTACTGTCCACGCCACAATCTTGTAGACAAGTTTTAATCTGAATATCTCTTAGACCATTCATCTAATTTTCATGCGATGTACGTGTTACTTTTTGATACGTGTAAAGTATAAATTTAAAAAACAAATTTTGGACCTGTTTCTCGCGTTAGAGTAAAAATGACGCACTTGTTTAGCGCTACGGTGCCATGCGACACTTTGACGTCAAATAACTGCCAAGCAAAGCGTTTGTCAAAATCAAAATTTTAATACCAGCATATTTATATTTTTATAATATCACGTATGCGAAGTTTCAAGGTTGTATCTTTGGTACTTATCTGTATGCAATTCTATTTATTAGACTACCCTATTCTCGGAAACTATGCATCACGGCGCCATGGGGCTAAAACTGTCATCTTCCTCTTCAAATATCCCATATGAATCAGATATTATCATTTTGCTGAAGTAAACCTTATTTTTTATCAAATTTTATGTTTTCTGAAAATTTGGTATTTCTCAGTGATAATATGCAAATTTGGCATTTTGGATAAAAGTAGACACAATGTGTAATCCTAATTTCCTATTAAGCAACGGAATTCCTGAATTTTGAGAAATTTCAGTTAAAGCACATCAATGATAATAGTTTCACCATATATATACTTTTAAATTTTTGATCCACAAAATCTATAGCCCGAAGGTAAAAGGAGGACATTTTTTCTATTAAATACTGATTTCCTACAAAGTAAGTCGTTAGTCCAAATAAAACGTTATCGTTACAAAAATTTTCAAATCATGTTCCATTTTGCAGTTTTATAGAAAGCATAAGCCTTCATAAGATGGAGGAAGATAGAGGACTAGTCATAGGCCCTTACCACATTTCCCACCAATGGTGGCACAGAGATGACGGTATCGACTGATGCTAGCTTTGACTCATCTTCAGAAGGGTTCTGCACTCCCTGAGCCTCATCCTTAGCCAGGTATTCACTTGAGCGATTTTCTTCCTTAGCACCACACTGGAAAACGGAATGCATCGTTGGTAAATATATGAAGAAAGGCCATACAATCCATTCACCCCAAAACAAATAATTGGCCAACGACCCTCATTGATCATTATTCCAAGGGACCATAGGTTCCCTAAACTAACCGTAGTCTGTAGGTTCATGTCCCCACAGTTGATTAAACTACAGTATATTTTGCAGCTAGCACTATTGAGCACTTTGTACGGAAGCAGGAAATAATAGCCGCCCTAAAATTAAGTATGGTGAACTAAATGTCATCAAATGGATGGCTCCAAATATTCATGGAATGTTCGAAGCTCACAATGTTAATTAAATCTAGGGAGGAGGCTGCGGTTAGCGCTGATGTGGCGGAGAGTAGAGGGAGGAGCTGCCTTTTCTAATCGACAATAGCTAGAGCCCAAAAGACAATGTTTAATGCTGATCAAGTACATTTTTTTAAATAACCAGCCACCAGATGGTACTTTGAATGTGAGAGGCCTGCCATGGGAGGAAGATTGGTAAAGGGCGTTTCACATTCCTCTTTTGCTTTCATTGTGATGGGTCCGAGAAGATGTCACTGTTGGTAGTAGGCAACTATGCTAAACACCATTGACTGAGGCAGGCAAGGTGAAGTGGAAAGTATATATATTGAATAAAAAAACAAGATGGCATTTTTTCCACAAGTTCTACAAGTTTCGGTAAGAGGCGTTTCAACCATTAGGTCATCATCAGGTACAATACATTTATGAAAGGTCTGTGAGCCGTATGTATACCACTCAGTGTGGGGGGAAGGAATAATTAGGATGGGGAGGGGTTAAGTGGTTATTGAAATGACGGACGCTTGGGAAAAGGAATGGCGAGGATCGCGGAGTGACACAGAAACGTTTGTTCATTCAACAAGGTACTGCTTCCTCCCTGCACAATTTCCAATCTTTCTAACACGTCCAGCCTTTGTCACTTTCATCTCCACGTGGAGTATCTCTGGGTCAAATGTACAAGTGTGGCATTCTTCGAGGAGGTGTTTCGCCACGAGAGGGGTGGAGTCTCCCTTCTCCCAACACTGATTGTACTCCGACATGCGGGTGGCGAAGCTTCGGCCCCTCTGGCCAATATATATTTTATTGCAATCACAGCACTTCATTTTGTACACTCCTGAATGGAGAGGAGAGGAGTTTGTCATTAGTTCGGAACAATAACATTTCTAGAGTGATTGAGTTGTAAAAAGTGGTCTTAGTTTGTCTTGGTGGTAGTGGCCGCTAAATTAAACAACATCATCAGGAACTTCACTTCATTTTCCTCTAAATTCAGGATCAAGAACTCCATTCGCCTCACTGAGTGCCTTTTGAATCTCAACCTACCCCAGAGCTGTAGATAAGTTTCTTTTGATGTTGACAACCTTTTTAAGTCGGTCCCAATTGACGAATCAATGGAAATGACAAGACTTGTGCTTCACAATTCACGAATCAATGTCTTCCTTGTGGAGGAAATTCATTCCCTTTTAGTAACCTGCACCAACCAAAACTATTTTATTTTTAATGGCAGTTTTTATCACCAAACGGAAGGCCTTGCAATGGGTTCTCCCCTGTTCCCGTTGCTCGCTGAAATTTTTATGGCCAATTTTGAATATAAGCTTTTTAATTCTGGGCACTAACGTTTAAAAAATGTGACGTTCTGGTACAGGTATGTTGATGACGTTATCTGTTGCTGGTCGGGGAGTGATCGCCAGTGAAGCTGTTTTTTAAACCTTTTAAACAATCAACACCGTTACATTAATTTAAAGTTAAAGAAAGACAAAGGTGGACGGATGAACTTTTTGACCTGGAAATATCGATAATCAATGGCAAACTTAAGTTTGGAGTGTTTCGCAAAAAGTGCTATAATGACGTGGTTATCCCCAGAGACTCAATTTATCCAATGTCACATAAACCGGCAGCCTTCAATTCCTTGATCCATAGACTGATGTCCTTACCCCTTCAACCCCCAGAATTCCAAACACATCGCTTTATGCAACGGTTATAAAGACAGTATAATTGACAGGATTTAGAATAAGAAAAAACAGAACGTAGCTTTAAGAAATTTGAGTACGCTCTTAGTGCACCCAACTTAACCCAAAAATTGGTGCAAAATACAGTTCATGGGTGATAATTCGTATAAAATTGCTAAATTGATCCCGAAAGACAAACTATGATCTTTTTTTTACAACCCAATCACTTTATAAAGGTTATTGTTTCGAACTTAGGACAAACTGCTTCTCTCCCTCCAAACAGGAGTGTACAAAATCAAGTGCTGTGATTGCGATACACTATATATTGGCCAGACGGGCCGAAGTTTAGCCACCCGCATGTCAGAGCACAAGAAATATTGGGAGAAGGGAGACTCCACCTCTCTCGTGGCGAAACACCTCCTCGAAGATCGCCACACTTGTACATTTGACCCGGAGATACTCCACGTGGAGAGGAAAGGACAAAGACTGGACGTGTTAGAAATATTGGAAATTGTGCAGGGAGGAAGCAGTGTCAAGTGTCAAACCTGTGAAGTGAAAATTTTGCTCTCATCCATCTTGAAAAAAGTGGAGTTTTCACTTCTCCCTCAAAAGATGGAACAGTAGTCTGACATATGCTCTTCTACTCTATAGTTTTGTGCAAACAATAGACCCTCCTAGCCTGCAGGGCTGGAACCACAGAACGACAGAGCAACCAAAAACTGTTAGGTGAAAATTACGCAACTTTTTCGGTGAGCAAGAAGCAATTATTTCGCGGAGAAAGAATTTGCTCCAATCTCGAATCCATGGATTCGATAAGACTCAGTCAAATACAAACCACATCGTCAATATTAATGATATTTTCCAAAGTTAAAAAAGATATTTTTATTTTCATTTTAATAACCTTTTCATTATGACCCAGACAGCACTAAAAACTTTGCATCTGTATACGATGGTGAACGACTAGGATACAAGAACAGCCATGTGGAATATTAGGAATATACAAGCACCAGTTCTCAAGAGAATGAGCATACAGTTAAAGTGTACCCTAGTACATAACTTGCTGCATTAAAAGAACGTCATGAATGTGCGTAATTCCTTGCAAGGAGCTTAAATAACTTCAAGCAATACTAGTATCTGCTCGTAAAAATTGGTACAGGATACTAGTATGTTGACCTGACAGCTCTTGTACACATTGCGAAGAAACTATTTTACTGGTGCGGAGGCTCACTTTGGAGCGGTCACAGACTGGTTTACAGTTGGTTTACTTTGTGATGTGATAGTTTGTGCATTTGCTTCCCAATATATGAGTCAGAAATAGACATATTTACTTATATATCATTTTAAAACAGTTGTGTTTCGTACCCTACATTCTAACATTTCACTAAAATTACACAAGTCGGGTAAATTTAGTTAAAAATAGGTTTACTTTTACTCTGGTGGGATTAACTTTTATGCACTGCTAATTAATGTGCAGTTATTTGTGTTGAAACGCATCATCCATTAAACAGATGTTAAGTTTTCCTGGAGGGTTTTCACTCATTAAAATAGCCAGATTAATTGCCAACTAAAAATTTTCAGTGATAGATACGGATTTCATTACTCTTATCGAAGTCATAATTGTGGCTGTCAAGATTGTGGAGTTCTAAAAAAGATAATCCCAACAAAGAAAGTAACCTCATTGTGAAAGAAAGGTGAGTGGATTTAGTTATGTTGAATATCAATTTAAATATCTGTTTTGGAGCCCTGATGCAAGCATTTTAATGCTGGAGACATTTATAAGTATTGCCTTTGCATTCAGGGATGTGCCAGAGCACATTTTAAAACTCAGAAAAACTAATTATGTCATATCTATTGTAACATGAGAAAAATGTGATAGTAAAAAAATTTAATGATTTACAGATTTGTTTTAAATCGATCTTACTTTGGCCAATGTTATTATAATTCCAATTACTGCGTTGTCAGTCAACCTTAATATTATTTTATTTTGGCGTCGTGTCTCAAAGATATTCTCCCTTTGATGATTTGTAGTTCTTGCATTTGAAGAACTTTTATGTTCTTCTTATACCTTTATTAATGTTTATCGTTGGAAGAAGTTAAATAAATACATTTCTCTCAAAATTCACAATACTATTGCTAGGTTAGAATTTTGCTGACACAATTCGAATAAGGATTAATAGACACAGTTAATTAATTATGTAGTTGGTAAGGATTCTTACCAACTTTTCTTAACGCATACGCATTATTAATATATAATTGTCTGTGAATTATTAATATATATTTGTCTGTGAAATTTCGAATGCAGTATTTATTAGCATTTTTATTATGCATACAAACCTTATTTTATGTGGAAGAAAGACATGGTCAATGTAGGAAGTGTACTTTCATGTATTTCAAAAAAAAGTGCACATGTGATGGTGTATAAACCCATTCCCAAGCAGTGATATAATTATTCAAATGGCTATTCATTTTTCATTTACAGGCTGATGTGTTTACTTGATATGACTGCATTCATAGTTGTTTTAAACTCATCAAGGGAGGAGATATGAACGTTACAAGAAATGTTGATTTTAGCTTGGACACATTCTGACATGTGCATCAAAAACTGTTATGTATTTTTGCTTTAAATAAAAATAGGTACTTGTTATTGCTTTCTTTCCTATATCGTACCCTTATATTTAGGGCCTTCCTCTGACATTTGTGGGGTACTTCAGGAATATTTTGCCTGACTATGGAAGCCTGGTGTCCAGCATATTGTAGGATTTTGTGGGTTTACGGTAATTTAACGAGTAATTAGTTAAATCTGCATCTGAAATTCATTGGAAAAATATTAATATTTAAGAGCTAGTGGAAAAATGTGGATGACATCGGATATTTGGTACTCCTGCGTGCCTAGCAGTTGTATCCCTTTGTACACGGTTGGTACCTGACATTAGACAAAAAATTATCGCTTTCGTACACCGTTTGGTATTGTATCGCATCTTGAGATGAAAGGATACAACAGGTACTAGTATCCATTTCGTCCCTAGATGGTATCTGCATACGAATTAGATACGATGTGCTATCTGGGGAATCACATCCTAATTGAGTCAGTGTTCTTGGTCGAGCATTTGACAGTGCTTTGTAGCTATCATAGGCACTTTCAATAATCTCAAAGAAAATATTACGATCGGAAGAAATTTACTCCTGATATCACTTACATCCTTCACTCTTTCTCTTAAGTGTGACAAATAGTCGACAAAGGATTATTATTCTAGACTCGAGAGAGACCTGTTAAATTATCTCTTTTCAACTGTATTGCCATATAATAATTTAAGAAATGATGGCTTACTATTTCGCTGAAAAGATAAGAGGGAACAAACTATACAATTTCGTTTTTTTCGCTATCTATTTACTTCGTCCTTAGCTCACTTATTTATCTCCAAAAGTGCTATTCTGTCATGCATATCATAAGTTCCTACAATGCAATAGATATTTCTATTGTGGCAACTTCAAACAATAAGTCATTTTGCATATATTGACTGACTAACACATGGAATGAATATCAACTTAAAGAACTGATCAATGATCTAACTTCATTAAAAAAAGTGCACAGACTCCGAGTCTACATTGGTGCCTATCATAATCCATTCCTCTGCTCTGTCACTCTCGATTCACCCACAGTAGTTTTTATAAATGACTACACATTTCCTTTACATTTTGTTCAATTCACAAAATTAATCTTTTAGCCAAAAAAAAAAAAAATTTTAGCAAAAATCTTTAGTCCAAGGAGCTTGCAGGTAATTCAAGGTGTGTCTTCAATCATGTTTATATTTGTCAAATTATCTTGATATGTGAAAATATTCAGTTGACATTTCGTTTAAATGAGAATACAAAGTGTAATACGTTCTTCTTAAGCAAGGGTTTTCTTAATATTAAAACAAATTAGTGTAGGCAGGTCAATGGAAATATGTACTTTTTTAAAATATAAATTTTAACATATTTGATCCAAAAATGTTGTAGCCCTTTGGTAATAGATGAACATTTTTTTATATATAACTGTTTTCCAACAAAGTATTTGGTAATTTCAAATAACATTTCAATAATAAAAATATGTTCAAAGAACATTGCATTTAATACTTTTATAGAAATCATAGGCATAAATAAAATTGAGAAAGATAATAGAGTATCCTTAGGAAACTGGCTCTTACCGCACTTTTCACCAATGGTGGCACAGATATGACACTAGCAACAGATATAAGTCGTGGCTCATCAAGGTCCTCCACTCTTTGAGTCACTTCCTCAGCCTGTGATACACTGGAGTCATTTCCTTCCTTATCACCACACTGGAAAATTGAATGTTTTATTGGTGAAGACTCTAAGAACGGTAATACATATTCCCAAAACCACATTAATGGCTAATAAGCCTCATTGTTCAAGAAACCAGGGGACAATAGGTTCTCTGCACTAGCGGAAGTGTGGAAGATCAAGTCTTCACAATTGATTAGACTACAATAGATTTTGCTGCGAGATCTGTTGATAATTTTTATACGGCTATGACTTAAAGAATACGTACCTACCTGCAATTGCTCTTTAAAATTTTATAACCGCTGTAAAATCCATTATACCAAATTTATAAATTATATTTAATGTATATTTATGATAACTAATTTTTTGGGGTGCCTACTGAAAACATTGACTCAAAAAGAAAATATAAAAGTGAATCCAAGGGACACAATTGAGTCATGTCACCCCTTTTTATATTTATGAGGGTTAAAGTATCCAACTACAAATTCTCACCAGCCTGTTACTTCATTGATTTTACTTGATACAATAAAAACAATTTTTTCACGCCATAAAAAAGAAATTATCTTTTACCTGAATATCTCTACCTCCACCATTTACCCCTGAAGTAATACACTTATTTATTAAGTAAGAAATCAGGTACGATATTGCAAGAGTTATCCAAGTACATATCATTACTGTATAACTAATGTAACAGCAAGCTCAATGTAAATATTTAAAAAAGAAAAACAATAATGGAATATCAATGGCTAATGGAATTACTTACGCAAAGACACCACAGATTTACTCATTAATGCACCGTGGACAATGTTCAGGAGGATAAAAATTTTATTTGTTAAATCAAAAAAGAGAAGAATAATTTACACAGGAAGTACTACCCTACTGGAAATTTTTCCTACTGAATTCAGTAGACAACCTGCTTTTTGAAACAGTCTACTGAACTTCTACTGAATTCATAAGCCTACTGAACATTCTACTGAATTCATTAGCCTACTGAACTTCTACTGAATTCATTAGCCTACTAAACTTCCCTGAAATAAAGTTTATTAATGGGAATTTTTTTTCCCTATCTATCTCCAGATTATATAGACTCATCTTGAATCTCACATCTTCCTACGGTATGTCTACGGTACATCGCATGCCTATCGTGCTAAACTCTACCTCATATTCAACTCGTAACTGATACATGCGTTGCTAGAAAGTTGTATATATACGGCCATTCCCGTGCGTAAATGTGTTTGCGAGAACTAACTTTTATATGTCAATGCCGTGATAGTTTGAGGAAACGTACTAAACAATCACGATAACAGTTTTCAGGCATTAATTAATTGAAACCAATGTTGCCACATTAAATGAATATAAAGTCAACATTAATGAGAATAAACAAGATATTTTCCAATTGTCACACGTTTGTTTACATTTCAATGAAGACGTAACTTACTCGCGGGAATGCTACGAACGTGAATATGCATGTATTATCAATGTTACGAACGTTGAAATGAGAAAACTGATGAATGCACCAATAAAATTGTAACAATATTTTAGTGTATAACGGAAATTAATTACACAAAGCTATGAATGAATTGTTGTTACTGGCAGAACCCAAGTCTCTCCGAATCGTTTCAAAGCTTCCCATTTATGCCAAATTTTCGGTCGAAGAATGAACTTCAGGCTAAACATGTTAATATGTATCAAGGATATATATTTCATGAAATAAAAAAACAAAGGATACAAATACTAAATATTTAAAGAATGAGTATTTATATCTTACTCTTTAGATTGAGACTTTCACCATCTCTACTTATTCAAATGACTCCCTTCAGCGCTGTTGCAGCGCGTCCGCAACTTGCGGCTTCAAACACGAGTTGCGAATGCGCATCAAATGCGTTTCTCGATAAATCACTCTCTTAGAGCGCTGCTGACGCGCTTCATTTGACATGTGCTGCACTTGCAGCGCTGACATCCTTGTGAAGCTCTGCTGCAGCCATGTGTGTTCACTGGGATTCTACTGAACCCTATTGAAAATGCCCCATTGGTTTCCTAGTGTTTTCAGAAAATACTATAGGAATAATGTACATTCCTATAGGAATTAAAATTTCCTTTGGGAACAATAACTTTCCTATAGGAACAATAAATTTCTTATAGGAACAATAAATTTCCTATAGGAACGAGAAATTTTCCTATAGGAATGAAAATTTTCCTATAGGAAATTTTTCTTGTTCCTGCAGGAAAATTTCCCACTCCTATAGGAAAATTTCTTGTACCTATAAGAAATGTATTGTTCCTATAGGAAAGTTATTGTTCCCATAGGAAATTTATTGTTCCTATAGGAACCTTTATTGTTCCTGTAGGAAATTTTAATTCCTATAGGAATGTACAGCTACTTACAAAAAAATCGTACCACTTCCATACGCAACCCGCACGACAGGCTATTTAAATTCTCGATGTGACAACGCTGTCGCCCCACTTGACTGCCGAACGCTATAGCGTCCGAACGGGTCGGGCGGGGCCCGCCTCGCCCGGTGTCTCAGAAGCCAGAGCACCCGATGAAACATGAGCTGGAGAAGCCAAGGCCCGGTGATGTAGGGGGGTGGAAGCTCACAGGCGGCGAGGAGGGTATTCTTTCCCCGAAACAAAAGAGAGGCATACGTTGTTTCTCTGTGCTAAAAATACGCCGTTCTGTTTCGAGTGCCTTTCCATTTATTAATCTCGTTTCCAGTTGAGCGCGTGGTGTTAGCGGTGAAAGGTGTGTTTCTAGGAGGAAAAGTAAACCGAAAATTAAAAGTTACTGTGCGTGATTGTTACGCCAGAGGAATGCCACAGTTGACACCTCTACGGAGAAATTGAGTGGCAGGAATACTAACGGCAAACATGCCAGTTCGGGAGATTGCACGGCAGTTGAATGTCTCCCACGTGACAATAGTTAATTTCAAGAAAAAGTGGGAGGAATCCCATTCGGTTTCCAGGAAGGCGGGTTCAGGGAGACTTCAAGTGACTACTCCAGAGGAGGACGGGCACATAGTGGACCACGTAAGGGCAAATCCTTTTCCGACTGCCGTAGAGACTAGGGATGCGGTTGGTGTTCGGGTATGTCCACAGACTGGACAGGCTGAATATGGGTCGGAGGCTAAAATATGCAGGACTTGAGGCGAGGAGTGCAGCTGTGAAGGAAATTCTTACATATGCTCACAAAGTTGCACGTCTTGAGTTCGCGAGGCACTATGTGTCTAATAGCACATGTAACATGGTATCACAAATAGGTGGGAGGGAAATGACTCAAGGTAGATTTGGGCGTAATTCGTCCACTTCTGTATCTCAATTTGATAGGTTTTCATACCTGCTTTAGGAGCTCGGTTATCGTAATCTCGCGATGCAGATAAATACATGGAAACGCGAAAGCTTAAAATGTATATTTCCCGATAGAAAAGGCTATAAATTGCACTTATAATAACCAGTTTTCCAAGAAATATTTTTCTAACAGTTTATTTTTCTTTCAAGTTCAAGCTTTCGTCAACTTTTCTCTTGGATTCATGATACTATATTATTTACGCAATGAATTATTCCCTGATGAACCCGAAAGAAGAGTCGGCTAAATCTTTCATTTCGTAAACCTTACGGCGTGATTCCAAAAAATAGCTTTCGCAACGATGAAAAACAGCTTAAAATGATACGCATTTACTTTCTTTTTGGGAATAGGTGACTTGTAGACCTGAAAAAACTCAATAGTGTTACGCCCATGTTCTACTATCGTTTCAGAACAAAGATAAATATTTTCCGCAAAGTCAATGAAAGCTCTTTAAGATTGTTCAACACCCCGCCTGAAAACGCTGTTAAAGTAGACACTTCCTCCATTTAAGAAAATATAATGCCTAAAAAGGCTCAATATATTTTTCTGTCGATCTAATTTGCCTTGGAGGCCTACAAGCGAATAAATGTCTAATCATACTTGACGAATTTAAGATTTATTAACGCCTAATGCAGCAACGCATAGACCTAACTGGAAAATTCCCTCTAGTATAACATTCACCAACCATTCATGTATGAACGCTTACCCTGTGTTGATTTTCCGACGGTAGTCTACAGTTTGTAAAACGGCGTCGTCATGCACCTCGATCATTTAACTATACCCAAGAAGAAGTTTTTCCCCCTCGTGTTTTCCCCGCGCATTTTACCCTTCATCCCTCATTCCACCTCTAGCTCTCGCCTCCGAGGATGAGAGGTGGGATGGGGAACAGTCTCTTATCTGGAAAATATCAAGTTTCATCATCGCTTTGCAAACTAGGAAAAAAACAGAAAATGTCGTCACGAAACAGCAAAAGAATTGAAATAACAACCTAAAACGTGAACATAGGATTTTCGTTCAGCTTGTCATCCACCAGTTGCAGAAGTGGACGCGTTTCCTATGGTCTCCATTTCGAATCTCCTGCACCATCCTGACTCTGTATGGCTTAAATTTCAGTATCTTCAATATTGGTTGCTACGTCGTCCTGGAAATGTTCAGTGACACGGCGCGGCGTCGGATGGAATGCGATAAAGATGTCAATACCAAAGCCACAAGTGCGTGCCTCTGATCCGGTGTGGTTGATACATCAAAGGAGCACTTGATGTGGTCCCTCTTCTTGAGGTGTTCAACGCCGAAACAATATTTCTCCCAAAACTCCTCGTTCATGAGCTGAACTTGCGTCCTGTGAATGCGGGAATCGTGTAGCAAAAATATTTTACGTATCGTCTCGGAGACTGACTTTCTATTCAAGACATAAATATTCATTATATTGACCCTGATATCGAGGGTACGGTTCTCCATGGTGAATCTTACCCTCATGACTAACCCTGAACAATGACCAAAGAGAAATGGAGATGTATGACGGAGTCAGTGTGTAAATTTATTGATGAAGAGAGGTTGATGAGGCTGAAAATTTCGAATTCCGTCCTCCCTCAGACGAAAAAAATTGAGAGGGACTTGAAGTGACGCAGAAAAGGTCACAGGCCACAGTGACTTAATGACACAATGTTGGTAGAAGTTACACTTGATCAATTACACATACCCTTGTAGGTCAAGGAATGAGTGGAGGGATCATACAGTCGACTTGTGCACCCATTAAAACCCATGATTCAACACCTTTGTGCTACGACTTGTTTGCCTGCACTTCGTGACCTTTGACCCTGGCGTAACTCTTGGAGGTCAAGGGATGACAAGAGATCTCTGAGGACAAGACCATCATTTTGGCATCTTTTCAAACCTAGAATTCAACGCATTTGTTACCCCAATTTGGTTACCGACACCTCATGCTCTTAGCTCCCGCGTAACCCTTAAAGGTCAACATTCCTCCTGCCCAAAAACCCTTGTATTACAAATATCGCTAAAAATTCTGGCTTGTTTGTCTCGAATACTTAAATATTGAAAGCCCATACGGCAACATTTGGATTTTGGATTGGACTCCCATTCTGGGGTCAAAAGTTCGATTTCCTAAAACTTCACTTATAGTCTACAAAACAATTTTTTTCTACCCTGGTGCCAAATTTCATCAATGTGGCACTAACGGAAGTGTCTAAAGTTAGAGGTCAAAAATTACACACGATGAATGGGATACTCTGGCACACCAATTGCTCAACAATCTGCATACATAAATTGCTCTGTGGCATTGCCTCTCATAGATAAAAAAATATATCAGATTTTTCTACTCGATTTAAAATTTTTATTTCAAGAAAGTTGAAAAAAATAATCGTATTACTTAAACTAGAATAGAAAATCATCATTGATATTGTATGTCTGTTTTTTCAATTGTTTTGAGCATTCTTCTCCGCCATAAAACTAAGGCAATTTAAGTTAATAATAATAGTTAATACTAACTCATAATTTCCCACTAACGGCAGGTAGCGTTACATAACTGAAACAATGTCACTTTTCACTTCAGGAAAGCAATCGAAACTTGTCTCAGGAATAAAAAAAACATCCTCTCTCCCCTCGCCCGTGAGCTTCCATTCCTCAGCATCTATGACGCTTGGTTTGGCCGGCACAACTGTCCGCTAGGTTTCCCGACTTCCGCGAACGACAGTCCGATGTGACCACAATCGGCAGTGGATGGTCCATGAGTGTTCCTCGAAAAGCGGTTCGGTCATATAATCTCTTCGTAATTTGCAAAACTGAGGTTCCTTAAAGTCTGTGCCTACACCTACAGGGTCAGTGAGCGAGATGGAGAGGCACGACGACGGTGGTCCGCACTACAAAGGGCAGTGCCATCCCTAGGGTAGTGTGACAGGTGCCGCTGCACTGGGCCCAGCGCCTATGGGGGCCCCACCCGGGCTTGAATCTTTCAGACGGCGCGGGGAAACCCGCCTATTACTCGAAATTACAAACTACCTAGCGCGCATGTAAACTTCTTGAAACTATTTGCCAGATTGTCAGTTAATTTCCTTCTTTCCATGAAATAAAAGGGCCCCTCAATCTCCAGGGACGGCCCTGACGAAGGGAATTCGTAAGTTTCTTCGGCGAAAGAAAACCCTTTTCGCCGCCGTGCCAGTGAGCTTCCAGCCCCCTTTAACATGGGGCCTTGGCTTCTCCAGCTCGTTTCATTCGGGTGCTCCTGCTTCGGAGATCGTCTGACCGACGCGATAGCGTTAGGCAGTCAAGTGGGGCAACAGTGTTGTCACAACGACGATTTAAATACCCTGTTGTGCGGGTTGCGTCGGGAAGTGGTACGATTTTTTTGTAAGTAGCTGTACATAATTCCTATAGTATTTTCTGAAAACAGTATAGGAAACCAATGGGGCATTTTCAATTGGGAATTCATAAGCCTGCTGTACATTCTATTGTACTCCGTAGCTTACTGAACATTCTACTGTATTCCATAGCCTACTGAACATTCTCCTGAACTCCTTCTAAATTCAGCTGCATCCCTTGCAGAACAGACTAGTGAGATTCTTGGAATATTCCTGAGGAATATTCTAGTGGAAACCCATAATGAGACGTACTCTGTACTTACACCTATATGGAACTAAAAAAACAATTAGTTAGGGAGATTAGATAGAGGATAGGAAACAGGAAAAATATAGAATTTGACACCACAATGGTGATGTGAAGATGGAATGATGGCCGATTCCAAGTCAGAAAAAAATTTAAAAAATGTATATATTTATAACTGACTATGTTAATTGTAATGCATTCAAAAAGCCTAAATAAGCTGGACTAATAATTAAGGGTTAATTTTTCATAAGTTAATTGTTTGATCGCAACTACACTGCTATAACTTCACAGGCATCACGAAAACGCATACTAATTGGATTTGTTGAAATATAAAATTTATATCTGCTAGTCTATAATTGAATCCTGTAATCTTGGCAATATTAAGGGTTTCATATGAAACCCTTATGTGGTAGTGTATGTAGGGTTGCCAATGCTGGGTTTCAAGAGGTTGCCTATATGGGTCCAAAATTGGCTGCTTGATAGGCTTGTTGGCTATTCGCTGGTTCTCATGTCATTACTATACTACTGTCTTGTTTAGAGTGTGATATAGATATAAATTAATAGATGTTATCTTTGAATTGTCACAAGGAAAACCATTTATTTCAGTAGGCACTCAGTTCCTGCTAGTATTTTTACTTGCAGGAACCAAAAACAAGATTTCCTTGCATTTCAGTTGAGTTCAGTTCATTTCAGGATGCAGCTGAATGTTCTTCAGTTGAAAAAATAGAATTCAGTAGAGTTCAGTTCATTTCAGTAGGCAACTAAACATTCTTCAGTTGGAGTTCAGTAGAGTGCAGTTCATTTCAGTAGGCAACTGAACACTCTTCAGTTGGAGTTCAGTTCATTTCAGTAGGCAACTGGACCCCGTTCAGTTGAGTTCAGTAGCCTATTGCCCTAAGTTCATTAGAGTTCAGTAGAGTTCAGTTCATATCAGTAGATTTTGTCTACTGAATTCAGTAGAGATTTCGAGTAGGGTAGGCACAAGAGAAGGCACAAGCATTAAATCTGTTAATATAACTACATAAAGTTCCTTCATAAATTATCCGCAGAAAGGTAATGTAATTTGGATTGAATAACATGAAATTCTCACTGAAAACAAAGAAAAAGCAATGTTATGAATAAGCTGTCAGCTGTATTTGGACGGCTGGGAAGCAGTATTACTAGTGACGGAAAATCAAAAAGGATACGGTAAAAAAATTGCACATGCCTAAGGTAACTTGAGTTATGACAGCAAACGCTCAAAATAATATAGAAGCTAAGTAAACATGGTATCATCTAAGAATGATGACTATAAAGTGTTAGAAGAGAATCATCGTAGAAATAGTATCAAGAAGGTTGAGACACATAAGCAGTTTCATCAAAGGTTTAAAAAGAAGGAATGACAAACTTAGTCCACACATTCTGTAACACAATAGTTTCTTGAAAGCGCAGCTTTTATTCAGAGAAGGTAATTACAATTGCAAACAGAAACTTGAAGATCTTACATAATGGTGCATGCTAAAGAACTCATATCGGAAGTCGATCTACCCTTATCAGTTCTTCTATTTCAAATGGCAGGCTCAATACATTTAAATCTTCTACGTCCAAGCTATCATTTTCTTGAAAGTCGTCCTGATTGTCAGTCTCTACTTCTGACCACGATTCACCATCATAAGGTTCTACTTTTACTTCAATCTGGAAAAAGTAATGCTCTACTACGCCATATCACCTTGACCGGTTTTGTTCCAAGATCAGCGAACGCAGCGGCTCCCACGCTTGCTGTCTCTTAATCCTCAGTCTCTAACCTGCTAAACAGTAAAGGCTTTGCAAAACACCACAAACCAGTGAGAAAACTCCAAATTACACGCCCCTTTAGGTCTGTCCTATCTCTCCTCCTACGTGTTTCGCATATTAGGCATAATATCGATCCACTGTCAGAGCCATTTCGATGCTCCAAAATGAAATAACTAATTCTTTCTCTTTTTATAAAGTGAAAAACAACAATAGAGGATTGTTCTCCACCACAAAAGGGAATTCTTTTGCCTAGTTTATCTCCCAAGAGAATTCCTACACTCTTGATATTATTTTTCTCCATGGGAAAATAATATATAAAGATGAATATTTGATACGTACCTGCCTCGTTATTTATTATGCAAATACATTGACTTGGAATCGATGTATTCGACGCGAATACATCGATTTCGAGTTGAGGTTTCATTATGTCGCTATAAACGTTAATGTTTTCGAATGGGAACGTAACGTTTCTTTTTATTACCCCACTTTTATTCATCGCAAGTAACACTCTAACATAATAAGCTATTCCTTTTAAATTTCCCGATTCAGTATTTATTTTTGATTCAGTACCTGCAAAAACTAAAACCCAAGTTGCTCAAAGTATATCTTGATTTATGTGATGTTTACTTAGTGTATTAAATGCCAAAAGAAATGTTATGAATAAAACTCAAAACGATGCGTATACACCCCGCAATAAAGCATATTTAACTGGTTAACCTATAATCCGCACACCGTTGGATGATGTGCATTGAACCAATCCAGAAGGATTATTCGTCAAAGTAAGATTAGAGTGGCCTATTACTATGCTATTTCGAATAGAAGCTCATTTTGTAATATCACGTTCTAAGTATGGTGCCAAAAAGATTTTCTGATAGATTCGTATGAACCAGGTGGTACCATAAAGCTGGAACCATCCTATAATTTAATTTTAACCTCCCTATAAGCTCATCCTCATCCCGAATTCCACCTATCTCACCACGACCAATTCGTTCCGGGTCCCATAATTCTTTGAAGAGGGAAGGTCGGAGACGATTTCATCTTCTCCAACATCATCCTCCACGTCTTCCAGTACATTAGTATTTCCTGGTAATGATTAAGGAGGAGGATCAATTTCTCTTTCTCAAAAACCTCGAATGTATACTCGTATTTATTGCTGGAATGAAAATCTCGTCCAAAACCACCTGCCACTTGTCATTTTTCAAATCTATGTGGTGCGATAAATTTGTGTGGTAGTGTGTAATAGTATTTCTATTTCTATCGCTATGCAATATGAGATAAAACTCTTTGATAATTTACGCATGGAAGAAGCAAAAATCCAAGAATTGAATTAGGGTGGATATCCCTGCCATTTGACAAGATACTCTAAATTTCTACCTCGCCCACTACGTTTTAGAGTTTTTTTTTTCAATTTTATATTTCGTCTCGTGGGAAATCCTAACCCTCACTAACTCTTCCGGATAGAAACTGCCAATTATATCCTCACCGTCCAGATCCTGCAACTAGTAGGTGGTTATATCTTTCATCCGATCCACGCTCGTTACTTGAAATATTTCGCTAATGATATTAGCTGTATAACTTTTCGCGAAGGGAAGCCGTTCCTTGCTGATTCTCAAGTAATCACCTGCGTTAAATTTAGTTTTTTTTCCCACCAATGACATTTCTCTCGAGCAACAGCGAATGCATTCTTTTCATTATCACTGGCTGGTGCGAAACCTGTGCTCGAATGAACGCTATTATAATAGCTACTAACCAATTTAGGGAGGATATATATGTAATTATATGTCGAGTATTTTCTAAAGTACTTGTACATTTTCGATTTCAGAGTACGGTTGAAGCATTCCACGGTACTAGCCTTGGCATCCGGGTTATTGGTAGTATAAAATTTTATTCTTCGACTGGAGAGAAAATTTCTAAATTAGATTTCACAAATCACCACCTATATCGCTTAGAATTTTAAGTGGTCGTCTATGTCGAAATATTTCCTTGAAAGCATTTACGAATTCTTCTGCCTTTTTTCTGCGTAACAGTTTTACGAAACTATAACGAGAGAAAACATCAATAACTGTTAAAATGTACGTGTAGCCCTTGTTGATATATTTCAAATGTCGCATATCATTCAAATTGTACTGCCAGCACTCGTCTTTATACGACACTTCATAATGATTTCTCGGAAACTTTTTTCTCACGAGCTAGTACCAAGTGCATGTCTTCTGACTCTCCACCCACTCACGAATTATACTTCGTCCTTCAACCTAGCCTTGTGTAACTTTTGGATCGTTAAAAAATTTTCAGGATTCTCGGGATTGTGATCTTTTTGGTAACTTTGTTATGTTTGCCAGTAGTTGCGCCAGCTTTTCTAACATTCGCGATGTTTTTATGAGTGGCTGCTCCAGCTTCTACATCTTTTCCATTCTTTTGCATATGACCTCCCATGTCCTATCCAAATCGGTATTTGCACGTTTCACCTCCGCTAGTGCCTCCTTCTCCTTTTCAAGCTGTATACTCGCAGATGGTTGGCTTTGATGCAAGGTTTTCACTATCGGAATGTGCATAGGCGCCTTTATGTCAGAAGATGTGTTAAGATACTTATCGAACTCACGTTTGTACATGTACCACTTGTCTGTATCCTTGATGCCTCTCTTGCTCAATAAGATTTCATTTCCGCATCTAGCGCATTGAGTCACCGTTTCATGCGACCTCACTCGAAAGACTCGGGGCTAAAGACTAGCTTTTTATTAAAACTCATTTCCCTATAAGGCTTCCAATGACACCGCTTAGTATGAAGCCCAGCAGCATTGGCAAAAAGCCACCCTTAGCGCGAGTAGGACCCGTTTTTTTCTTGAGACACGTACCTCTCGAAACAAAGGCTCTCAAAATATTATTACGGCGCTTGGCGATTTTATGTTTTAATCTCGTGTTTAACTTGTGATTCACGTTGAGCGTGTTCAAGCATCAGTCGCAAGTGGCTTTGATTAACTCGTTATCTGAAATCTTTACTATTGCAGAGCGTAATTTACGCTTGGCAGATGTTAACACGTGAGGAAATGCTTATTGTTTTTTATTCTGTTCATCGTAATCAGGCATGTATACTTCAGTTACCTCGTCTTTGGGAAAGATTTAAGTACACATCAAAACCGCTCATCCGTGTCGTGTCTGAGGTCCAGAACCAAATAACCAAACGGATCTCTTGTCACTTCCTTATATACCTTTTCCAAATCCTGCGATTTTTTGGGATGCAGCTGGCGGGCCTAGTGACCAAAATGTAACCGGTCCCGGGGATTTTTAAACGTTACAATGTACTTTGCATTCAGAGAAATGTTTCTAGATTGCGGGCTTTGACAACAAATATTTTGCGTAATAAAAAATACGGAAATGTTGAAATGGTGACTCCCTCTCGTGAATAATTTGCACACTTCTTTGCTCTATCCCGCCTCACCCATCAAATCGTCTATCACGTACAGAGTCGGTGTGCCGCTCGACTCCTCGAATGAGGGTATTTCGTGTTGAAATCTTAATCGCCGTAAACATGGGTTTGGCTCACTCCCTGGGCTGCAGCACGAAACGATCTCAGAAATGCATGATCTATCATGTGCGTTAGATTATCTAGAAATTTCGTGACGAACATGATCTATCCACACCCAGAAGGACATGCGCAAATGCAGGTGAAAGGACGTTTCCTTGGTAAAGTCATACAAAACACTGATCTGTTTCTTCAACTGAGATATTATTTAAAACGCATTTTCACTCAAAGGATAGATTTACTTAAACTACTAGCATTGATCACCTAAAGTCACCTACTAGTGATAGATCACCTAAAACTACTTAGCGCGTTTTCTCAGAGCTCTTTCAATGTTTTATTCAGGAGTATTTCTTTAAAATCGTCCAATATTTTAATCACTTTCGCTTTGACTTTGATGCATAAATTTATGCGAGTTTCCGTACAAGGAAGTTCGTGATAAGACTGTTTTATATCCGCTCTCCTCAATACACAATGCGCGATTTTCTTCAGACATAAGAAAAATAGCGAATTAGACTTATTTTTGTGACGATAACAATGACGTGAACAATTATACTGATCTTAAGTACATATCGCTACGTGATTCATTTCATCGGAGTTGTGTGTTCACAGAATCATCTAAGTACTCACGTTTTGAGAAAATATTGTATCTTATCAACTGTTCGATTGACACTGAACTAAAACTACTCAAGTATCATCATCGTTATCATCAAAAGCCTCTTTGTGTGTTCTCTTTCGAGGGATTTTTTAAATTCCCCCAAGCAAAAGTGTTTATTCCACCCTCTTTACCAAACTAGGTCTTTTGTAGTTGTAAATCTGGATTTTTTATATAAGCACTGAATCTACCAACATTTCAAAAAATCAGAACAAGATGAATTTATGCATTACCTCGTGTAAGATTCGACTGTCCTAAAACTACTTCAAGAAAATTGACTTTCTGCCTGACGCTAAAGGAAGAGGCTGGCCAGGTCCATCAACTGGTTGTGTTTGTGATCACATTGTAAGTAATTTTTGTAATTATTGTTACGCCAGTCTCTCTCTCTCTATTGGCTTTTTTTACTTTTATCAGCTCCGGATGTGTACTTTGGGGATAAAATAACGCCCTCTCTGCCACCATGAAACGTGACTACTCTTTAAATTGTCATGTAATCTAAGCTCAAACTGTAGGCTCTGAATGCTTATCCGTTTCCAGGATAATTCTTACATCAGCTGAGTACTACTGACCCCTAATTGAATTATGTTTCTGTAACAGGAACCTGCTCAATTTCTTTCTATTTTCCTTAACAAAAAAATTAAATCCTTACGCACAGGGTTCTCAGTGTATGAAGGTAATTTGAGATGTGTCCTCAATCAGGTTCAATTCCAGAAATATACCTTGATTAACAATTGGTGTATGGAATAAAAAGGTAGGTTACTAGGCTTACCACTTGAAGCCCCGAGTGGGGCATTTTGATCCATTTACAAGTTTTCATTGCTCCTGATCATGCTGCAATCATCGGAGAAGGAAACGCTTTCGTGACCTTTATTTGTTTTTGGAGGTTAAAACGTGCTATAATTATTATTTTTGTATCTTATATAGATTTTGAAATTTTAGGCTTTTGCCCTAGAAATCACGTGTTGGTCATTTTGACCCACTGAGCCTTTGGAGGCATTTACTTGGTTTTGTTTTTACTGAATAGTTTTTTTCGCTGAAGCTGCCCAAAACAACATTATATTAGTTCTTAAAATTTTTTAAGTTTAATTTTTGAATTAATCCCACTATTTTTAACATTAGGTTTGGCTGTATTAAGCTCGTACCTATTCTGAATTGTGTCCCTGTATCTGTGAAATAGAGGAGTGATTTGCTCTTAAATGTTGAAGGGATTACACCATACATATGAACCATTACTGGATTGGCCTGTCAAGCTTTGCAGGGTGCCCACAACTTTTTCTGAATCATTTTCCTGCATTTTCCCTGTGTTTTCCCGAGCAGGTTTCTCCATAATATCCTAGGAAATGTGCTAACTATAGGATATCAATATGTCCCGAAAGTGCACCTAAATAAATTTGCGTAAATGGGAGCAGAGATCAACACACTTCATCATAAATTTTAATTTTATGAAAAAATATTATAAGAATTAACAATAAAAAATGAGACTATACAGGCAGCAAAATAAATAAACATGTCAATCAATCCTCTAACTTTAAAGATCAAACAAAACTAATTCAATAATCAGGAACTTTATGTGAAAATATTGGTCTTACATTGAATGACCAGAAATTAATTATTCAGGTAACACCCGACAATTACACTAAAAAAAGCAAAGATTTTTATTTCTTCTTCTTCTTAATTTTTTTCTCTACTTCTTCCTGTTTTTCTTTCAGGGCTTGATTCTTTGATTTTAACTTATATAGCTCATATTTCTTTCTTTTCTCTTCTTCTCTCTGTAATCTACTCTTTTTCACCAATTCAGTTTCTCGCCTCTTCTGAAGCACATCTATGTACTTGGTGCTTGTTCCACGTGCATATCTGATCAACTCCCAATCAACTTCCACTGACACCTAGCCTTCCGCATCAAAAATCCCATCCCAAACTCTTCTCAAAGCAATGAGAGAGTTTTCATGTAGGTTCTCAACTAATATGTCTGTGTTCACAGAGAACCCACTTTCGACAAAGGCATTACCGTGCGAGAACAGCAGGATAATTTAACCCTTTCGCTGCTGTGAACGTAGGAGATACGTTCACCCGGTGGACTGCTGTGCACGTAGCTCCTACGTTCCGTTGGCAAGTGGTCGCTCCTACCCGCGCCTCCGAACTTTCTCTTTTTCCGCGAAGGTTTCGCGCTTGGAGTTCATTGTTATACTAATCCCTTCCTAGGAGCATTAGTGACCTGTGAGTTGCAGGTGTTCGGTATTGATTTTTCAGAGGGGAAAAGGTGAGCATATTTTTAGAATTTACTTTTCCGCATCAGTGAGTGAAGGGTCATGATGGCAAGTGGAAGTGTTTCTCGCGACCGAAAGAGGAGAATACCTTTTCAAGGAGAGGACGATGATATTCTTGTTGAATTATTTGCATCGGATAGTGAAAATGAAAATTTTAGCGACATGTGTGTAAGTTCTTCGGAAGAAAGTGACGATTCAGAAAATGAATCAGATAGTGATCTCCTACCGCCTCAGGTTGACATAGGCTCAGCATCTTCCAGTGTTTGGTGCAGTGCCCGTGATTTTACTCCTCATATTTTTGAGTTTGACGACTCCGCAGCTGGAATTCAGGACAATAGTGGGATTGACGAGAACACAAGTGAGTGTGGCTTTTTTGAAGTCTTTTTTGATAATTGTTTGATGACTCACATTGTTGACGAGACAAACAAGTACATCAGTGCAATCGTGGACGGTGCAGTGCTCTCGCCAAAATCTAGGCTTCGTGCATGGGAGAATGTAAATATTGCCGAAATGTATGTTTTTTTGGCACTTTGTTTACTTATGCCTCTCGTAAGAAAACATGCAATCCAAGATTACTGGGCTAAAGATCCTCTGCTTAGAACTTCCATCTTTGGGAAGTATATGTCGCGCGATCGCTTTATTTTGATTTTGCGCTGTCTGCATTTGGCAGATAACAATGTTCCTGACAAGAATGATCCCCTCTGGAAAATAAACCATGTATTTTCCTACCTCAAAACTAGATTCAATCATGTATTTAGGCCATTTCGTAAGGTAGTTATTGATGAATCCCTGGTGCTCTTCAAAGGAAGATTAGGATTCAAACAATATATTCCATCTAAAAGGCATCGGTTTGGAATAAAAATTTTTGTACTTTGTGATTGCGCGACCGGTATTGTGTTGGACATGATTGTTTACACTGGAATGAAAACAAAGATAAGGAGGGACAGTGACTTGGGTTTGTCTGGTGAGGTCGTGAAAACGTTGATGGAAAAACATTTCAATAAAGGACATGTTCTATACACTGACAATTATTATACAAGCCCAAAACTTAGTCAATTTCTTGCTGAACGTGGAACCGGTTCTTGTGGCACAGTGAGGGTAAACAGAAAAAATATGCCAAAATTTACGCAAAAGATGTCTAAGGGTGAATTTGAGAAGAAACACAATGGGAATATTATTGCTATGAAGTGGCGTGATAAATGTGATGTTTGTGTCTTGTCCACAATTCACGAGGGTAAAATGGTGGATAGTGGAAAAAGATGTTTTCAAACAAACGAAAAAATACTCAAACCCGATGCTATAGTTGACTACATTACAAACATGAGGTTAGTCGATAAGTCTGATATGATGGTGGGCTCTGTGGAGTGTGTAAGAAAGACATTGAAATGGTATAAAAAATTGTTTTTTCACCTTGTTGATGTCAGTATGTTGAACGCATATTATTTGTGTAAGATACGCACCGGGAAAAAAATTCCCATGAAGAAATTTATTCAAATTGTTGTTCGTCAGTTACTGGGAAAATACGGTGTTGTGGTAAATTCTAGGCCAACAGGCCGGGCAAGTTTGAATTGTAATGAAAACATTGGTGAGAGACTAACAGCAAGGCATTTTTGTGAAAAACTTCCGGAGACTGAAAAAAAGAAGCATGCCCAAAGACCATGTTTTGTATGCAAGCATACCAAGCTTAGAAAGGGTGTCAGAAAAGACACGCGATATTGGTGCCGTGATTGTGACAAGGCGTTATGTTTTGAAGGTTGTTTTCGCCAATATCACACTTTGAAAATATTTTAATCGTTATCTCAAGTAGGTTGGACAGTAAAAAAAGTATTCTCAAAATTTGTGGTTTTTTTATTGTACCTAACACTTCATCATCACCCTCTCTACTACCTACGCAGAAAATATTAGTTGGCGCAGAATGTATGCATCCCTGAATTTGAGACCTATTATCCAGAGACCTTGGTTAATTTTTATAATGCAGACATCAAAATATAGCTTGTTTCAGTCCAGGTGAAATAATTACAATTTAATGCTATTCAATTCTGATAAAAATTGGTTCTCCGGGCGAAAAGAGCATTTTTATTACGAACATCAACTTATCCCCGAAAGTTGAGCATTGCTTCTGGGGGTCAAAAAATTAGCTCTATTTTCTTCCTCGCCCAGAAAGCACATATTTAATACTAATGGAAAAAGTTTTGTTGATACAACTTTGACATGGATAAAAACAAGCTATGCTTTGGTGTCTGTTTCATAAAAATTGGTCGAGACGTTCTCTGGATAAAAGGTCCCAAACTGAATGAATATACTTTTTGTGCCGACGCAGGTGACCGTTCACTTTTTCGCCGCACAGGGGCTGGGATGTCTCCGCAGTTTGACCGCAGCGAAAGGGTTAAACAGATGCCCAACAATCCTTTAAGTCCTCTCGTTTGTTAAGTTGACTTGCATAGAATGAGTCCAGTCTATCCGTATCCCTATTCAAGCCCGTGAGCTGTACGTTATCCACCTGGGATACAAACCTTTTGAACTTGATACCAGCGCCGGTATCCAGTTCAAAAGTTTTGTATCCCAGAGGTCTGTATATGCCATCTGCCTCCAGAGTGGTCATGTGGTTTGCAGACACGAGAACCCTAAGACAAGAATCCATGTCTGGTTTACACTACTCAGGTTTTTTAAGAATTTTGTTAGGATCCAGAAATGATGCAGCTTTGGTAAATTTGTACTTTATTGGACTTCTCTTAACTATTTTCTTCTCAATGAAGACCAAACCCTTCTTACATTCCAACCTAAATTTTTCCTCTTCAATGTCCTTCACTCTTGCATCACCGAGAGCAAGGGTTGCCCCCACACCAATATTGATTTGGGACAATTTCAAACCATTCGCAACTTGATCTAAGGCTTTCCCAGCGTATTGAATCATGGAAGGTTATTCCGGATTTCCACCGGGTCAGGTTCTCCAGTTCTGCCGACGTTTCGATGAACGAGTCGTCCATCGTCATCAGGGCATGTCGAAATTCCGAATAACCTTCCACGACATTCGGAACATCATCTACATTTGATCAGCTTGTAGGCTTTATTTGCTTTGTTTAGGACATCTGGCTTCATAAACCGCCCGTACAACTCTCAAAGAAGATCCTCAATGTCACCATGAAGAAATGGGATGACTGGTTTCAGCGTCTGATACGCTTTGAGAAATGGCTCAAAAGATGCTGCTATTGTTGCAAAGAAATGAAGTTTCGCCAGCAAAAGAGGGTCAGCAAAGCACTCTTTCACCTTCCTAATCGACCATGTGTCGGCAAATCCTTCATAGAGGGAAAGTAGGTATTCAAATTATTGAGTATTTTAATGACTCTTGCACACACAGGACCATTCTCAAGCCATCGGAAATTGCAAAATTTGAGAGTAAATTCATCACTTTCAGTAAGACGTGTAAAGTCTGCACGGCACGTGGAAGAATCTTTGAAGACATTATGGATTAACTTAAAAAATATTGCAATCTGCCAACCATACCTAACAAAACTGTACTTAAAGGCACCAATGAACGACATGGAGACCACAGGATCCCACAGGCTATCGTGGGAGCTTACTGGGGCTACATAAGTAGCTTCGTGATATTTACAGAATATAGGTGGGAGCATAATATGCTTCCGGTAGCATCTGCTAGCTCTCTCTAGCTAGCTTCTCCGGTAGCTTCCATGATAGGGAATACCGATGGGAGCAAGTAGCTTATTAAAGCACATTTTCACCGGAAAGCTCCGTAGATTCGAGTTACAGAATAGACCCCTTGGTCCGCCCCTTACCGAACTGCTAGCATGTTGCCTGCATGCAAGCCAATGCATGAGAGAGCGCACCAGCCGAACAGAGTGAGAGTATATACCAAGGACATACTGTGCTGCACGGTATATGGCGCTAACAAATTATTTATTTCCACATTTCGAAAAATATTCCGAGGTCCCAGACGTTTCCCTGTCTTTTCTCTGTCCAATCCCATTGCATTTCATTTCCCTGTTATTTCCCTGTCTGCGGGCACCCTGCTTCAGCAGCACGAATGCAACGAGAGGGGGATACCAATTTTTTTTTTATTTCCCCACTGGTGCCACACAGCTTAGGAAGTGGAGTGGGAAATGTTACATTAATGAAATGTCCAAGAAACACTGCTCTTACCTTGTTTTCCACCAATTGTGGCTCAGAGATGTGGTTGGAGACAGATGTTACTCGCGTTACATCCTCAACAAGATTCCCTCCTCCATGAGTAACTTCTCTGGCAAGTGTTTCTCTTGGGTCTACCTCACCTTTATCCCAACACTGGAAAATGGAATGCAAAGTAATTAGTAGGGACTTATAAAAAAATAATGCAACATTCTTGGAAATAATAAATTGAAATACTGTATAATGCTCAGTAATCATGACACCATGCGATAATGTTTTGTACACCACAGGAAATCTAGATAATGATGTTTGCTAACTCCATAATACTGCTCAGAATATTTTAAATAAAACCTAAAAATATCATGAGATTATAACATAAATATTATCTGATGTTGTTTTCAGTGCTAATAATTATTGTGATCCACTCTATTATTTCCAATTTTCCAATTTCCAAAACAGCACAGGTATGTAAAAATGCAAAAAACTTCATGGTAACAGTAAAGTATTCATGGTAACAGTAAAAGCTGTTATATAACTATGAAAGTTGATAAATGGAAATGTCCCATCAAATGCATGATGCAGGTTTTATATACCCAAATGTATTTTGGAGTGAAAAAAATGAACTTACCATGTAAAATTAAGAAAAACCAGAGAAATGAGAAGAAAATTAGCTCTTTTCTGGTGTAGGGAAGATATTAATAACTACCAGTGCAAAATGCAAAGAAAGAATCACTAATGAAAAAGTAAAAGTAGGGAGAAATAATTTTTCATGAAAGGTCTGAGAGAAAGGAAAGAAAAACTCATTCGACACATTTGCGAGAAAATAGCTAATGGAAAATGAAGACCTTTGTCAGGTATGTAACTAAAAATATCTACGAGAAACTTAAAGGTGTCATATGATAGGGCATACTGGAAGATTCATGCAGGAGGCCAATCTACCCTTACCAGTTCTTCCTTTACAGCTGGCAGACACACAACAATTGAAACTTGTGCATCTAAGGATGCATTTTCTTGTTGGATATCCTGAGAGTAAGTATTTGCTTCTGAACACGATTCAACTTCAACAGCATCTTCTTTTATATCAATCTGGATGAAGAAATACATAACTTATTAGGGCTATGAAAACACCCAATCACAATCCTTAATAACAGACAATATATAAATATTTAGACACCATTTGAAGTCAAAATGAAATTTGACAATAAAAACAAAGTCAAGATGTTTCCAAAGATGGAAGACGCAAGAAGATCATCAAACCAAGGACTAAAATTGTCTCACCAGAAATAAGGGGTCAGTTAAGGATGAGTCCTTGGAAACTCCCGTGCATGCTGATTCATTCTTGCTAAGGATCTCCTGATCGTGAGACTCTGCTTCAGACAATGATTCTCCTTCATCGACCTCATCTTTTATAATGAACTGGAAGATTGAATACATAATTAGTCAAGGCCAAATGAACATCATTCTTCGTTAAAAAAATCAGGATAAATGTACCAAGAAAGCAGTTGGTTTATTAAAAACACTTTTTACTTTTGAAAAATTGCTTTGTGAGAGTACATGACTGAAGCTAAATATTTTATGGGAGATCTCATCTAATAATTGCCAACCCTTAATTATATTTTGTTTGAAGCTTCATAGATATCGAGCAGTGTCGCAATGATTTACTGTTTTGCATTATTCATCAATTCAAAATCAAATAAACCATCAAATGTCATTTTGAAAATACGGAGTGTACGTTTAGCATATTTGAAACACTTACTTGTTTAACATTAACTTATTTAACATTTATAACTATTAAAAAATACACCAAAACGAGAATCACATAAGAAAGTCCAGCTCGCTGGTGTTATCACCATTCTAGTATTATAAATTTCCCACTGTTGATCCTAACTTCCTGGAAAAGTAAATTGCAGTCTATCCACTACTGGTACAGAAATGTGGCATCCACCGGAGAACCAAAAGCTTCTGTGTATCCTTGAATTTTCTAAATTTGAATCTGTGCTGGCTGTAAAGGTATCCCTTGCTCAACACGATTTCACCATTACCCGACAAGCCAATTGTGAACGGATTCCCACAGCATGACCATGTTAACTGTTTTAACACGATTGCAGGAGTTCACTTAAATGATTAGGCATGCTCCAATTACAATTCCAACTAGATTTGAGTACCAACAATAAATCTAGCAAGTAATCACTAAATGTCCCAAAGTCATCTTTTTGAAGATTTATGATCAAATTAGGCCTTAAAATTTCCACACCAGCAGATAGAATAACACAGTCGTAGATATACATGTTGAAAACAAAACTCTGGTATAGTTATATTATAATTAATTAACCAATGTTTTAACGCTCCTCACACTTTTATAAAATACCAACCTGAGCGTTTGGACTTATCCATCACTATTTTATATTTAGAATGAGAATGGATGGAATTGGACTGAAGAAATGGGTTTGCTATGGAGAGAGTTGTGTTAGAGGATGGGGTAGACTTAGAAATTCATGAATGAATGTAGAGGATGGGATTCTTAAGATGAGGACAATTAGTAATCTTCAAAATTGGACAGAACATACGAAACAATGATTTCGTGTTAAGAGAAAAATAATTGGTTTCCATGAATAAGGTCTTGTGAAGTGAATAGAGTAAAGATGGAGTATTAGCGGTAAGTGAGAGGGGCAGGGTAGGGTGATCCAAAAAATTTCAGAAGTCTTCTAAATCCTAACTCTGACCCTAATCTGATTCCAAACGGCTATAAAGCTCCTTGTGCAAAACGTAAGCTTACATCTAAAAGCGGCCTTACCTCGCAGATTTTTATCTAAGGTAAGGGTTTTCCCAGAATGGTAGGAAGCACGAGGTAGGACCCTTAGCTTTTCACATCCCCCAACATTTCCCATGTGGGTTAAGATATGGCACGGCACCTGCGATGACACTTTAAATTGAGTACTTGTGACAGCAACATGAGTCATTCCTCAGATAGTTCAAGAATTGCACTTATAAAATACCATTGAAATAGGCATATGCAAGGTCAGCAGTAGAATAAGGCACAGTGTCAAAAGATAAACTCTCACAGCCTGATGATGGAGCTACAAAACAACAAAACTCACGTTATCATAGATAATTACAGTGGACCTGTTCAGTTTCATTCTTGAAACTTCCACTCCACTACATTTTGCCACATACAGTTTAATTCATAAGGATGTCACTATAATGAATTAGAGCCTAGGGAAAAAAATATCAGCACTTAACTTGCCAACTTTACAAAGGAAAACATTTGATAACAAATGTGAGAGTCAACCTTAATATAAAAACATGCTCCAAAAGAAGCATGTATAAGAAGAAAGAGAAAAATTAGCATGAATATGGACCATAGGAATTATCAAACAGGAATGATGGACAATTAGTTGTAAAAAATGAAGTTTATAGTGTAGTGCACACTCAGATCAGTTAAAAGAAGAAAGAGAAACATTAGCATGAATATGGACCATAGGAATTATCAAACAGGAATGATGGACAATTAGTTGTAAAAAATGAAGTACATAGTGTAGTGCACACTCAGATCAGTTAAACTTAATTATCTATACAGTTCATGGCGACCCTTTCTTTTTAAATAGCTGCAGCAAACCTCATGACCTAAAAATGGATCTTGTGCCAGGCATAGATATTTCAAACCCATTAAAATTAAAACTATATAAAGAGATATATTCTGCATATGGTGCAGTTCACTTCAAATCAACCAATTTTAGGATAGGTAAGTGTCCTCATCACAGGGATTTCCTTCAATTTTTTACCATGCTTATTATAACTTGCACCGTTAGTTGAATGTTTATCTGGATGGAATCAAATCAAAATCTATCCATTTTTCCAAAGTTCATTCAAGCTGAGATCTTGCACACTCACTTAATCTCGACAACAATCATTCAGTCATTAAATTCACTATTTGCCAATTCAATCTACTAAAATTAAATGATTTATATTTGATATTTCTTTATACATCAATGATGCATCCCGCACCACACTCTACTTGCAATCATTGCACTGTTGAAATTCATTGCAACTGCCAATTTAAGTTTTTTTTGTTTAACACACTTAAAAAATATATAAGGGTGGTTAAAAATAAAGTACATATTTGAAAACATTAAATTATTCTCGCATAAGAATGCATGAGTAATGACCAAAATATTTATTTCATATTTTTTACCAAAAATGACTTCAGAAAATGTAAAAAAAGTGGCTTAGCTTGCAAAATGTGCCTCCAATGTTGAAAATTGATCGCTAAAAGAGATCAACTGATTCATAAAATGTATCATGTTTCTCTAAATAATGAATAATAATGATAAATTTGGTGTCCAATGAAATGTAGTGCTGTTATTGGAACAATGTTCAATCAATAAGCTGATTATTGAACACAAAGCTATGAAATTGCATTATACTACAAATTTTTAACTTTTTGTTGCTCAAGTTAACTGTTAATAATTTTATATGTTCATATACTTTTTGGTAATACATAAATATTATAAGCTTACTCTGCAGAAAAATTGTAAATGTTTATTTTAATAGAAAAGAAAATTTTTAAAATTCTTGAAAATAAACACTAGTCTCTGTTTATATGGTCTAAAGCAAATGTTACTTGGAAGCATTATGAAAGTACCTCTTTAGAAAGTAGTTAATTGCTGAGAAGATGAAAATGGAAAAGTTTGATGTGGCTATTAAATGTATAGGGTTGTTGTCATGAAGGTGAAGTTGAGGATTGAAGCCCTCCCAAGAAAATATCAGAGGTAAATGGGAGTTTAGGCTTACAAATCTGTCAACTGTACATTTTTGCAAAATTTTGCAAAGTAAATTTAACGAGGGTAGAGAAGGCTGTTGTTTGTTAATTTATAAATTACAAATTACGATTTTAACAGATAAGTCTCTCAAAAAGACATTGATAGGACTGATATTTGATAACCGGGTATGCAACCCACGAAACAATCAATACGAGTACAGGTGTATTTGTATTTCTTTTTCATTAATTTGATCAGACGCTGACTCAGAAAATGTCAAAGTTATGTTCACATTTAATTTTAGTTAAAATTTCTTGTTTACAAATATCAGAAGTTGCTCAATGTAGCACTTAAAATGAACTACCATACATGAAGGTGTAATGTCTCTTACACCAGAAAAAAGAAAGGCAATACAATGAGTATGGAAGGCATGAAAAATGACAGCGAGTTCTATTTAGAGTATGAAGTAAGCGTTATTTCAATGAATAAAAATTATTATTATTCAGCAAATGATTTGCATGGAAAAAGAGAGCTAAAAACTAAAAGGTTATGACTTCAAAATGTTAAAGATCTTTGATTTAAAGAGCAAAATCTGCACGATAGTATAGGTTGTACTTATTTTTCAGAATGTGTAACTACAAATAACCATTGTTTCACTCTGAGTTTATGCAGATACCACTGAATTGAAAGGCTTACGCAACAAAGCATCTTTTTGAAGGTGCCACATCAAGAGCTACTTCATAAAATTGTCTGCAGCCTCAAGCCTGAAGAATGCAAGTAGTGCAATAATGAATATAGCACTATTTGCCCTAAATGTTCTGACAAGGGATGTTCCATTCATAAATTAGTCGAAAGTGAAGAATTTCCACAAGAACGATATCCAAGTGCCACAACATTTCCAGGAACAAGAGAAATTCATTATTATAAACATATAGACAAATCATTCTTCAAGTAAAACGAATAACATCATATAATTTTTTTTCCAAATGTGTGCTGAGAGCAAAGAAAATTAACACTTGGAGGTACAGCATAAAAATGTATGCAATTATTTATGGAAAACAGTTGCAGGTAGGGTGTGAACTGGCAACACCATAACCCAGACTACACCAACTCCTAAACACAGACTACATTAACACAGGCATGTGTTATCACTGACTGCTTGTCATTAATGACAAATATTTCTCTAAATGAGCATATATTTTCATTTTTTGCTTTGAGCATACTTCAAATAGCCCATTTATACCTACATACAAAACTATAAAGATATTTGTTATCATATACTAATTTTTTATTCTTTTTAAGAAGCCTCGTCAGATTAGCTGAATTTGATGCACTGTAGTCTGGTTTACAAATGTTCCTAATAATTAATAAAGAAAAACAAAGAATATGTTAAGGTAGTCACAAATATTACCACCACTTATTTAAAAAAAGAAAAATAAATTGCAAAGAACTGACTTAACAAAAACGATATGTAAGCAGCTATCTGTTAACTCATCATCAAACGTTGTATGTTATGATAAACCTAAGGCTGAAGGTTCAAAGCATTTGCAAAAAAGGGCACTAAATTTGCCAAAGATATGCACTATGTGGAGGAGGAAAAAACCGATGTGAATGGTGATGATATTTTTGACTTGCGTGGCTTGTTTTATTTGCAAAATACTAACATGTCCATCAATCTGGTATAAGGTGGTTCCACCGTAAAATGACTTAAATGTCATTTTATTCATATTCTGTCTACTTGTAGAAAACGTTGTCCTCTTTCTGATATGAACAACAAAATAATACCTTTCCACGCTATTTTATTCTATAATTGAACTTGAAATTACATGGTGTTCAATGGGGGAATAAGAGAAACACGGGGAAAAAAAGTATTTTTCCATAAAATACAAATGCCATTGTCGTGCAAAACTGTCTCTAAGAAGGAAATAATCCAGAGAATTTGGATAAAAATAAAACACAGGCATCTTACCACCTTATTTTTCTAGTTATTGAAGAATAAATGCCGTAATTGAAGTCAAAATGCGGCAATTCGTAGGAAATGGCACTGCAGTCGGCTCCTATGGCTGGAAAAATGTGCTCATATAAAATACATTCGTGGAATAATCTGCATATTTTGTACCTTACTTATGATTTTCTATAGGTAACGCATTGAATCAGTGAAAGCAGGATTTTTTTGACAAAATATATAAAAATGTGGAATTTTTTCTTTGACTCACACAGTCGCGGCGGAACCTCCTTAACGTTAAGTTAAAGGTAGAAGGTCAAGTCATTTATGTTTGAAGTTGATAGTGGAGCTTGTGTCTATGTAATATCCAAGGAATGTTATCAGTCTTATTTCAACCATATTACCTTGCAGCCTACTGACTTGCCTTTGAGTTCATACACAAACGAGAAAATCAAACCAATTGGAAAACTATCAGTTAATGTGGAATATTTTAATGTGGAACATTAAAAAATCCCATCACCAAGTTGTACCATTTCTCATAATTGCAGCTAATATGTACATTCCAATTTATGGTATAATAAATCTTGAATGAAAAAGTTGATTTTAAAAATTACATATTTTCATGCCGTCAATATTTTTGAAAGTGACCCATATGCTATTTGCAACTGATTGCGGAGTTTTAATGGAACTCTTTCCTTTGCACTGGGAGGATTAAAGCCTTCTCCATGTTCCAAAACCCTTGCAGTGTATTCAAGACATAACTTTATAAGTGTCAATTATTCAAGAAAATATCTCTTAAGGTTTTTTATAAGCATTCTTTCCAACTACGAGCTCTCTAATCGTATGTATTCAATTATCACCAATCTCTTCATGTTCTAATGTTTTTTCCCCAAAATAGGTGTGAAGTTATGTTCATTTCTCATTTGTTGAATTTTATCACCTCTCCCCATTGCTCACTACACAGAAAATTGAAACACTCACCTCGGAGCCCCTGCTGACCCTCATCGAGAGGTAGAAGATCTTCGATTTGATGCATGAACTCTTAAAATGTTTGAAGTCCTTCAGTTTGCTCACACATCCCTTGCAGATAGTCCATGGCAAGCCGTCCTCCTTGTATACCTTTGGAGGCAATAGTGGATAAGTACCAGAATTAAGAGAGGCCAAAATATTACAGTTACTATGTAAACTCCAGCCATATCTATCTTATACATTATGAAAGATATAAATTGGTATTCCAATGTGCAAATGACAGCATTTGTCTAAACTCGTCACAAAAACCAAATCTAACTTCATTTGACTTTCAAAAAACTACCATTCTATAATCATGGTTTATCAAATGAGTTACTATCGATCTTTACTCTACAAATGATTCTGCTATTGATGATGAATGAATTTATTCTATTTCTGTTAGAAATAAATGTTTACAGGTACACTTTTGAACTTCCACGGTAATATTCTTCATCAGAGTAAATGCCCTATCAATAAAATTTAATATTCCTGGAACAAAATACATCAACAAATGAACAAACCTTAGGACAGGTTTACACTGTGATCAAGAAATCCGAAAGCCCTTGTTTTCTAACCGACTGAAAGTGAACAAACACGTCCGGATAACAAAAATCATATAACAGATTGATATTGTATGTGAGGCCAACAATGATTTTCGAACTTTTACTTTGAACCAAGTCTAAGCATAAATAGAAAAGAGCAAATGTGTAAGTTCATAGAGCACTGATTTATCATCTTACCACCATCAGAAAGGTTTCCAACATAGGAATCAATTGTATAGTTGACACAAATTTACGAAACATACCTAACAATCGTAAGAACTTACCTCTTCCTGAAGGAATTCCTCAATAGTTATCCATAACTTGAAACCATGATAACCTTTAGGGTTGAAAATATACACCAAATCTTCTTCTTCCACAAGGCACAGTCGACAAACTTGTTCGCTGGCATTGTCCAAAATATTTGCTGCACTTTTAAACATACTTAGTAGTCGACGTCTATAAAAATGCGAAAATTTAATAGCATCCAAACCGTCCGTAAACTACCCTTCATTCATTATTAAATCTCAATGCCTTAACCCGTCGAAACTCTCGAACACCACTACTTTCATGCATGCACGTTGATGTGTCTTTTCATTTACTCCATTAGCCCCGATCAACGGCTTTATATCCAATATCCGGAAGAGATTCCGACTATTGGGAAGGGACGCCGACTATAGTTTACGCTTGCAGCAGTCGTCGTTCGTCCGAAAAAGCACGGAAAGAGTACATATAAGTTTTCAAAGTGGGAACGACAAATTACGACTTCTGACAACATTTGTAAGTATAAATTGTCTTAAAATGGTTGGCCCTAGCAATCGATGTCTCGATCGATCTATTTCTACGATATTGATAATAGAATATATTTTTAAGGAAACAAACCATTCGTGTGAACGCAGCAATATCATTTATATATAAATGCTTTCGATTCAGATTTAAAATTTTGGCTATGTGAGTTTTAAGCATCGATATTGACAGAAACTGCACTTCTGTAAAATCTATCGAACAATTGTATTTCTGACTACCGACAATTCAAAGTAACTTGTACTACCAACACCATAATACTCTCCGTCGTATTTAATATCATTTGTATGTAAAGGTAATAGGATTTGTTATTTTCTCTGTACAGAATATGTTGATATATACTTAAGTATGCCACCCATTAAAGGTGCCATGGATGAAGGATTCGGAGTAATTTATTTACCTTAAGCACGTCTTCATAAAAATATCAAATGTTGGTCATGAATTCTTAAGTACTTAGCGGGCTAGGACAGCGATAATGTTTACAGTTGATGTGAGATGGTAAAACGATGGAAATTTACCATATATTACGGATTGAATTGAGTAAACTTGAGAATTAAGAGAGACTTCCGTACTTGGCTATTCATGCTAATACACTGTGATAGGATTCAATTAGCTTCTCACATTTGAATAGAAGTGTATCTTTGACAAGTATGTTTAAAAACGTTCAAAATATTTTGGACATTGAGAGCGTGCAAGTTAGTCGACTTAGTCTTACGGAAGAAGGAGGTTTGATCTATATTTTCAATCCTAAAGGGTATCCGCTTATGGGAAAGTATTGAGGAGCTCATTCAGATGGAGGTAAGTTTGTACGATTGTCAGGAAAGTTAAATAAATACGAGTCAACCATACTGTGGTGTACGCACGCAAATAAGACACCACTTTAATAAAGGTACTCACTGGCTGCCGGTCGGGATACGAGTGCCCTGGGACTCGGGTAGCAGTCGGGAGAGGGAAGGTTTGGAAAAGGTGGCGTGCCAGTTCCGTTTATTCAAAAGAGCATCGAAAACACTGACAAATACATCACAACTCCTCCCTCTCAATTCCTTACATATAAGTACAACAAGTAAACATGTACCATACCATACAACAAACTCAAATTACCATTACAAATTAAGGCGATCAACAGGCCTCCTTAAGCGCTGAGGGTATCTCTTACCATCAGCTGTTCCAGAGATAGGAGCATTACACTGGGCATTGGGTGGAGATATATCTGGACATTGAAGGGATGGAGGTGAGTGGCTCAAACTTGATGTAATAGGAGTGGTAGGGGTAGGTCTCTCAGTTGGTCTAGGGACGTCATTATCACTGAGACGGACTGAGTGAGGAGATTGGTAGTATTGTTTAGGAAAACTTTCTGCTACCAGCTCGCTATTAACGTTACACTCACCTGGTACATTTACTGAATTGTCTATGACAGAGTCAGAATTTAGCCCTACGAGCTGATCAATGTGTCTGTTACAAACAAAACCAGATTTTAACATTACTGAATACACAACACTACTAAGTCGTCTTAATACAATACCTTCCACCCACTTATCTTTGAAGCGAATCAACCTGTCCTAATCCCTAATTAGGACAGGTTGATTTTCGAATAATACCCTAGATTTCCTCCCACCAAAATACTCTTTTTGTTTATCTTGTTTAATTTCCACCCTTTTGACAATATTAGGCTTTAATAGATCTAACCTGGATCTTAAGGGTCTGCCAAACATTAGCTTGGCAGGAGTTTCATTGGTTGTACTATGAACAGAGTTCCTGTAACTGAACAGTATATTACTTAAAGCAATATTTACATCAATATTTTCAAGAAAAGCACAACTTAGCTTATGCTTAGCATACTTAACGGAGCTCTCCGCCTGACCATTGGATTGAGGATGGTAGGGGGGTGAAAATGAGTGCTTAACTCCATTTGATACCATAAAATTTCTAAATTCTAAAGATGTGAAAGGAGGACCGTTATCGGAATGTAAGGAAACAGGTAGTCCAAACCTTGAGAATAGCTCCCTGAGCTTTTCTATAGCTAATTTTGCTGAGGTAGAGCTAACTTCAAATACCTCAAGCCACTTAGTGTGAGCATCGATCACCACTAAATACATTTTTCCTTTAAAAGGGCCTAAATAATCCACATGTAATCTCTCCCAAGGTGAGGTTGGATAATGCCATACATGAAGTTCACTCTTGGAAGGACTGGAGCGTTCCCTTAGGCAGGACGAGCAACTGTTAGTTAGGTCTTCTATTCTTCTATCAATATTAGGAAATCAAACATAATTTCTAGCCACAGATTTCATCTTCACAATACCTAAGTGACCCGAATGCAATTCATTCAGAACATAGTCACGTAATTTACTTGGAATAACAATTTTGTATCCCCACATAATGATACCTTGCTCAACAGTTAGTTCATCCTTCCTTAAGAAATAAGGCTGTAACGCTCTATTTTCCTCTGATAGAAAGTTAGGCCATCCATACATTATATAATTTTACACTTTCTTTAAAACAGGATCATTCTGAGTTTCGTTTTTAACATTTTCAAAATTTAATGGAACGGAACTCTCAACTATACAATGCAAATAAGTTCCTATCCATTTAGGTTCTTCATTTACAGTGAGCATGTTGGGTAATGGCAAACGTGAAAGAGCGTCGGCATTACCATGTTTTTCAGATTTAACATATTGGACATCAAAATTATATCCTGACAAAAATAAAGCATATCTTTGTAGTCGACTCGCGGCAAAAACAGGTAATCCCCTTTTTGGACCAAAAATACTTAATAAAGGCTTGTGATCCGTACATAAGGTAAATTTCCGTCCATACAAATATTGGTTGAACTTTTTGACGCCAAAAACCACAGCTAGTGCTTCCTTATCTATCTGAGAGTACTGACGCTCAGCAGAAGATAGAGTGCGCGAATGATAAGCCACCGGCTTCTCAACACCTTCATGAGTAACTATGCTTAAAACAGCACCTAGTCCTGTTGAGCTGGCATCAACTGCCACTTTTACAGGCAATGCTGGATCGTAGTGTGCCAACACTGGTGCATGCGTCAAAATTTTCTTAACTTCATTGAATGCAATATGACACTCTTTACAAAAATTGAAAGGGACATCCTTACGCAAAAGTTTATACATAGGATTTAAAATAGTTGACATGTTTTTTATAAACTTTGAATAATAATTTACAAGACCAATAAAAGCTCGAACTTCATTGACCGACTTAGGTATGGGTGCATTCACAATTGCAGCCACTTTATCCTGTGATGTGTGTAACCCTTCCTTATCAATACTGAATCCTAAATATTCAATCTTACTGGCAAAGAATTTACATTTTTCTTTTTTTACAGTTAGACCATATTCTCTAAGACGTTTACATACAGCCTCTAATCGCTCATAGTGAGTTTTAGTATCTGGTGCACTAATTAAAATATCATCTAAAAACACAACGGTACCTTCTAACCCTGACAAGGTTTGTTCAATGGCCTTTTCAAATACTCCCGGAGCACAAGAAATACCATAGGGGACTCTACGGTAAGAAAAGAGACCTTTGTGCGTACTAATAGTACAAAGCTTTTGTGACTCAGAATCTAAGGTCAACTGCATAAATGCATTGCTTAAATCAATTTTGCTAAAATGCCTCCCTTTATGCAAGCTTACAAACAAATCCTCAATGCGAGGTATGGGGTATTTATCAACTTCTAAATAATGGTTTAATGTGACCTTAAAATCTCCACATATCCTGATGTCACCGTTAGCCTTAAGGACGGGCACAATAGGCGTACCCCAATCAGAGCTACGTACAGGAGTTAACACACTTTCGTCCACTAGACGTTGCAATTCGGTCTCAACCTTGGCCTTTAAAGAAAAAGGTATTGGTCTTGGCTTGAAATATTTCGGCTTAGCATTCTCTTTTAGAATCAATTTTACTGGTTCGCCTCTATACTGGCCTAATTTATCGGTAAAAACTTCAGGAAATTGTTTCATTAAATTATTAATCATTAGGTCAAAATTATCAACAGTTGTTCTTGAATCGCTAATGCCATGTAGGTCCAATTTACTTTTGAAAGAAATGTCTATGCCCAATATTTTAAGCCAATCACGTCCTATTAACGGATGTGATCCCCCTTGAATAACATACATTTCAAGTATTTCATTTACATTCTGATAGCTGACCTTAACTTTAACTTTACCAATTGGAACAATCGGTTGATTGGTGTATGAACATAGTTTCAATTCACTAGGGAGTAGAGCACAAGAACTTAGATTATTTTTATAAAAACTTTCACTAATAACAGTCACACTCGCTCCCGTGTCTACTTCGAACGTAGTCATTTTACCTTGAACAACAATATCTACCCTTATTGGGTCAACTTTGACTCTTTCCACAGGCTTCTCATACATAGAAAATAAATGTTGAACATCCTCGATATTAACATCGTCAGCCTTGTTTTCCTCGTAAGGAGGATTAGGTGTATCGGAACATCTTTCCACACCTACAAAGTTATGTTTTGGCTTAAACCAAGACCTAAAATTACCGACACTTGTCACTCGACAAACCTTGGCAATGTGATTTTTCTTCCCACACTTATGGCAAATAACACCATATAATTTACACTGCTTCTTAACATGCCCGATTTGGCCACAACAAAAACACTGTACACTGCCTTCACTAGACACAGAGTTTGACCTGGTCGCTGTAGAGTTGCTGGTGCTCTGAACTGCTCTTCGTGATGCCATGTGCTGTATTCGGCTGCCGTTGTCACCTCCTTTGACAGCCAAAGCTGCTGCGTTCTTCTCCGCTGCCTCCATCGAGCCGGCAATTTTGGCTGCCTGCTCGAAACTCAAGCTGGACTCTGCAAGTAGTCGCTGTTTCGTCGACTCGTTTCTAATGCCGCTTACAAGGCGATCCCTTAAAAAGTCGTTTAAGGAAGACCCGAACTGGCAATGAATTGAAAGCTTTTTGAGGCTTGCGATATAATTAGCTACCGTCTCACCCTCATGCTGATCTCTCTTGCTGAATTTATAACGCTCAGCTATGAATGACGGTGCCGGGTAAAGATGATCTTCGACCATCTTTATTAACTCATTATACGTCTTTGAAGATGGTTTAATCGGCGTGCACAAATCCCGAAGCAAATTATACGTTTTTACTCCCACAACGGTTAAGAGAGTACTCACTTTCTTGCTTGAATTTACGTCATTGCAATCGACGAATAATTCAAATCTTTCAACGTAGGACGACCACGTTTCCACAGAATTGTCGAACTCGCCAATCGAGCCTATTACCCCTGCCATTTTAAGCGAACACAATTACGAAAGTTATTAATCTAGCCGTTATCTATCAGTTACATAACGTTACCTAACTTTATCCTCGTCGCCATTTGTGGTGTACGCACGCAAATAAGACACCACCTTAATAAAGGTACTCACTGGCTGCCGGTCGGGATACGAGTGCCCTGGGACTCGGGTAGCAGTCGGGAGAGGGAAGGTTTGGAAAAGGTGGCGTGCCAGTTCCGTTTATTCAAAAGAGCATCGAAAACACTGACAAATACATCACACATACTATTAATTCCTGTGACAGTGACTTTTGCATATGTATCTTAGGAGATAAATCGGCAGTCTACGAGCCTATTTTTCGACCATATTTTCTTTCTCCCTGGTCAAACTGGGTTCAGTGAACAAATAATTAAGAGATTTCTTGATCCCACATTTAAAATGAATCTCAGATGTATAAATTTTTATCCCCCCCCCTACATATGCGTTTTCAGTCATAATTAGTGCAATAACTATCGTTGTATTGGTATAACTTGATTTGCTTAGTTGCTAATATACCTTGATTATGTGCAGTAAGTCTTGTTTATTAATTTTTTATAATATATTTTGTATCAGCACTTATTGAACCTCACACAACTTTTCAGCACTTACTCAACAATTAGTACTTTTATTTATTTATATACATGACAACATATCTAAGCACCACACAAAATAAACTAGCTTTTAAGATGCAAATAACAACAGTAAGTACCTACGCTGTCATAATATGCTTTGAGCTCCCAATTTGAAACATTTTAATGTTGTGATTTAGTTTTTGATGCTACAATGCAAGAATATGAGAACGCACCCTTTCCATCTCATATTGTGCAGATCCATATGAGTCTACAGTTAGAAATATTTTTTTTGCGAAATATCTTTTTTGTAAGTTTAAGATAGGCTACGATGGGCAACATTTAATTTGTGTTTTATTGTTGTTGTTGGTAAACCTGACCGAATTACGTAGATCTCTCCCCTGTTTGAATTTTAGTGGTAGTATTTTGATCCTCGAAAGTCTGTTTCTTGCCCATTCTTGTCTTTTCCAAAGGTGTCCAAGTAAGACCGGCTGCCATGGACTATTTGCGAGGGATGCATCATCAAAGTGAAGGAGTTTAAGCATTTTAAGATGACATGCATCAAAGCGAACATCACTTTCCTCGCCATGATAGCCTTAGTGGTGAGTATCAGTGCGTCTAGTCTGGTGAGCAATGGGTTAACCCTTAATTTTAACCCATTAACCCTTAATCGGTTAATGGGTTAATGGGTTCAATTGAGCTTATGTGTTAGAAGTTCTTTTGAAAACACTGTAACTTCAGTCCTATCTTTAAGGAACAAAAATTGAAAACGTAAAGAGATTTGAATTCATTGATCAAATGATTAAAAGGATCTTGCGTTGAATAGCGAAAAATATATTTTCTCGAATAGATATCTCACACCCAGATAGCCCATTTCTTGTTTACACTGGGAGTGTTTGAGACCCATGACAAAGATTAAGTCCATAAAGCACAAAGGAGAATCTCATGTTCCATTACATTCTCAGAAATCACTATTGCTTGTAACACAGTTAATGGATTGTGGAGAGACTCTGTTTTGAGCCACAAGAGATTGGGAGGCAATATGCCTGACTGTGGCTATTTGAGAAATATGGGTCATATTTGGGTGAATTCAAGCTTTCGTCACACCAGTGATATTTATTTTTTATGGAAAACCTTCGTGTTTGGCGAAAATAACTGTGACTGTAATGGGTAGTGTAATTAATGTGTATTTGTAAAAGTTATGAAGCATAAGTGAGTGATCATGTAACTTAAGGGAAAATAGAGGAGGAAAATTACCCATTTTGTGAATTTTTCGTAAGATTCCCTAGCCATATTTGGAGGTTTTATTAGTTCTGTTGGTCTTGCACACATAGACAGCTAGTGAAAAGAACTACATGTTATGTAGTTCTTTTAGCTACAATGTTATGTACTCCCAGTTTTCTTGTTTTACACAGAGATATATTAGCTATGTGGTATTCAAGAATATGACCCATTACACTCACCCAAGTAGCACATAGTAAGGAATTTCCTTTAGTTTTCTAGATAGTACTCAGATATCGAATAGAAATCACTTCCCTTACGGGAAATAACTTCTGTATATTCTTGGGAAAGCAAGGGGAAATGCGACAGAAAGCGAATGTATGAGTTTCGGCAATCGAACAGATATCCCTTCTCTTCGGACGATTGTAGCGCACCTAGCGGACTATAAGTGAACTAAGAGCTTGCTTATGGTGGTGCTAAAGCGCTTGATAGGAAAGTACGGTCAACTTTGCGCATCTAGCCATCGTAGGCCTTTCTTTACATGGGAGAGATAGGGACTAAACATGTTTTCACGATATAAAAATTAATTAACTATGTTTCATCGAATTTGAGCCATGATAACTTGTGAATGATTAAATTGCCTATAATACCACATCATTTTCATATCAAGTTTATCCTCCAAAATGCGGGAGTCCAGTATAATACGAGCCCAGCAGACGCCTCAAACGGCAGCAGACGACGTCGTCTGCAATATAAGTGGAACGTCGCGATATTTTCCTCGCTCGTAAATTGACTTCTCGTTGATAACTGGCGGAATGGCATTTTAAAATATTATAATACTACCTAAATATTAGCTTACTTGTCAATTAGGTATCAAAATCGACTAGGTATAGAATATTTCTCTGCAATAGGAGTAAAACGTCAAGTCAATTCCTCGACCATGAAGTGAATCCCCATAGAGAGCAGACGGTGACCAACCTTGTATTGTCACTGGAATCTTAATCATTGTGCATAATGGTCAGTGCCTCAGTTAAACATGGAGTGCTGATCGTGGAAATCCTGTCAAAATGCTCACTTGACTTGACAATGACACTGCAGAACATAAATTAGATAGTAGATCGTATTAAAATACCATTCCGCCAGTTATCAACGAGAAGTCACTTTACGAGCGGGGAAAATATCGCGACGTTCCACTTATATTGCAGACGACGTCGTCTGCTGCCGTTTGAGGCGTCTGCTGGGCTCGTATTATACTGGACTCCCGCATTTTGGAGGATAAACATGATATGAAAATGATGTGGTACTATAGGCAATTTAATCATTCACAAGTTATCATGGCTCAAATTCGATGAAACATAGTTAATTAATTTTTATCTCGTGAAAACATGTTTAGTCCCTATCTCTCCCATGTAAAGAAAGGCCTACGATGGCCAGATGCGCAAGGAACATGTAGGGAACCAATCAGAAGCCTCGATTGTCGGCATTTGCCGAGATCATACGTTGACCGTACTTTCCTATCAAGAGCTTTAGGTGGTGCCTGACAACAACGCCGTCTATCGGTCTAAATGGCACTTAGTCACACCTAGCGGCCAAACATAGTACTTCTTTCAGCATCTAAGGGCGCCTTTTACGACTACAGTTGTATAACAAGGATAGGAACTTAAGTTTAACACATTCAAGTACTTGCAGAGTCAATTTATTAAAAAACATTTTGATATAATTGTCCAATCAAAGAATCATAAGAAAAAACTTGAGAACACTAGAGAACAAAACAAAGGTGAAATTAATATTCAAAACTAACAGGATTGATACATCACAACATTCATCAAACACCTAGAATACATTACACAATGATTTTCTAAAACTAGTCTCATATAAATAATAAAAAAATTATTCCGCGTCCTTTTCCTCTACGGCAGACTTAGTTGCCCCCCCTTCTCTCGACCGAGCTAGGCGGAACCATCCCCCCATACTTCTCCCAATGGTTACAAGATCTATTTGGGGTCCAGAATGTCCTTTCTTGCTTTTCAGCACCTCTGCAAATACAGAAAAGAATTAAGAGAAAATAATATGTTTAGTTTAATGCAATGCCGGTATTTCAAATACATATTTCACACAACATACAGAAAACCAAACATATATAACCAAAACAAAGGGGAAAAGTTTTTCGTTGAGGCTAAGTTGCTGAGTGCTAATTTTGAGGTGATAACGTTGCAATTTTAATATGCAATGATACCGCAGAAACGAAACTTTCATTCGAAACCCCATCTACAAATTAAGGCAAAACTTAAAGCACACTAAACACCATACTAACTTACTAACTAAGTCAACATTTGTAATCTAAAATCTTCACATATTCATAGCTAAAAACATAAATTGATAGCCAAGTGCCAGGGAATAGCCATGTTTACATGCGATACCCGTTCCCGTGTGAGATGTAGGATTATATCATCAAAATTTCATTGAAGAAACACCCACTATTGTGTATTACAAAAAATTTGCTCCCGTTCTAATTTGAACCATTAGTTCGCGCTATTTCCAGCTTGTACACGTAACAGCCACCTACCATTGCGCGCGATTGAGGGCACGAGCATCGTGTGTGCACAGCTTGAGAAACTTAAAGCCATTATGTACCAAGAAGTATCAAATGAATAGGTATTTGTTCAATATGATTGCCATTGAATTAATTCAAATCACAATTAAAAGTGATTAAACTCATTTCGAGTCGTATACACTGGTAAAAATAAACAGCACGGATTCATATAGGCGAAAATTAAAAAAATAAGTATAACGATAGAAAGACTAGTACTCACCTCAAATCCGGAAATATCTGGTCCAAATTTAATTTTCCACAATAGAAACGGATTTCGATTGATAACTTCACTTCACGTCGAGAGTCCAACTTCGTCAACTTCCTTCGGTGTGCTTCCGCCCGGCTTAACAAAAGAAGATCGCATCCGCAAGGGTGCATCCGGTTGAAGCAGACAGGGAAAAGGAATTCCGTGTCTACTTTATAACGTTGTCAAAAAGCGGAGATAAAATTTGTCACAATTATTGTGATAAAATTTGAAAACTGTAGTAATTTATACGTTTTTCGACAAGGTAGTTTCTCCGATTAAATATAAAACAGAATCACCTTTAATGCCACCATATACCTGTGTAGCACGTCAGGAGCCCACTTAGCGAATTATTGATGCCTGAATAAATATTTTCATTAGTTTTCTGCGCAGGAGAACGAACCATCGGTTATAATTCCAAAAGCTTAATATCTTCATTATCTTATATTAGCACTATACGCGATGGATGAATGCTAATAAACGCAATTGAAATTCGAGACCCCTGAAATGGATAAGTCGAGGAAGAGTTTTCCTTTAAATACTCGTTAGCGTTCAAGAGTGTCCTGCCTTCCCCATGATTGCTCTTCTATATCTGTAAGGAATATCCGCTGTGCTACCAGGGATAGCAGTTTCTACAAATGTTTTACCTCGTATTTTTGTGGCAGTGCAATCCCTTTTATATTTGAACTCGCGCGAATTGTTTTTAGTCATTTACTTCGTTTCAGATTTTCAATGAATTTCTGCTTATGGCTGCTTATAATTTCCAAAAGTAAGCCAGGAAATGCATCTTTCATAAGTGCGCTTACAACTTGTCCGCGCTTCATGCGCCGCGCGAGCTGATAGTTCCGGCAGTTGTCACTGGTGGCGCGGGGAGGGCGAGCTTCGCCTCCTGTCGACGCTGTAGACAGATCTCACAAGGCAGTCGGAGAGAACTCGCCTACCGCACTCGACAGACCGCAGTCAGCAGAGACGACCACGAGAACATCGCCAGGAATACGAAGGCTGCCATATTTGTCACTGATGACCACAACCTTCAGTACTTACGATCCAATAAATCAGGAGTCTAAAATCACCTTTTTGTTTTAAGCATCGCAGTAGGTTTATTCCCCTACACAACTTTTTCTTTGATATTCTTGTATGCGTAGATAAATCTGGTGTAGGCGGATTTACAATACTAAGTTTACTACAAAAATATGGGATATTCACAATAAAAGAACAATAATTTTTATTAGGGATTTAAAACTGGATCACTCTTTTTCGCTCTGTAGTAACCCATAATACCTGGCTCTAATTTGAGCGCATACCTATCACCGCAAAATATTCGGGGAAAGAAAATTTCAGGGGCGATGTATTTATGCGCAAACTATTACTAATTAATGTTTTCATTTTTAAGTAGTGAGCTTTCTAGAGTATCCAATATCATGTCAAGTTCTTCCGCTATGCTTTGAACTATATGACTCCGCGTCTTTGATTTTCAATTTTTTTCTCTATAAACAAGGGAAGCCGTATTCACTTCAAATTAGTGATGGGCAAAGTCGGTCTTTTGAGAGATTTCGGTCGCGTCGGTCACTCCCACTTGTGATTCGATCTTCAATCGTCGATCAGAGAGACCGATTTTCCAGCTAGTGAGCAGTCCAAGTTGCCTACGATCAATGATCTCTCAGGAAAATCGTGATAGATAAAAAATCTGGTCGTTCGTGAGTTTCATACTGTAAGCATGACCGAGGTATACAGCTTTCCTCTTGATAGCACAGAGCATCCACAGAGTTTCAGTGCCACTACCTAGTCAGTGCCGGTTTCCGTGGAGTTGTGGGTAATTCTTTTAAAAAAATTGAAGGCTCAATTGTGCAATCGTGCAAAGGTTTGTTTTGTTTTTACACAATGCTCTTGGTTTGTGATTTTAAGTATAGTTATACGAAGAATATTAGGAATATCCCACTTGATTACAAAACTATTGAAGAGTGACATTTTATGGACCACAAATTATTAACAACTCATTATAGAAACCAATGATTAATAGTAATTTAGTAGCGAAATTTTATTTTGGTATGTAGTTCGAAACGATCAACGTTTTATTTTGGCTGTAAGAATTTAAAGCAAATTATCCGACTGTAGCACAAAAAATCAATTTTCAATTACAGTCTGTTTCACTTGTTCACGACACGTAATATTTGTCGAGAATATTGAAACGATGGTTTATTGTGTATTTAAGTGACAATGCAATTATGGAAATTCAGTGATTACAAATGTTATATGTGCTGTGATGTATTGCGTGTGTTCTTGTGGTGATATTTTTATATTTAAAGGTTATTTGTGTTAGGTAGACTTACGCTCCTAATGGATGTGTTATGACAGGAAATACACCGTGGAGGTTATAAAAGTTTCTGTGCTTCTGAAATGGCAGAATATTGCGTTGTGTTTCTGGACGTGAGTTACACGAAGAAAGTGTATGTTCAACTTATGCTAAAGTTATAGTTTATGTCGTAAATTTACCAAGAGTAAGTGGTTCAAAAATGGCCTATATAGTGAAGTTAATGGTGGGTTTTTGTTTGTTTACGTCGTAGATTTTTAAGTTACAGTGCCCCCTGAAATAATCTCATAGTTTGCTGCTGTGTTTGTCTAAGAGTGAATTGCATGTAGAAAAAGCTAACTTTCAACTTTGGTAAAGGTTTGTTTACATCGTACTACCTATATATCTATAATTTAGTTACTGTGCTTCTGAAATACTGTCTCGTGATCGTCGAGTACTTAAAATATTAACAAATGCGAAAATCGAAGATTTGTTCATAGGTTAACGTAATATTCGCCGTTTATTGTTTACATCGTAAATATAAAGCATAAATTCAGAGTATTAGTGCAAATACAGGAGTCCAAGACATTCGCTGTGTATATACATATCTGTGATTCTAATAGTAACAATCAGTCCTACGATGATTGCTTTTTTGTGAAGTTGCTTCTGTCGTGAGGTTGTTTTCTTCTCGTGAAGCACTTCTTGTGCCAAAGTGAACTGAATAGGACTTCACGTTTACTATTCTCAATATTTGTTGAACTATTTGAATTTTTTCAGCCACTTGAGTGATTTATATCTAATGTAAAACGCTCCTTACAAAACATGCTTCGTTTGTTGCCATCGATTAAAATCGTTGGGGTTTCACCATGCACTTCGTCACTTAGATAACTAATCAAACTAGTCAATTATATTGATGTTCAGTAAATATGTTTTTCGCAATGCCAAATAGATTCTAAATGTTTCAAAAGCATATTATTAAATGATAATTTGTATATGTACCTGGGTACCTTTCAATAAAATGTATATTCAGTAAAAATGCACTTTGTTACAGTATTGAATCTTTAGTGCTATATTAATTCCCCCTCACAAAATGCTTTTGCCCGTACATTGGAGATGTTAATTGGTTACGAAAACGATTTGATTATTATAGTTATGTCTTACAGGGTATTCAACAGTTATACATATCCAATTCTTATCAGTAAGTGTTAATATATATTGTTTCTAAGCTACCTATAAGAAATGCCTAATACACACAAAATATTTGTTATTATGATGTGTTTGAGTAGGGATTTAAAAACTGATTGCAGGATGTGATGAATCTTCTTATATTGTTTGGCACTGACAGTGCTAATTTTAAACCCACTACATTCGTTCTTCCTCTAGATGATGTTGCTGCTATCATTAAGAAGCACCAATGCAATGCAATAAATTATGTAAGCGTCAGTGAGGTTCTCTGCTATCTGATTGCTACTCTAGTTGCCATTTACTAGACTATATCATGTAACAGGTAGGGAATACTATATCTAGGCAAAATTATAACTAGTTAACTCTGTAGATTTTATGAAATGCATGGAACAATCAGGTTATAAGAATGTTTACTAAATATCTGACCTCAATATATATGTTTATTATCTTTGCAAGGAATAGCCCCTGATCAATTATTAATTTACACAATGGTTTAGTGCTTATCAATGGTTATAGCCATCAATAACTTCTGACCAATATCCACTCTGCCAGTTCTCTCTATATTATAGAACTGTAATCAGAAAACAGTAGTGTTTACATATCATATGAGTGATAACAGTTGTATGTCATACCTAGTTTTGATTCAAAGAAGAAAAATCAGCTGTGCATACTGTGACAAATGTTTATTTCCCCCATGCAATCATTGAATTTGCTAGAACAATATACATACCATCTTGGATTATTAAGAGTAAAGATTCTGAGTGAATTTCATGTTGAGTTTTGCTTGATTTACTTACTGGATACTTATGGGAACTAAAGCTAATTCCTTTTTATTAATTTTCTTTTGACATTTTGAAAATATCTCTTCCTTCATGCTACCGTAATGGACTTTATGAAAGGATTATTCTCTGTGGGTTTGGCAATGTTTAAATAATAGATTAGAGTTGAGTAGTGGAACAGGATTGTGATTGAGGAGTGAATAGCGTAAGAGCAAGATGGAAAAAATTGTGGGTTCATGATGTGGTGGAAGAGACATTAAAGGAGGAAGATTAGGAGTCTTAAGAATAAGAGAGAGTGTGAATGAAGTAATGTATGAATGCAATAGAGGCAAAGGATATATGCCAATATAGGGTATTATGGAGTAAATTATTAGAAGAGAGCCAGTTTTCAAATCCAAACAGACATCACTAACAGCAGAGAGCAAACAATATCATGTGATAAGTTGTGTGCCTCAAGTTATCCAGGTACTCAATTACTTAGCAGTCAACTTAAGTGTACAGATGTCGTTTCTGTGTGACTTAAAGTCAACTTGATCAGAATAAAATTATTTTTTATGCTCCCATTTAAATTAAATATCTGTCATAATTTAAGTCAAGTATGCACTCATATTTTTGTTAACACCCTTTTATAAATTGAAGAAGTTAATGGAGAAGAGGGTCATGGATGGATAATAAAGCAATGGTAGGTAATCAATGATTTTTCACTTATAACAAAATTTAAGAGCAAAATGGATTTGGTCTATATTGCTTCATGCTTAATGAATGCTGTTACATATTATTAATATTATTTATTTCACTGATATGAGGAACCTAAGAAGCTTTCTTGGGTTTCCTATCGGATGATGGTCTCCGTGTAGGCCGACGTTTCGATGTCTGACTCAGTCATTGTCATCAGGGGTGATGAAAACTAAGGGTTGTGCAACCATTCATAGATCTATTTATTTTTAATAATCAATAAGTGAAATAAATGTTGGTGTAGGTTTTTCACAATTACTACTTGGCTTATTTTGAATATATTCCTTGAAACCCCAATATGATTAAGTCTTAAGTCGACTCCTATTGTCATGATCTTTGGTAAATTTATGAATATTAATCAACTGTTATCAAAGGACATGCTATGATGTATTGTTTACCTGTAGTAGAAATTAACAAGGGTAATTATAGCTGTTAGGCTCACACATGCCAGATTGGACGAAGAGCAGGAACGAAGGGAACATAGTCCAATCAGCATCTGTGGATATTTTTCCTCATGGTAAGTGGCTTGCCAGCTCACTCCAGAGTATAGATTGAGAATGGTCATTGAGTAGAAATCATTAGAGGCTTAAGACAAATAGCAAAAAACAAATAGTGGAATGAAGTTGTAACTGGGGCAGAATTTTAGTGGAACGAGGTGTCCTACTCAAGATATTAAATGTCTTGTACCAGCAATATTCAAGAATTATGGGGGATATGTAATGCCTCAAGTCCTGGTATAGGATGCAAACAAAAGGTTGGTTTGGAAGGTTTTATAAAGGGTTGTGGCCTTCGGTGGATCTAAACCATTGGCTAATGTTGAGAGGGTGAGATTAGACTAAAGTTATATGAGGAGTGGCTCTCGAGAAGAATAATGAAAAAAAGATAGAAGAGAAGATAAGAGATACTTGACTAGGCATTGAAGTTACATATCACAGTGAAGGAAATTTAGGAGTCCACTTTATGTCAGATAGTAGGTAATTAGAGGAAATGAGGTACTGAAAGGCACTTTTGAAGGGAAAGGTTTGCTTCGTTGGGAGAGGTAGGAAAAGTATAGTCAATTTAAATGAATGGATGTGATGCGCAGAACTAAATTGAAACATTTTAAGGAAAGAAATTTTTGAAGCAGCAAGGGTGGAGTGGTAACTGACCACTGAAATATATTGTAACCGTTCCCGATTGGACGGTTGCAATGGGTTTGTGGAAGAGGCGGTTTTGTGCTGTATATTGTGTTAATTTTAAGGTCATCGCTGTGTGAGTGAATGATTCATGTGTGTTCGAGTGTGTGAGTTCCCTGCACCACGTTCTCCCCCCCCCCCTTTCTTAAGTGTATCTCCGCCGTTCGGCGGACGACCTTCCCTTTTCCCCCCCCCCCTCCATCCACCGCTCATGCTTTGCAAGTGACTGTGCTTCGAAATATAATGCGGCCTGCGTCAAGTGAAGCCACCTCCCCTTATCCCCCTATCCCCCCCCTTCTCACCCCGCGCGCTAGCGCATATAAATGGCAGAGGATGGTCGGGGCGGGACTTACTTACATGTGATGGTTCTTGTGGTGGCGGCTGACACCCAAAAATTAGGAGGGCTGAAACATTGGTTGGAGAGCGAGAGAGACGCATTGTGCGGACGAGGAACGGAAAGGGAGAGACGACCGACGCATAAGGAAGCTGAATTTAAGTCGTGTCCAGTAGCGGTCCCAAGGAATCCGTGGCCATCGCCGTCGCCTGTCTCCGCTCAAGTAAAACCAACTACATCATCAGCTGCTACGTGCAGAGCACGGGGCGATCATTGCCAGCGCCGCCGCAGTTGCACCAGTAATCCCCGATAACGATAAGTACCACTTATATCCCGCCCGCCTAAAACGGCCATTCCTAGACCAAAGAAGAGCCCCCCCATTCCCAATCCAAGAAGAATAGTCCTATTATAGTTCAAAGAAGAGATTCCCCAACCCAAGAAGAAAGTGCCCCAAGTTTCGTACTGTCGACATATTTATTCCCGTGTTTTTCCCCCCTGGTCCCGTGTGAATGTGTTTAGTTTTCAATTGAGGGTGCGTGATTGTAGAAATTGTTAAGTTCAAACCGTTAAAATATTGTAACTTTTCCCTAGTGATTCTCGAAATGGGAAAAAGGACCTTGAAGGGTAAAACTGTTTCATTTGATTGACATTTTGCGAATGTTCGCCATGTATTGTTGCAATTATTACGCATCATAATTTGTTTTGTTTAAATTTAGTTTTAGATTAGTATTTAGTGTTATTCTCTGAATTAAATAGTTCGATATTGCAAAAGGATATTTCCATGTTTTACTGTCTCTGCCCACAAACCTGTCCTCGCGGAACCATCCGTTCGCCATTATGCATTAAGTCACTTCGAAACCCCGCGATCGTTGATGAACCCCAACCCATTTGCTCAAAAGCTTAGTCGGCATCCCTCTTTCCTCCCCGCCTCCCCGTCCCTGAATTCCTTTCCTCCCACCTTTCCTCCCATTTCCCCTTCCCCTTACTCGTGTGGACACGGGTTACAAATGGCGCCCAACGTGGGGCTTGTCATTCGACGATGGGTTTAACGTGTGGCTGGAATTTGACATTGTGGGACATTTTGAACTAATTGCATTCACTCGCAATTCGTTGTATTTTAATTTAACGTTGGCCGAGATTTTGACCTCGTTAAGCGTGTTACCCTTTGCATTTAACGTACGGGCATTTAATCACTTTGAATATAGCGTATGTTCATTTTCTCTCGTGTATTTTCCTTTTTCTGTGTTAAATTTCGGCGGCATGGCTTACTCGGGCAGTAGCTTCCAAAATTATAGGGAACCCCCGAAGGACGATGAGGCGGAGTCGGTTGAGGATAATCCGTTGAGCATAATCGAAGTGTCTAGTGGGGAGGAAGACATTGTCACGCAGAATATGCCGGGAGTCGAGCAGAGTGATGTTAGCCCAGTGGCAGTTGAAAGCCCCTGTACTATGCAAGACATGATGATGTTTATGAAACAAATGGGAGAGAATATAAATAAAATGGGAGAAAATAATAAAAAAATGGGAGAGAATATAAATAAAATGGGAGAGAACATTAATAAAAAAATGGAGGAGAATAATAAAAAAATGGAGGAGAATAATAAAAAAATGGAGGAGAATAATGCTAGAATGGAAGAGAGGATTTCGGGTCAGATTGCAAAATTCCGGGAGGAAATCCATGAGGTCCGAGTTGAACTTGCAGGGCACGTAGAGAAAAGAATAGGCGAACAGGTTGGGGAGGTTAGGATGGAAATAGGTGCCATTGAAAGTGATCTAAAGTGTCGGATTGAAAGATTGAACGCCCAAACCCAAGCTGACCAAGTAGAGATTGGGAACGTGAAAAGCCAATTCGAAGAGGTCCTCAGAAAGTTTAATGGAACACAGTGGTTTTCTTCCATGGATTTCACCGCTTCGTTCTTGCAGTTGAAATTACATGAAGATGACCAAAAATACACTGCGTTCCTATTCAAATCGCGCACATACGTATTTTGTAGAGTCCCGTTTGGCCTAAAAAACAGTGGGGCAGCCTTAGTTCGATGCGTTGACGAGGCACTGAGGAACGAAGATTCAGATCACGCCATTACCTATGTTGACGACCTAGTAATATTTTCTCGATCTTTTGACGACCACATAATTCATTTACGGGAAATGTTTGATAAGTTGCAAAAGGCAAACTTAAGGCTGAATTTATCGAAGTCGCGATTCTGCCGGAAGGAAATTAATTTCTTGGGGCATGTCATAGACACTACAGGTATCAGGATTGACCCTGGAAGGGTTAAGGCTATTATGGATTACGAACGACCTAAAAACGTCAGAGGTTTGCGCGCATTTCTAGGCGTCGGGAATTATTACTCTCGTTTCTGTAGAAACTATTCCAATACCATAAATCCGATGCTGCGGCTCCTTAAAAAGGATGCGAAGTGGGCGTGGACGCAGGAGCATGAGGAGGCGTTTGTCGCCACCAAGGCGTTATTCGTCAACAATGTTGTTATTTCCCATCCCGACTTTTCGAAACGCATGTTTTTGAGCACTGATAGTAGTGATTACGGTCTTGGAGCCGTGTTAAGCCAAAAAAGGGAAAACGATGAAGATGGTATTATTTCACTAATTAGCCGTACCCTCAGGGGTCCGGAGCTCACATACTCTACAACGGAAAAGGAGATGCTAGCGATTGTATGGGCGTTACAGAAGCTCAGAGTTTTTCTGTTGGGCCGAGAATTCACAATTATAACGGACCACAAGTCATTGTCATTTTTGAATCAATGTCATCTTAGAAACAGTAGGATGCTGCGATGGGCAACCTGGATCCAGGAGTTTTCGTTCGATATTCAATACTGTGAAGGGAAGAAGAACGTTGGTCCAGATTTTTTGAGCCGGAATCCCTGTGAGACGGGCGGAACAACCGAGGGTGATAGGGAGTTTGTTATCGCTGATATTGAATTGGGGATCGAGGTCACGCCATGGCGAGACGATGAAGAACTGAGACAAGCCCAGGCGGACGATCCGAGGATAGGTCCGGTCATTCGATTCCTAAGTGGTGAATTACCCCGGTGCCACCCTTCTTTCCGTAATATTAGTCGACGATCGGATAGGTTTAAAGACCAACTGGGAATTATTCATATAAGAGTGGGTAGGGATCGGCCCGAGTTCCGAATATGGGTCCCGTCCGGACAGGCAGAGCGATTAATTAAACATGCTCACACTAAGTTCGCACATTTTGGAAGTCAGAAGATCGCCTTGATCCTTAGGGAAAGGTTCTTTTGGAAGGGTATGGGACGTCACATTAGAAAAATAATCCGCCAATGCGACTTATGTCAGAAAACCAAATACCCTAATAGAGTATTTGCAGGCCCCATGCAGAATATCATACCCTCTAAATCCCGGGAATTGTACGCCCTCGACTTGTATGGCCCCCTTCCGAAATCCCGGGCGGGCAATAAATTTGTACTTGTAATTGTGGATGTCTTTTCCAAATTTGTGCGAGTCTATCCTATTAATAAACCTACCAGTAGGAATTGTTTAACTCACTTAATGAATAAATTCATTGTTGAATGTGGTAGACCCGAGAAGGTTCTTACTGATCATGGAACGCAGTTTACCAGTGAAGTATGGTGTAGAACGTTACGTGACCGAGGGATTAAAGCAATCCATTCTTCTATTCGCCACCCACAGTCGAATCCAAGTGAGAGGATCATGCGGGAAATATCCCGGCTTTTTCGTGTGTATTGTGCGGACCGGCATACGAGTTGGCCCGAGGTGATTCCCCTCATCAATAAATGGCTTAACGAAATCCCCCATGAATCTATCGGAATGTCACCTTACGAAGCCCATTTCGGCGTTAAGCCTAGACGGCCCTATGCCATGCTCCCGGAAGAAGAAGAAGGGGACGAGCCGGAGCCAGGTAGGGTTACTCAATTGGTTCTTAGAAATTTGCGACGTTCCGGTAGGAAGCGGAAAAACGCTAAGAAGGCGAAAACTTACGAATTCAGGGAAGGAGATAGGGTTCTCTTGAAAGCTCCGAAGCAGTCCGACTCGAAGTTAAAACTATTTCATAAATTCTTCCCTATTTTTAAAGGCCCGTATGTTATTCGCAGGGTGGTCGCACGAAACGCGTGTGAGCTGGGAAGTGAGGAGGGAGATGTTATTGGCGTCCACAATTTCCACAACCTGATTCCTTATTTTTCCGAGACATTATAGTCTTTTGTTTTCCTTTTGAGTTTGACTAAGATTTCAGCGCGTGGGACGCGTTAAAAGTTTGATTTATTTTACCACCCTTTATTTTGTGAGGGTTGGAGTTGTTTTTCTTTTGTTTTTCTTTTTCTTTTACAAATAAATTCCCGTGTCTTTTCCCAGCGGCAATTTTTTGTCTGGGAGAGGGAGGCAGTTGTAACCGTTCCCGATTGGACGGTTGCAATGGGTTTGTGGAAGAGGCGGTTTTGTGCTGTATATTGTGTTAATTTTAAGGTCATCGCTGTGTGAGTGAATGATTCATGTGTGTTCGAGTGTGTGAGTTCCCTGCACCACGTTCTCCCCCCCCCTTTCTTAAGTGTATCTCCGCCGTTCGGCGGACGACCTTCCCTTTTCCCCCCCCCCCCTCCATCCACCGCTCATGCTTTGCAAGTAACCGTGCTTCGAAATATAATGCGGCCTGCGTCAAGTGAAGCCACCTCCCCTTATCCCCCTATCCCCCCCCCTTCTCACCCCGCGCGCTAGCGCATATAAATGGCAGAGGATGGTCGGGGCGGGACTTACTTACATGTGATGGTTCTTGTGGTGGCGGCTGACACCCAAAAATTAGGAGGGCTGAAACATTGGTTGGAGAGCGAGAGAGACGCATTGTGCGGACGAGGAACGGAAAGGGAGAGACGACCGACGCATAAGGAAGCTGAATTTAAGTCGTGTCCAGTAGCGGTCCCAAGGAATCCGTGGCCATCGCCGTCGCCTGTCTCCGCTCAAGTAAAACCAACTACATCATCAGCTGCTACGTGCAGAGCACGGGGCGATCATTGCCAGCGCCGCCGCAGTTGCACCAGTTATCCCCGATAACGATAAGTACCACTTATATCCCGCCCGCCTAAAACGGCCATTCCTAGACCAAAGAAGAGCCCCCCATTCCCATTCCAAGAAGAATAGTCCTATTATAGTTCAAAGAAGAGATTCCCCAACCCAAGAAGAAAGTGCCCCAAGTTTCGTACTGTCGACATATTTATTCCCGTGTTTTTCCCCCCTGGTCCCGTGTGAATGTGTTTAGTTTTCAATTGAGGGTGCGTGATTGTAGAAATTGTTAAGTTCAAACCGTTAAAATATTGTAACTTTTCCCTAGTGATTCTCGAAATGGGAAAAAGGACCTTGAAGGGTAAAACTGTTTCATTTGATTGACATTTTGCGAATGTTCGCCATGTATTGTTGCAATTATTACGCATCATAATTTGTTTTGTTTAAATTTAGTTTTAGATTAGTATTTAGTGTTATTCTCTGAATTAAATAGTTCGATATTGCAAAAGGATATTTCCATGTTTTACTGTCTCTGCCCACAAACCTGTCCTCGCGGAACCATCCGTTCGCCATTATGCATTAAGTCACTTCGAAACCCCGCGATCGTTGATGAACCCCAACCCATTTGCTCAAAAGCTTAGTCGGCATCCCTCTTTCCTCCCCGCCTCCCCGTCCCTGAATTCCTTTCCTCCCACCTTTCCTCCCATTTCCCCTTCCCCTTACTCGTGTGGACACGGGTTACAATATATATACGAGTTCGTGGAAAATCACACACGCGATAATTTAAATAAAAATAAAATACACCTGTGGCAAAGTTTATTTTTATTTATATATATATATATATATACATACACGAAACGAAAATTTCGCCAATAGGCCACAATATAATAAAAACACTTGACAGGGGGTGGGGAAAGAACATTAAAAAGAGAGAGAGGACTTACTGGAGGAGGTTTTTATTATATTGTGGCCTATTGGCGAAATTTTCGTTTCGTGTATTTTGCGGCTTTGCTGCTTTCCTCATCGTCTTCGTGCATCCATCGGAGAACTTCTCGCCGATTTGCTGCTCGTGTGAGTGTGTACTGCTCTGTTCCTTTACCACCTGTCATCCTTATTCCTTTATCCCTCTCGCATTTTCCTCTATCTACCTCTCTGTACCTAATTCCATTGTTTCTCATCACCCACCTCCCCATCATCAATATGACTCCATATGTTAAAACCTGGTTGAAAAAAATCCGTTTTTACGCCGGAAAAACCGCCCAATTTACAGCTCACGTTGAATTCCTAACCAAATGCCTGGCTGTGGGAGTCTTGCCCAATGGCCTCACCATTAATCTTCCCTTGTTTGCCATTCCTCCTTCACTTCATCAGCCCTTCCACAACCTTCGTCAAAATTTTTCCTTTCAATTTACTCGCCTTGTTCTGTGTCAGTACGCCAACTTACTGAACTCCCACCAACAGAACCTCGCATTTTTCATTCAAATGATCCTTTTGTACTCCCCCGGTAAATTTCCCTTGGTTAACGATATACTCTCAGATTCCTACAAAAAGTTGTGTTTTCGTCGCCAGCGACTGTTGAGAAAGCTGTCTTACTTATACAGGAGCCATCTCTCTTCCGGCCTCAGCTTGCCCCTCATCATCCCTCCGCCTCCTCCCAAAATTCCTCTTATTTCTGATAAACCCGATCTCGCCAACCTTTTCAACCTCCCACCGCCCTCGAAGACAATACCAACTCTTCCTAAGCGCCAACCTCAACCAGATCCGCCCCCATCCTCCCCGTCACATGAAGTAATTAACCTTTCTTCTTCCGTCCTAAACCGAGACCAAATAGCTTTGCTGTCTAAAGGTCTTTCTTTTTCACCAACCCCTAAATTCAATCCTGTGTCCTTCCTGGCCGATTCGCTCAATTTTTGCAGGAACTTAAGATGGCGCGCTTTCTGGAAAACCCACGGTCCTTCCCAATCCTCCATTCATCCTGCCCTTCATAAATTCCGACCACCTTCTGGTTACGAACCCAAATCCCTCCACAAAAACAACCCTGTTGAAATCTTTATCAAACAATTCCTTCACAAAATTTCCGACCACCATTTCCTAAACTCTATTAAACCCAAAATTAACCTATCCCGATCTGAACTCGCCGCCCTTCGGTCACTCCGGTCAGATCCCAGCCTTATAATTTCCCCTGCTGACAAAGGCTCATGCGTGGTGGTCATGGACCTGGATGACTACAATGCGGAAGCCTACCGTCAACTCCTTGACAACAACTTATATAAACCTCTCCTCCACGACCCAAACCCCAAGTTTCAGAAAATAATTTCCTCCTTCCTTAAATCCCATGGCCCCAAGGAAGGACTATCCCAATCTGACATTGCCATTCTTTCTCCCCCCAACCCCACCACGCCCCAATTTTATCTCCTCCCCAAAGTTCATAAAAACAACAACCCCAGCCGCCCCATAGTCAGCAATGTCAAGTCCCCCACCGAAAGAATATCCGCTTTCATCGACTCCTTCCTCCAACCTATTGTGTCTTCTCTCCCCTCTTTCATCAGCGATACCTACCACTTCCTAGAGCGTCTTCGCAGCCTCCAAATCTCCCCCCATTGCAACATATTAATGGCCACAATTGACGTAACCTCCCTTTATACCTCCATTCCCCACAGCAAAGGCCTCAATGCACTGAAACACTTTCTTTCCCTCCGCCCCACCCCCCACGTCCCTTCCTCTGACTTCCTCCTAAATCTTTCCCAACATGTCCTGGAAAAAAATGCCTTCTCCTTCAGAGACCAAATCTTCCTGCAAACGAAGGGCACAGCAATGGGTACGAGAATGGCTCCTTCGTACGCTAATCTTTTTATGGGTCTGCTGGAGGACAATTTTCTATCTTCCCGGTCCCTCAAACCCCTATTTTGGGTTCGTTTTATCGATGACATTTTTCCCATCTGGACGCACGGTCCTCAAACCTTGTCCACCTTCCTTTCCGATCTCAATTCCTCTTTTTCTGTCTCATTCACCTTTACCACTTCCAGCACCCACATTACCTTCCTAGATACCGATATTTCTCTATGTGATAACAAATTCCTAACCTCCCTACATATCAAACCCACTAACCGTCAACAATATCTACATTTTGACAGCTGCCACCCTTACCATACCAAACGTTCCATTCCTTTCTCCCTTTCTATTCGCGCGCACCGTATCTGCAACTCTCAAATTGCTCTCGACCACCACCTTAGCAACTTAAAAACCGCTCTCCTTAAACGCGGCTACCCCTCCCCTCTCCTTGATCGCCGCATCCTACCCTCCACCACCCCTTATACTCCTCGCCCTAGATCATCCACCACCAAACCTCCCTTGAACCTTTGCACCACATTCCTTCCGGGGCTTCACCAAGTTAACCTCATCCTCAAGTCACTTTTCCCCATTTTGAGCGACAGCCCACTCACCTCCGACTTAATCCCCAAATGTCCTACCATTACTTACAAAAGACCGGCCAACCTCAACAATATTCTACGCCCCCACCAATCCCGTCCCACTTTGATCCCTCCTGAAATCCCCGGTACCTTTCCCTGCCATAGACCTCGTTGCAAAACCTGCCCTTTAATATGTAATCTCTCTTCTTTCCACAGTCCCAACAACCCCACCCCATTTCCTATATCTTCCCACGGCAGCTGCACTACCTTTAACGTGGTATACCTTCTGCAGTGTAAGGTCTGCCCTTCCTTTTACATCGGCGAGACCTGCAATCCCCTGTCCATCAGAATAAACGGACACCGAGCCGCCCCGCCCAACTTCCCAGTCCCAAAACACGCCTCCACTCATAACCTCAAATTAGACTCTTGCTTCCGTCTCACCATCCTCCACGCCCTCCCCGCCGACGCTTCGAACACACAACTTAGGAACACTGAGCTTTCTATTATTTGGTTTTGTCGCGCCTTTTCCCCTCCCGGTCTTAACATTATGCACTGAATTTTTGTCCATTTACTTTCTCCCTCCTCCTCCGACGCCTTTTATTCTCCTCCCCCACCCCCTCCCAACTTAGCAACTTTGTTGCACTCCTCTAAACAGCCAGGCGCAATTCCCTACTTTGTTGCATCATCATCCCCCCCTCTAAACATCCAGGTGCGACACCACGTGACCTTTCCCGTCCCTCTTACACTCCCCCACCCCCTCCCAACTTAGCAACTTTGTTGCAGTCTTTTAGACAGCCAGGTTCAATTCTCAACTCATCCCAGTTCACCCACACCCCTCCCTACTTTGTTGCACTCCCCCCTAGACATATAGGTGCGACACCAGTGCCCTTCCCCGTCCCCCCTCCCCTATACCACAACTTCCCCTCACTTCCCTTCTTTTCCCGCTTCCCTTCCCCTACCTTGGAGCGGTACTTCTCAATTTTCTACAGCTGAAGAAGGGCCTTTTAGATTGTACTACGGGAAATGTAAGAATGAAGATATTCGCGGTGTTCTACGACGAACTTCTTCATCTTTTGGGTTCTATAGACCACTCCACAGCAACCAACGCGGTAGAATGCAACAATCGGATATGTTTTCCCCAGCTCATATTTTCATCGAAAGTGACTCCTAAATATTTATATTCTAGGATTTTTTTCAATTTTCTCTCACATTCACAGATTAATTGTTTACAATTTTTGGAATGGTAAGTAATTTGGGTTGGGAAATCAAAGCCTCTTAAATCAAAGTTAATGCATTTTGTTGTGTCCATGTTTACGTTCATTTAATTTGTATCAAACCAATTTTCCATAATTATTAGTTCGTCTTATATTAGTATCTTTAGATTATTTAAATTTCTATGTGAATAAATGAAGCCGTTATCTTCGGTAAAAGCTTGAATTTGCCCCTTAAAATATTTTCGCAGTAAATCATTAATGAAAATTACAAAGAAGGTTGGGGATGAGACTGACCCTTGGGGCACGCCGACTCTCAACCCGCTTCCTATTTCACATGGAATAGAGGGTGGCCCTCACCCATTGTCATCTACGGAAGCTACGGAACCAATCGAGTGTCACACCTCTTATCCCAGCCGCTTCCATTTTATACAACAGGAAATCAAGGTCGACAATCATCAATGCTTAGCGTTACACAACATACGACAAACAAGTACGGGTGTTAAAATAAGTGAAGGGTGTACAGATGGGTTAGTCTGAGGTGATGGATTAGGATTCATTGCTTTGGATGGTGGCTTGCTTCATTTAAGCCCTTTACTTCATTACACTGTCGCCGTGGAGTAAAAATTACTTTCCTTCCAATCTTTCAGTGTCAGTAATGTGTACAGGAAAGTGTCGGTAGTCGCAGTACTCACCTTAAAATGCCTTTTTATTAACGAAATAAATCAAGTTGTTTTGTAATAGTTGCTATTTATCTGGCTTCTCATCTTGTCAACCTGGGTTTGAAAATTGACAGTGTTGTTATAAAAAAATCAGAGCCACGAAACATTCTATGACGCCAAAGTTCTTGTAAATTTTAAATTCTTTGATAAATCAAAGGTAAAAGGCGCTGACAGCGGAGAAACTAGAAATTAAAACTTTTTTTCACAATTCCCCTTTCTCAATATTGCAGATAATTTTCCCCACTTCCTTACATGTAGTTTTAAATGACAGTCAAAATTATGTAATAATAATAACGTAACAGTTTATCAATAGATCCATATAAGTGGCTTTTAATGAACTCCAGCTTGATCAACAGAATACATTCAACAAACTCTTACTTTACTAATTTTTCATCAACCTCAAATTACAGTTTGATGGACTGCGGTCCCAAATCCCTCACATATTTCCCGTTGGTGAGGGGGGACACGGGGGATTAAACTGTGGTACACAGCCCCTGCTCCGCAGCAACCAGATTAACGAAATGAGAAGGGGCTACATCTGACACAGGATTGCAGCCAACAATGACCAAGACTCCCCCGTTTAACAGTCTATTCATTCCTGAATTATGGTATTTTCAGCGAAAAATCATTTCACATAGAATTTGGCCCCATTTTAAAGAAACCTGCCACTTTTCCAATGATATCAAAATATAAACCCCTTGCCGAACTAATGTTCAAGCAATTTGCCAATAATATATGATGTTTTACATGCGATATATTATGGCTGTGCGCTCCAGAGGGAGAATATTAAACAAATTAGGAAATTCTATCTCCTATATTTTGTCAAAAAAATAACTGTAATAACTGGTGTGTAGATTGCATGTTTTCTCATGTATTTATAAAAATAATCTATTGCACGCCGAAGTAATCATTACAGAATCGCAAAAAACCTGCTGTTTTGAAGGGATTTCAGACATACGGGGGAAAAATATAGTGAAATTAGAGACTTATGTAGCTATATTTACTTAACTTACTGAGAATTTTGGTCTTATATAACTATATATTTGCGCCATTAATATTACAATATTTATTTTATACTTATAACAGACGCTGCAATAAAAAAATAAAATTTGAATATGGTCTCCATTATGACTAGGGGGAACTATCTCTCGCTCAAACAACATTTATGATTTTCTTCGCTGTTACTTTCATTCAATGGAGTCCCGGTGTCCTAATTGAGAGATTCTTTGCAAGAAAACTTCATTAGCACCTGACGATGAAAGATAAATACATCTTTCGTCTCCATATATTAAGAAATGGACTTTCGCCGAACTGTCTATTGCAATATACATGCTAAATTGAGAAATACTACTGGACTAGCAGAGAAGGAAACTGAGAAACTGCACATATTCCTTGAGACTTTACCGAAAAAAAGACAACACCTACTAAGTATTATGCGTTCCCCAGACTTACAAATCACCGTACGCCTGCCAGGTCCCTCTCGGAACGGAATTATAATATTAATAATTAATGAAAAAATATAAACGTTTGAATAACATGTTTTAGTCTTTATATATAAATAACGACTCTATCATAAGAACATTCATTTAAATAGGGATGCGATTTAGCGATAGTCAGCAGCACTGAGAGGCCTGAACTCATTATTTTTCAAAGACGTATTCTAAATGGCTGAGTTTAACCGCTGTGCCTCCACCGGTGAGCTATGAAGACCCCCTATGACAAGCATTGGCAGCGCATCCGAAGCGGTTAAAGCGCTGCAACTAAGCACTGCTGATGTGCGTCGGCAGCATCTTGTTTTTATAGGGAATAAACTGTATGTATGACCAACATAACCTTTCGAATATTTACTTGCCTTCCACCATCGCTAAGTTTACAACGCTACATTTTCACTAAACATGTATTATTTTCACTCGGTGGAATCGGCAAGATCTAGAAGAATGTGTTTGAATTTATTATAACGCAGATAATCACTATCATTAATATCTTGTGATGAGATGAACGTAAGCACCGAGGGGATTATTATTAATTAATTCTTTATGCAATGCTAAGGAAGTATAAATAGTTTAAAGAATATAATAGTGCGTTTAATATTGATTAATTTTGAGGTTAATCACCGTTAAAGACGATGTAAGGTGCTCATTAATTATGATCGCGTATGTTCGCACTTCGCATCGTCAGCTTTGCACATCTAGTACTATCACTGGTCGACACTTCTAGCCTCGCGGGCAGGACCGATACCAGTGCATTTCTTCTTGGAATCCTCGCTCGCACTGACATGTGTCAGTAAGTGTCTTGACGAGAATCGCTCGATCGTCGGTTCAAGCGAAGATCATCTGTAGCTGTCAGGTTTCGACAGATGTCGGTACACATGTACAGAATTCTGCCTAGACATACCAACGGTTGTTAGTGAAGTTAACAATGAGTGTCGCTACAAAGCGCCAAGCTGAAGTGAAGTAAGTGTTGCGCCAAGAATCGCTCGATCGTCGGTTCAAACGACGAACATCTGTAGCTATCAGGTTTCGACAGGTGTCGGTTGACATGTGCAGAGTTCTGCCTTGACCTACCTTGACCGGTGGTGTTCATTAGAATCAATGGGGACGGTAACGTCATTGAAGGAAGATTTGTGAATATCTGAGTGGAGGTGTTTTCGCTCCGAAATGGAGATTGACAAATGTCACAAAATAATTATACTCATACCGCCGCTTTTGACCGAAAAGGAAATAGAAAAATGCAGAGAATGTAATAGTGCCTGAAATAGCACCAGTTTTTCTATCAGTACCTGTTGAGAGGCAAATTCCACCTACCGCGTAATTAAAATAGTAATAAACAGTACAGCAGGGGATTATTTGAAGTGAATATTTGATTCTCTAAATCTTTGCCTATTACTCTTGAACGAGTTGTAAAACACTGATGATTTGGTGACATCGAATCCATGGAGTTTTTAAAAAAAGTACGGAATATTACAAAGTGATGTATTCCTTTATTATAACTAAATGTAGTTTTCTCTAAATTTCGAGCATTACTCTCAAATCTGATGGATTTATTAAGACAAAAAATATATTTAATTAATTGTTTCCAATTCTGACTATATGGTGAGTTCAGATACAGATCAAGAGGCAATATTCAGGAGTTACCATGGAAGCGCCCAAAAGCAGTGACATCCAGTGAAATTTTTAACGAAAAAAAACTAAACAAACTTGCACTTAAAGTTTGTGCCTTTCTTTTTCTTTCGATATTAACGCATAATGCTACCAATTTCTCTCGGAAAAACTCAGGGAAAATATTTTCATATAATATCAATGATTGGTTAAATATTTTTCATATCTTAGTTTTTAGCAAATACATGGCCTCTTAAACTTCACCATTATATGATCTCATTTTTCGACGGCTCTTTTTCATGCAAAGATCTGGTATTTTTTACCAAAAAGGACAAATTCTTTAACCAATCTACGCTTGCGTACGTATTTAAAACCGTTTTGAAAAGAATTACCAACCCCAATGGACTAATTTATGTGAATCGAATGAAGTAAACAATCAAGCGGCCATAATGACCTAAAAGGGAAATCATCTTCATGGATAAATTGTCGATCACACACATCACAATTGCCAATCGAAGTTACAAATTTTTCTAAGATTAATTTCATGAATTTTTCTCAGGTGAACTGTCGCTGTTGTAAAATATTAAGACAAATGACATCACATCAAAATCACTTGAATTTTAAAAAAATCCTGAAGGAAAAAGAGTCACGTGTGGTATATTTGTAATGAATAAAATATAATCCTAAACCAACGTTGATGCATTTTGTAATTGAGTCTGAGACCCTTACGATTCTCTTTTAAGTTCACTACGGCTTTTTTTAATAGGATCAGTACGTCCAGCAAGCGAAGAAGATATGCATTACATTTTTAGACTTAACTACTATACCCAAGGTCTTCCATTCATCCGCAGTTCAAAGCAAAATCGATAACAATGAAAGGGCCAGGGAACCATTCATTAAGTTGGTTGACTACAGAGAGGGAATGATGAGGAAAGTATATAAACTTAATCAGTACATCCGCTTACTCGTACCTAACAGACATTCCCTTGCAGTCAATTCAAACTTTTTTTAATGGGACACCTCTTTTGAAGGTCAATATTATAAAATTATTGTACCCATTTCTTGATAGCAAAAAATTGGAATTACCACGTTTATTTAGAAGCACTGTTTGAAGTTTCTTTCTGCAGTGCCGTGGGGTTTTTTCTATTGACCAAAATGAGAATTAAATCTGTATTCCTGCCAAATATTTCGAACTGATCCTCTTCGGTAAATATGATGTATCGGCAATTGGAATACCACCATTCACAAAACTCCAGCTGCTTGCCATAAGCCCTCCGACGAAGATGTTGAAGTCATGGCATCAAAAATGTAAGTATGCCTTCCTTCATTGGTATTCTTAAACTGTTGACAGCAAAATCCTGGGACACATGTATCCCTCAAAAAATGTTATTTTAAATAAAACTTTTGGAAAACGAGGAATGTTGACGATTTCAGTCACCATGTTGGAAATTGGACGCAAAATGCTTTCCTGTTTGTAGAAAAGAAAGACAAACTTTATGTACAACTTTGATAAGTTTCATTCGTAAATATTACTCCACCACTTATGGCCGTTTCCATAGCAACTGCACAATTCTTGTGACAAATTGTTTTATTTTCCAAAGCTTGGCAACTAAGGAGCAGCGACCCCATGTTTAGAGGACTGAAATGTATATAATCACTTTCCCTAACTCCACCAGAAGTTTTGTACTTTGCTCAAGAAATACCCTGTGTAATCTACTTGAGCAGGCGAAAATATCGTTTGGTTAATTTTACATCCATGTATGACGTAGGAAATCGGATATTCTTCTACACACGTTTTGCCTACATTATAAAGATATATGAACGTCGCGGAATGAAAAAATGCTTGCTTTGCATTTAGGAAGACAAGTGCATCTCTAAATATTGCTCTAAATAGTAAGCCTTAGGGTCACATTGATCAAATTCCGATGAATTAAAAGAGAAAACATTTATGATGCAAATTGAAGTATCTAAGCAGTTTTGCAAGTCTTTCTTTCCCAATATTTGGGGAAAATTAGTATTCACAATTTATTAGTCACGCTACGAGGATAAAACGTCTTTAAGAGGACCGGTGAATTATCCGTTTCAAAAACCAGATATTGTTTCCAAATTTCAGGAAATTCACGGCGTTTTCCATCCGGATCCAGTGTCTTCTTCTCATTACCCGAACATGGAATTAGCTCTCAAGCTAAGATACGTTATTTGTAATCCTAATATCCTCTTACTTCATTATTCCATGATATTATGAAATTTCACCCAAAACCATTTTGTTTGACTTCCATTTAGGTGCATAGACAAAAGTCAACTCGATAAAAATTTAAAAGCAATATTTATGTGAAAATGTAACGTTATCGTCTTTTATAATTTCAACGGCTCATAATTTGATTTCTGGATGATTTTCAATTATAAATCGCTTCTTCAGACTTATTATTTCACATTCTTGCACATTACCTATCAAAACAGAAGTATTCATGGAATTGTCAGAAATATTGTTACTGAAATATTTACTCAAAATTTGTTAACTTACAAAATTAAATGACTTAAATTGAACGCACTATTTATATAGCGAATTACCAACTTCATTTGAAGCCGACATCTGGTTTCTTTCCACCATTATTCTTTTCCTCTCAAAGAAATACCCACCCTCAAAAGACCAATTATTTAGTTCTCTCCTCTAAAAGTCGCCGCATCAAATGGAATGGGTTCAGCTGACCTATGGGTCATTCCAAGTGGATTCCAAACCTAACACCATGTGCCCTCGATAGACAAGGATTGTGTTTAAATTTTTTCTTACATGGACATGCATGGACATTGTCCATTTTTTTCGACAAGAAATGGAATCTTCATAGTTTTTTTAAACAAAAATGAAAACTCTACTTGTAAAATAGGCCATTCCAATTTTGGAAGTTTGCTTAAAAACGCATTTTTCGTATTTCTGTAAAAAGTTGATTCAGTTCGGTGTCAAATCTATGTCAGTATACTGAAGTCCCTTAAAATAAGTACAAAAAAATCCAATGCAGAGCATAAAACTTTGCATTAATACCAATACACTATAAAATATTTACATCATCTCGTTGTTCAAGTTCACTGTTTCCAGTTTAACAAAGTTAAACTCTATTTGCCTTGGTGATTTTTTTGTAAAAAAAATAACAATCACTATAAGCCATATCATGAGAAATTCCGCGAAGGTCTTTACTTGCTCCTATGAAAAAGTGTTGTTTCTATTCTGCATAGAACATATAATAGGTCCTGCTGAAATGGCCTAGATAAACTGATTTTTAGAAACTTATCCGAAGAAAGACTTTGAAAGGTTGCAAATAAACGTGAAAGGGCACTAGCAATAGTTTAGTTGAAATGAACAATTTAATGCAAAGAGGTAGCTCTGTAAAGTTGAGGTATTAAACCTTTCTCTTAAAACTATATTGGTCAATAAACGTGAGTTTTGGAATTTAATGAACTCTCAACTGTCGGTCACTTTGGATAAAATTTCATAAAGAACCAAATGATTGCGTTATTTCATCAAATAAAACTTTTTAATTGAAATGCATAATTTCCTGGAAACGCTTTCCCAGAACTATCAAGTGAGCGGAGATGAAGGAACTTAATTGAGACAAGCTCAGCATCGCTCTCTCTCTCTCTCACCGTGCGATGGGAAGTGATTCTTTGAGTCCAGGACAATAGAGATTTTGCAAAAGTTATTGGTTTAAAGAGTATTGAGTTATTTCTTCACTATTGAGCTTTTCAAGATATTGCCCCCCACATCAGTACACGGCATCATACATAGTTGTAACTGCATACCTTGGTCGGAAGAGGAGCTGAGGGCAGCTTAAGTGGCTTATGAAAGGCAAGAAGGGTCACTCGCAGCCTGGATACACGATAAAGGAAAAGAAGGACGCATTGGACACTGCAAATAAAACTAAAGAGGTTATAACTTGAATACCCACTAAAGGGCAGTGTGCTTTGTCTCATTTAAATGAGTCCACAAATAGATAAATACACGTCTGAAACGTGTTGAAGCTATCCACAAGTTCATTCACTCTACCAGTGTTTTTGGCACTGAGTTATCACAATTTGACGTGAATATATAAATGGTCTTTCCCAAATTGACATTATTTCCGATTACATATTCGATTTTGGAGGAAAGGATGCAAAAACAAGCATGAAATATTTAGCACACAAAATAATGGATTCATTGAATGTTATAACGTTAGAGGCTACAGTGTTTCTCAGTGCAATACTATGAGCTGTAGACGTCTAGTATTGACATCAAAGGCAAATTTGACATTCGTTGATATTCTTAACAAATAAAAAACCTTTTTCCGGAATGAGATTTCAATTTTCCACTTTCATTTAACTAAAGTAACATCTTTAACACTAGAACCGCGGACGGGATATTTTTGTCCCGTTTCAAATTTTAATCCCGTAATAAATTTTAATTAAGGCTATGTAATGCCTTATGTAAAAGAGATCTATATACATACGTATTTATATTCATAGCAGGAATAGATCTCATCAGTATTATTTGCAATAGGTATGCTTATGTACCTATAGTACTACATACTATTTGGTGAAGTTTCCTTAATTGCATGAGCTTGTTTTAAGTGAAATAACGTTCTCTTTCGGATGTATATTACAGAAATATACCTACACCAAATATTTTACAAATAAGATGCTTTGCGCAAGATTTTAAGTTCAGATTAAGGTCATATTTTATGAAAAATCAATCAAAAATATTTTTTGTGTATGCATGATGTAAAGATAAAACAATTTAACCTTTGACTGAAATCTTACTTCTAACAAATACGACCTTTTCTAAAGAAATGAGGTAATTCACAGACCCAGGAAATGTCGAAATACTAGTGGTATCATATTTGTCCCGGCCGCGGTTTAAGGGGGTTCGCAAAGTCCAGCGGTTCTAGTGCTAATGCATTCACACGGAGGCTTAAGAGATTTCCTGGCAAAGAGATTCAGGAATAAATCTCAAAAATCAATTGCACTGAGTTTCAGAAAATTATTTCATCTGGGGTCATATTTTTTGGGGTAAGGTACTGGAATGCTTATCCGTAAATCTTATATTAAAACAACACAAAAAAATTTAATAATAATAATTATTCCCATTAAATAAAAAATAATTGTTCAGAACTACATAATACATTTATCACATCTAGTGAAAACATTGGAAAAGCATGTGACCATTGAACAATTATGATTTCAGAATAGTTAGAATGTAATATGCTAAGTTGAAGATACAAGCATGACCTATAACATTAAATATGTATTACATAAAAAAAGGCTGAAAAAGCGTTTTCAGCCAAACATTATGTTAGATTTTAATGAGAGTGAATATTACTAATGCATGCATAAAGTCGACGAGACTGTTTAAACTATGTTGGAATCAGATGGCATTGAAATCTCTTAAGAGGATTCGTATGAGAATGCTTATCATAGATTCCTTTTCCTTTGAAAATTCCTTCCACGCATGTATTTCGCTCTGGTGTGCAGCTGTCCCCGACTGACCTAAAACGGACTTGTGATTGATAGTAACCTTGATTAAAGTATGAAATTTTCATACTTGGAGCATTTACATTTCTCATCTGCTTAATGAGGATTACTAATGCCCGCTAAAATTAATTCTAGCAATGTTTATCCAATATGAAAACCTTTACGCCCAATCTTCACTGTATTGGAACGCGCGAACATCGTTTTCCATACAATCAATCTAGACCTTCACCACGATCTGTGGCGTGGTGCCCTTTAGGAACATCAAACCGTATGTTATCGAAAACAGTATATTGATAACTTTATCTTGTTGGCCACAATGACTGTCTCTATTAGAAACGAGAAATATCCGGTCTAGGTGCATCTCGATTACGTAGTTTCAATTTACGTCTTTTGGAATTACGTCGGTCCAGTAGATATGTAAGATTTTTTGGGCTCATAAATGAATGAAATAGATTACATAAGTCCATATTACAAATTCCATACGAATGAACCAAAACCCAAATTTAAGCCAACATAAAAATAAATATATAAGGAATCTCAATGAAATTAAATTGTTTTGAACAAAGAAGTCAAATTCAATAACATTTTAAATGATGCAATTAATGTTTGAAAAGTAAGCGTAGATTAAAACACATCAGCGGACATGAACAGCGATGAATGTAGTGATATCTGCAGAAGACACGTTCGGTAAACTTCAAGCGGAATTCTTTATTATCACATTAGCCACGGCCTATTTGGTGTGTGCAGGAACCAAATTTGCTACAAATACTTATTAAAAATGTTACATTCTTACACCAGAATAATTAAAACCTTTACGTTATCCATGATTTTCAATCCCACTGTAGATGAACACAAATCACATAACTGACGCTATTATTTTGATGCAAATTTCCTTTATTGCCTAGCGCTCATTACCACGTCTATTCCCGATTGAAGGGCGCTGCTAAGGGCATAGAGTCTGACACGGATTGAATAAAGAAATTTCTATGGTGTGTCATGAAGTGAGCAGCGAATAAAAATAGTTATCTATGTCTTACATAGAATATGATTGCAATGACGCTTCGCCATCTTCCTGGATGCTATTCTTTACCTAAAACATACAAGTATGTTACTTTTTACCAGACTTAAAAGTTATTTAAAAACTAAGTACGCCATATACATACTAATGCACATGACTATGTATTTATTAAATGTCAAATAGTGTTTTGAGATAGCGGATTGTAGGGAAGCTGGCTTGACTCACAGCAAAAATTGACATCGTCAATATTCGACTTACGACAAGTCATACCTCATCGTGCCAATAAAGGACGCATGACGAGAAAAAGATAAAGTAAGTTTTTGGTAGGATTCTTTACTGCATTAGATTTCCTTGATTTGAAAGTTTCTGATTTATAGAACACAATTTTATTAGGTCAACACAATAAATTGGAGTTTTTGAACCAACTATGTTCCAGCATGAAATACGGAAATTAATACCATGTACAGTGAAGTAGCATACTGTAAGATTCCTGTTACAATTCAATTTCAAGGTAGAGTAAACAGTATTACCATGAATACAGCAGGGCAGTGATTCACAAATGACCAAATATACCCAGAGCAGGATAAAAAATAATAAAATGCACAAAACAAATAAACAACATTAGTGCAATTTAATTCCAACCAATACAAAAGTATAACATATTTATCTTATGTGGCTTAACATAGCAATTTAATCTAAATAAAAAAGGAATATTCCCTTTTTAAAGCGTAATGGCTGAACGTGGTGCACCGTTAATGACTACTAAGATACGTCACGACATAATCAAAAAAATGTTTTAGTTGAAAACACAATACGAAGTGAGCTCATTAAATGTTTTACCATTACATTTATTGAATGTATTCGTTAAAGACAGGTAAATGTCGAGCAGCTTACAGTAAAAGAAAGAGGTCAATACTTGGCATGTTCATTACTATTAACTAGACAGTGACCACTTAAATATACTACTAAGGTGAACCATGATTCCATTGAATCATCAAGTATTTAACGAAAAGGTTCCATAACGAACATGAAATGTGGGATTAATACTCCTATTTCAGTTACAAGCTTATTACACAAAGAAACACGCAGTTGCAACTGAATTTCTAATGAACAAATATATCTTCTATAATGAGTGGGCGCATAATGTATTTCAGATTCATCGTTAAAAAAATGTTAAGAAGGAGTAACATAAAATACTACAAGTTTCCAAGGTAAGCAGTAAGTGCAAGCAATGGCAACACAAACACAGAAATATTTAATTGCCTACACTTGATATTTTATTTTCAGAGAATATTATAGACACCATATGAAACTTAAAATCTCTTGCACAAAATCAGTATCTTTTACGAAAGAATATAAAAAACAAGGATTTAATAATGAAAGAAAAAAATGTTTAAAAAAATGAAAAGCAACCGAGAATTTAAACTTTGGACTTCACAAATTATTACTTGAATTACACGAAAAATTATAATAGTCAATGAACCAAAGACATTCCTACAGTTAAATACATTTAAATTTTATCTTGATGATCCACATCAACGTTGTACAGAAAAAGAGAAGACAACAGATTCAGACTCTGGCATCGCTGATCTTCTTATCAAGATGCGAGATTCTCTTCAAGAAAGAAAATCGTAGCGACGATCATTTCTGAGAAGAGTAAAAAGGGTAAAACTTAAATGAACGAATAATAGAACAAATAAATTGCTTTGTACAAAGCCGGTGTCATATTTTCGAAATTCGATACAAATTTGTAAAAGAAAATGTTTCACCTAAGCACATTCCTTCCAATTTAAGTTGAAAAACACTGTACTTCCCACGGAAGAAAAAGTGTGTCAAAAAAATGTAAAAAATATAAAATTTTAAATTGAATTAGGTATAAGTAATGTAAAAGTAAGTATAAATATAATATTAACCCATTAATGCCCATAATTCCCCAGTGGCAATATTTCTACTATTTTATTACAAAATGGTCCTAAGGGGGTTCTAAACAACGTATATTAAATTTAACACTTCATCATAATTTTAACAAAAAAACTTAGCTGTTACTGTCCTATGTTCACTGATTCCCTCGACGGTGCTCACATTTATTACCTCATGTGGTATATTTGTCGCTAACAAATCAAGAATATTTTCTCCGAGCAGAAGCTATTTGAAGCAATGCGTGTGATGAAAAAGCGTGCAGTAACGCCTCGCAAATGACTCTATCTCTCCCACCGGGTATGAAGCTATAGGTCTTCCAATCTATAGAGGGTAAGTTGAAATCACCGCCTAATATCAGATTTCTATCAGGATATTTGGATACTATGCTGTTTATTTGGGTTTCAAAATCCAAAATTGATGTTATATCTGTGTTTGGTGGTCTATAGTACGAGCATACAAATATAGTTTTCGATTTAGGACATTTAATTGGACACCACAGATTCAACGCTGGTCTCCGGTAAGGTTTCCACTTGGCTGACGATTGAATTCTTTACAGCTACTGATACTCCTCCTTCAGCTTGGTTAACTCTATCTTTCCTATAAATGGTGAACGATTTGGGAAGACTTCACTGTCTGAATCATTATCTGTAAGTCAACTTTCTGTTCCTATAATGACGTTACACTTCGTACTATGAATTAAATGGTGGAATTCAGGAATCTTATTTCTTAAACTACGGCAATTAATTACTGTCACGACTATTAGTTCATCACTCATATTATTGCAATTTGGGAGTATTTTCGATTCGCTCTTATCGATTAATTTATTTTTAGGCCCTGTATTCCTACTTCCGGGCACTGCAGAATTTTTTATCACACTGTATAAATGACTTGAATCTACTGACCTCTGATTTCCCGTTTTTGTCTCACCAATTGACCTACTACCTTTCCTTCCTTTGACATTATGACGCAGCTGACGTTTCCCATGCTTAAAGGTACTAAATGTTTGATTGGAAATTAGTGATGCTGAGCCTGACACGCTGCTTTTTCTTTCTATTAATCTATTCTGATTTCTGGAGGAACTTTTGTTACTAAGAACTTTAGAATTTACCCCTTTATTTATCGACCCATTATAAGCACTACACTTTTGCCTACTCTCTACTCTAAAAAAGACCTACAGTGCTCAAATATACTACTCGCTACACATCTAGCTGACTCGGCCGTGTAGTGGACTCCCGAACGGTTCAGAAGGGGTCCAACACGATCGGATTGCCGGCCTAAGGTCCACGAAGGAGGCTCCGATTTCCGTGCAGAAACGACGCAGCCTCTGGGTTATGCCTTCCACTCGGCTCCAAACCAGAGAACCAAGATCGATCCTCGGGACAAGACTACAAATCGCAAGCGACAAGTCAACCCCCTCGGCACCACTTATCCGTTTCACTTCGGAGTCCAATTCCCTGAAGGAATGTAGTATCTCCTCGGATCCGCGGTCCATGGCGTCGTTGACGCCAACATGTGCCACGACCTGCAATCTAGGGCACTTCGTGCCCCGTACCGCCGCACCAACCGCCTGCGTCACCTGCGGAACACCGCCACTAGGGATGCACCATGATGTCACACGGCTGCTTACACCCTCGCGGTCTGCCCTTTCTCGTAATGGGACCATCACACGGCGGACATTACTACTCCCTATCACTACAATCCCCTCCTTCCCACTCTGACGACTCTTATGCTATGGGATATGCTTTCAGGGACCAGAGAATAATAAAAATAAATAAAAAAATAGGTATAAGACACTGTCTCCGGCGTTACTTTGTGGAACTCCTTCATTTTTTAATAATAATAAACACTTGGTTGTTATTCCACACTTTATTGGAAACAAAACGACCCGGGTTTCAGCATGTCATGCCATCATCAGGTACAAATAGTTGGGTGGCTTACACTTATATTATATTAATAAAAAAAAAACAGGATTATATCGAATCAATAGGCATAAAAAATTAGATATACATATTTCATATTCGTGATAGAGTTCAGACGCCGTATCTCGAAAACTGATATTTTTAGACCAAAATCATATTTCCAGGACTTGCCATGAGCAAACTATGAGCAGGAGAAATAACATAAAAATAATACACGGTAGGAAATGTTATAAACTACAGAAAATGACCTATTTGAAGCTTCACTTTCCCTTGGGAAAAATGTTTGTTTAACAAGGGATAAAAACATGGTAAGTGCCAAATTCGCCATTTTTATTTATATTATGCAAATATGCAAAATGTGCATTTTTCGGTAATTATCTTCTAAATTCGTTATTAGACGAAGGTTCGTGCCAAATTTCAACATCCAAGGCCACACAGAAATTGGCAAGAATGTGTGTATGCAACTGAGTGAGTACATGTGTAAGTGTATATTAAATAATAGCGCCTATCATACTCTACTGAAACATATAAAAATATTAAGATAGGTCATCGATTCTAAATAAAAATAAAAATTATAAAAAAGAAAATTTAATTGATTGACTTCTTTAGTCAGAAAAGGATAATTGAGTGAAATGTTGGAAACAGTTTTCCGCGTGGGGTCGAGACTCACCCTCGCCTTGTTGAGGAGTGTCGTCATCACGTGCTCCTCGTAGAATTTGAAGAGGGATGGAACTTGATCTCGCAGCAAAGACGACCCCTTCCTCGATCCATATCGAGCGATAATCCAAGGGACGACAGATGGGAGAACTATTTCTTTCCCAAATTGTGTCTCCATATCCAATGCCCAATTAATGAAATTATGTAATCCCTCTCCCCTCTTCCTCTTCTCCTCTTCCGCCTCCTCGAGGGCTCTTCTGAACTCTCGCTCGTAAAGTCCGTCTCCTCGTTCGCAAGCCTTTCCTTCATTATGGAATGCTAAGTATAATGACATCTGTACCAAGGCCACTACAAACATACCAAGGACCTCTTTCTCCGTCCAACCTTCACCCACCTTCCCTCCGAGGTACACCCTCATCTCGGAGAAGTCGGCGAATGATCTCCAATGCCACCCACTCCACTCAACTCCATCGTGATCTGTGACATTTGCCTTCATGTTTCCGATGTCATGAGAGTCACAGTCAACCATTACACTAACGTAAGACTGACTCCTCAAAAACAATAGCACGCATGACGTCATCTCACTCACATCATATAATTTCTCGTACAGACTCCGGACGTGTAACACATTCCCCTCGTCACTGTTCCGAATGATTGTCCTTCCCATCATGCCCTCCACGCACACCCATCTAATGTCCATTATGGGGAGATTAGAACCGAGAACACCAATTCCGGCGTCAAAGGTGTTGCTTGCCATGACGAAAGGAAAGAGCGCTCACCTGAAAAAAACGGGAAAAAATATTCAAATGCTACATACATGCTTTCGTAAGTAACATGTATTAAATTACTTTTAGTTAAAATAATATATCAACTGTTAAATCTGACGCAATGAATATAGTTACAGGCTATACGGAATATGTACCTACAAAGTGTGATTGTATGTCCCTAATAACAAATATCTAATACTAGCATAGCCCAGCATGCGTTGCAATGCCCTTCTTCATTCTAAGTAGGAATTCATAAACAAAGCTGCTATGTACAGAATAAATGAATGTCAATGATTTTTTTTATTAAATTACGCTTGAAAAAATGTATTAGGCTGTTTTGGAATTCACATTATTTTTGGTCTTACCGCCCTCTGCCAAAATAAATAAATAATTTGGATGTCCCACACGTTAGCATGTGAAAAGCATGGATTTCCAGATATAATTCACATACTTAAAGCGATTGACCTTTTGCCTTCTTGAAGGTCATCGAGAAGGCAAGGTGAACGTGGAACTCTAGTCGTTTGAACTAAATTAACAAACAAGTCTCTTGATCTGGCCTTATAAGGCTGAAGGAGTTTATAGCCATTCATGGAATCGCTATTGAAATAAAATTCACGCCTGGTAGCCAGGGAAATTTCTATTGTTGAAAAGGAAAACAATATGTATTTCGAGAAAAAAACCCAGTACTTATAACACAACAAAATATAAAACGCGTATAAAAAATGAAGGAAGTTAATAAATACTTCATTTTTTATACGATCTATGATAAAAATTCACTTCAATTATATACAAAATGGAGTTCAATAGCCAATAGCACGAAAGGGCGGAACACAATGAAGAATCGGCCAATGGCCAGGATAAACGTCTTTGACAGTCAACTAGAAGGAAAAGTGAACATTAACACTTACATGCAATACTCACCCTTAGGTAGGCAAAACAACTGAAACTAGTCCTAGTCCATATTTTGTCGAGAGCTCAAACAAAGAAAATATTTCCCTTTCGTTGAGAATAACTCGTAAATTATCAACATTAAAACAACCTAAGTTTTCGCATCCCATAAAGAACACGTTCTTATGAGAAAAATAACAAAACTAGACTGTCTGTGGAATAAATGACAATGAAACAATAGCATTGCCTTCATTAATGTCAACAACACTCGAAAAATCGCTTAGTCAGCACTCACCGACGAAAAATTCCACGGCCACTTCCGGTCTCCCTGGCGGATTTGCGGTTAGTGAGAATGTTCAATAGAGCATTTGTCGGGCATATCCCGAGCGTTCCGGCGATTTTCGAGCGTCGGTTGAGCAATGCAAATGCCTTGTGGGCGCTTTCTCAAGTAAACGCCTTCCGAACGCTTGTATAATGCTCTACTAGGCGTACCTTCGGCATTTACAAGCACTCGCCAAATTCTTACAAGCAAACTCTCAAGAAACGCCCAACAAAAGCCTTGGAATGCTTTTCTCGGCGTTTGCTTGAGCGTTTGTAATATTGACTACGAATGCTTAGTGAGTGGGGGTTGTTACGCCAATAATGAATTCTCATTGAATGTTTTTCGCGAAAGATTTCTAAAATGCATTGGAAATCCTCTTCTGGGCGTTTCTAAAGCACTAAAGTGCTCTCGTCAAATGCTTATATTTAAGCTTTTGTGACACAAGCACACACATTTCGTAAATATATGGAGGGTATACCGTTCTAATACTGCAGCATGCAAGGAATCTAATAAATGTCCAGTAATATATATATATATATTGCTCTAGCATAATCAATTATTATCTTATTATGTTCTGAAATGTCATTTCAACGGGCAGTTTGATATTATGGCTTGAAACGCATTATCTGAAAATCTGTCTTGATATTACGTTCTAAAAATGTCATTCAACTGCTTTGAATTAAAAAATAGTTTCATACTCTTCTTTACGCTGTTAGAAACAGGGTTCCTTACACGATACGATGTAACTATTTTGCAGGCACGGGGGCTCACTTTTTAGCGGTCACGACTTGTCATTCGCCCATGAATATAGAAACTCGCAGTTGTTTCGTGAGTTTATTGTTAGCGTTGTTTTTGTTATGAGTTTTCCGATAAAATAAGTCATAAATCTGAAGTATTTACTTATATATCATTAAATCAGTTGTTTTAAGTACCCGACATTCGTATTTCGGGTACTGTAAGCCAGAAATAGGTTTATGTTCGCCCTGGTGGCGTTAGTTTTCATGTACAACATATGTGCAGTTGATGGTGTTGTTACTAGTCGTCCATGAATAATTCGCAAAGTTTTCCGGATGATTTCTACTTAGTGAGATAGCCAGATTGATTACGAACTGAGTGTTTTCGCTGAGAGATACGAATTTCATCATTCTTATCGAACTCATAATTTGGCTAGAATACTGTGATAGAGATTTGTGAAAGGATAAGGCTATATCCACTCTTCGGTGGTTTTTACTATTCTTTATCCACTGTGTGCTCATACCTATGTTTTATTGTACATAATAATTTATCTAATAAATGTGTTAAAATGAGACTGGATTATTTCATTACGAGGGAAGGCATTCGAAGATCTTCATGAGGTTGTAGTACATATAGGTTAACTCTGTCATTGCTCCCTGTCCTTCAAGCTTGGCTGGCTCAGCGTATGTGAATGTGGCGACCGTGTGGACGTTATATGGCCAAGAATGGTTCATCGAATCAGGTAAGTGTGGTGGTGAAATTTTATAATAGACGGCAAGAGAGTTTCAGTGGTGGGAGCAAGGGACTGCGAGGTAATTGGGCAGCAAACAAATTTGCAGTGAAGGGCAAGAAAGTTTAAAGTGAGAGTAAATGGAAATAAAAAAGTAGGTATATTGCAAAGTCATTGTATGAGAATGCATTTAATGAGGGGGATAAATGGTTGTATATACCGATGTGATTGATCGCACCCGGAAATTCACTGTGTCTCCTCCCAGCATAATTACTTACCTTATTGCAGTATTTTTTCCCGATATTTATTTAGGGTCAGAAACATTATTTGGCGTCACATGGACGCGGCTAAAACATATGTGACGGTCCCAAGTGAGGAGACTACACAAAGGCTTGTCGGTAGGGCAGACAACGCCTTCAGGAACCTTGTTTGAGCGTCCGAGAAACCCCCAAAGAATGCTTAATGATTCCCCAACACCCGGCTCCACTAAGCGTTTTCATTGCTCAACGAAAGCTCACGAACCCATGTAAAGACGCTCAACAACGCCTTAAGAAAACCTCACCAATACAATGAGCATTCACGGATCGCCCAGGAAACGCCAAGGAATCTTTAAGAAACGCTTAAAAAATGCCTAAAGCGTTCAAAATTGTGCTCAATGAACGCCTAATTGAGCAATGGCCCAGAATTTACAATGCCTTACGGAAGCTTAGAAAAACGCTTAACAAATGCCGAATGCCCTCTCAAAAACCGCCAAAAACCGTCTGTATGACTAGGGGGAGACCACTCACCAGATATGTGCTTATTGTCCAACACATCACAATACAGTTATAAGCAATAATGATTTTTAAGATCTTACGTCAAACAATCTTATGTCATAAGATTTAATGAATAGAAAATATTAAGTTCTAGTATTGAACTCAAGACGGGATTTGCGTCCATTATAATCAAAAACCATTTATAAATATCATTTTCAACTTGTCTCGTAATTCTAAAAAATGCGTTCAATTTTGTAATGAATAAAATAGCATCAAATAAAAGCAATCATAAGACATTTATAAGCTTAAGGAAAACTATAAAAGTGTAACGCGGAAGAAAAATGAGAAAATTTATCTTATGCACCACGATTAGTTATCTGAATTTCCTGCTATGAATTTCTCTCATTTCCCGTTGATCGATTAGATTCACATGAGTGGATGAGCATGCACTTACCAGAACTGAAGGAAGGATGTATTGATCACTTATTTTGCTGTAGAAAATAGGGGTTCTCCCACAGACTTCCAGCCAGAAGGAGATGCTACCTGCGATTTACATTGAAGAACATGACATAAGAACATAACAATCATGACATGAAATGACATAAAACTTGACATATTTCTATGACAATATTCTCGGTTAGGTACGAATAAATGAGCTACAATACGTCCCTTACACAAAAAGTAAAACATTAACATTTGAAGTGAACAAAAATTTAAAAAATAATAGTATGCTATGACCACAGTACCAGCAAGCCACCTCAAGTGTGTGTGGCAAACTGTCTAAACAATTATGGAAAAGCTTCGGTCAAAAATCAACTACTACATTCTCCAAAAAAAACACACCATTACGCCACCTGGCTACAACCCACTTAAACCTTCGCATGTAACATGATTTCGGTACTCGAATTTCGCTAGCTAACTTTCAAAAAATCTTAAATTTTATAACCTGCAACACTTGTCGAAAGATGAAACTATCAGAAATTGATAACGCAATTTTATTACACAGTTATCATTGTATTCGCAACCACCAGAACACAAATCCTACTTTGAAGAACCTTAATGTTTATTAATCCAAATAAAGAAAGCGATTTTCAATTTAGCATAACGTTTGCAGACACTGTAGACGCCGTCGCGAAATCTGACAATGAGAAAACCACAGTAAAAAAGAATGTGTCGATACTTACGATGGAGAAGCAGTAAGACAATAATGGAATCACTTCCAACATGGAACTGCAAGAAGGACGTCAAATACTCAAGAATGGATTCAGGAAAAACTTGGAATGCAAGAGGACTTAAGCCACCTGCTACTCCCGGGATAAATGCCAAGCAAGTGAACAACGAGAGTTCACGAGCGCTTAACCTTCCTATGAATTCCGCTTGGTGGCAGGAGAACCGGTGCTGGCTTAAAACTCCCGGATGTTATAACCCAATCCCACCCCTCCCCCTCTGACGTCACTGACACGGGCGCGAAAGGTTCTCGACCACATTGGCTCCACCTCAACGCGACAGAACCAAGGTCACTCACGGCATTCGGTCCCCTACAGTCCCCTAACAACACGTTCCAGTGTTGCCAAATGTGCGTGAAGTTGAAGATTGCATGCGTTTCCACTCGCCCACTCTTGTGTCACGCGATAAGCTTATTTTACACAAGCAATAAGATATTAACTCAAACTGGTGACACTTCCAGATGCCTTCTGTAAACGTAAAGCATTGTTTATGCAGAATGATCGGCCTTTTCTCGGCTCACAAATCAACATTCAAAGGGACATAGAGCCCGGTGTCGCGTAAAAAAAACAAGTGCTCCATTGAACGAACTCGTGAGATATTGTTTGCTTGACATTCGAAGGTGTATTGATCTGTGAAGATACTCTAAACGTCAAACTCAGAGAAAACTATTAGATCAATATAAGGTATTACGAGATTGATTAATAATATGTGATTGGACTTTCGTAATACTCTCTCCTATACATTCTGATTGCGTGGTAGAATGATGTAAAATTCCAAAGCTAGATTCTTTGCTTTCCGACGCGCAGATGAAAATAATGACAAAACCGTCTCTTGTTCAACACACGCTCATCAAATTAGGCTTCAACCACTCCTACCTCCAGGAAATACTAATGATTACCAGATTTATTATTAGACCTGGATACCATTAGCTATTTTAAAAAAGGAATGAAAACACAAGAACTGAAAGTGTGTTTCAAAACGAAGCAGGATGAACGAATTAAAATGTCTGCATTCGAGAAAAAGAGAATTTGGCAGAAACTGAAACCTACCATTCAAACAATAGTCAAAAGAGACGTAAATAGCTTCCAAGGAAAACGAGTTTAAGGAAACATTAACGGAGTACTTCAATCATGCCTGGTATATGGGCAAACCCGGCAAAAGTAGAATTTAAAGACGTAAATAAGTTATCCATACTATAGGACAAGCTTTGAAATAACATAAAGCACTTTTTAATTTTCTTCGGTATCGACTCTGATTGACATATCGTGAATACTTGTATTCATACTTTTGGAGAAGGTGAATCAATTACGCGTTTATATATTCTTCACATCTCAGAGTGTGATGGATACGACGCAAGTACTTGTGTGTTACATTATAGACGATCAAGTTTAAAGGTCTCTTTTGATTCGTGTAAAAAACTATTTAAAAATTATATCACATTATTATAATTCTAAATGATTAATTACAAGATGTGACGCGTTTACAGATGGACTAGTCCAGTGCTCGGCAAACCGCGGCTCGCGAGCCACATTCGGCTCTTTGGTCCCTTGAGTGTGGTTCTTCCAAAAAATACCACGTGCTGGTGCGCACGTTACAGTGCGAATGAAACTTCGTGATTACTGGTTTTCTTATTTCTGTATTTACATACCTAATCGTTGTTCATGTATTTTTATCATTAGGTGATTGCTATTAAGCATCGAGAAAACATTTCCAGAAAGATAAAATTTCAACGCGTATCGTCAAGTCGTATCTTTTCATCTTGTTGTACAATGTATTCATTCTGAGCACGTGTCCCTGAAGGAAACACTAAAATTTTAATCGAAATCCGCACCCCTGCGTTTGGCAATTCCACCTGCCTCTGTCCGAAGCGCTGTGACATAAATGATACTTCGTAATTATTTTATTCACTTTTTGTACAATTTATTTCATATACAGGACCTAAAGAACAACTTTTAGTATTATTGGAACTCAAAAGCCAAAGGCGAGGAGAGAATATAGCAAATGCAGTATTTGAGTGCATTGAAAAACATATTCCACTCGATAAAATTGTCTCAATTTCAAAAGCAGGGGGAAAAAGTATGACCGGCGTGAGAAACAGTTTTGTTGCTATTTTGAACGAAAAAATTAATGACGAGATACTTACATCATTGCATCATTCATCAAGAAACGATTAGAGTGCAGATAATTACAGAAGAAATTTGAAAGGAGTTATGGAATTGGTGATTGAGATTATCAACTCCATTATAGCTAAAGCTGTTAAGTATCACCAAATTAAAGAATGTTTATTTGGAATAAAGAGTAAGTACGCAGATCTTCTGTTGCATAACAAGGTACATTGGCAATCAAGAGGAAATGTTTTGATAAGTTTCGCTTCCGTATTTATAGAATTTTAACCATTTATCCTTAAGAAAGGATTTCAGTATCCAGAACTAACACACGATCATAATCCAAAATGTTCATTTCATGGTAAACGTCATGTCTCATCTAAATTAGCTTAATTATAATCTAAAGGGGAAAGGAAATACAATTTTTTCGATGTTTGAAGAAGTTATTTCATAAAAAATCTCTCTTTTTACTCAAAATATTGAAAGAGAAACTTGTATTCACATTCTAAACCTCTTGAAACATCGCCAAGAAAATAATTCTGATATTGACATTTGCTATTTTAAGACAATACAAAAAATATGAGGGAAGCCTTTTCGAACAGGTTTCAGAAATTCAGAAACAGCAATGCGTCGTAAGTCTTTGTTAAAAAAACCTCTTAATGCCACTGCAACCGAATTACATTTTTCCCTTTAATATTTAAATTAGCAACTTTGAATTACGATTGCTGGATTTAAAAAACAAAGAATTGTGGTATTCGACATTTTATCCTCTATATGCTGATAGAAAAATATTGGAGAAAAAATGTGAACTTACATTAGTTCACAGCAAAAGTGGTCTGCTGTGAAAGACCAGGAGAAGGAAGATATGGTAATTACCTCGAGTAGTATCCCTGAATCATATAAAAAGCTGAAAAAACTCGCGTTTGCTGTTCTTTCATTATTCGGGTCTAGGCATTAATGCGAACAATTGTTGAGATTGAATTGTTGTCTTATTGAACGCAGCTTATACAATGGTGGTGATCTTACTTTGAGATGTATATATGTCGAATAAAGACTATAGTTTAATTAATTGGAAGACTTATAATTTTAAGTAAAGTTTATTAAGTTACTGTTAGGGAGCGTTGCGGATTGGATGTACATACATATAGTGTCGAGGTTTGAGAAGGGTGTGTTGAGATGGGTTGGACAATACAGAGAGGATGAACGAAAGGAGATAGACGAAATATGTATACAAGACGAGTGTGGATGGGAGAGTTGGAAGGGGTCGACATCAGCGGACGCACATACCTCAATAAGATTGAGGACGTTTTTAGCAAAGGCCAGCTTAACAGTACCCTTATTAAGTTAACAACAATGTACCTACTTATATAGTTTAAGTTTCAAAATGGGGATCTGAAATGAAATTATCATATTCGTATTTTTGATATTCTGTTCATCTTGATCTCTGTTGACTAATGAGTTTGCCGACCACTGGGTTAGTCTGTGTTGATGGAATATTCGTATGGATATATTATTGGAATATATTGCCTTTGATGGTGTTTGGCTTCTTTGACGCCTTCTTCTTCATCACAAACTAGTCTTAAATGAAGTATAAGATATATTTCTTCTGTTCTTGCAGGCAATTGCAAGTACCTGCAGTACACACCTTGTACAGCCATCTTTAATCAGAATCCTTGAAATCGGTTTGTAACTGGCCAGTTATGCTGCAGACCGGATATTCTGATGCCCCAGCACTTTTTCAGGATTTTCAGGACAAAATTTAAGTTTTCTATTGCAAAATATCTATTCTATCACACGCGGATCTTTCAAGAAAGTGCAAGAATAAGAAAAAACCGCATTAACGAATGCATAACATACAGGGATAAAGATATTCAATATATTGAATTACTTACAGGTTGATCATCTATATTTTATTAAACATAAATCTAAATATAATCGATTGATTATGACCACTAACCCTAATCCTCGGCGTTCGGCATACCCACCAATTGCCGAAGTGTCGACAATTCAGTCGAAGCGTATTGTCGCATGTTCCCTCTAGCTTAGACCAAAACTTAAAGGAGATGAAAACCAGATCCTTCAATTAATGCATCTCTTCTGTCTTTACCCCCATGATTTAAAAATCGTCGCAGTTCTGGTTATCTAAGGACTATATAAGCCCACGAACAAAGTTCGAACAACGTATAAATCTTTATTATTGATTGTTCATGAAGGACGTACTTGTAACTTTTATGTGGAAAATAAATAAAATAAATGAATAAAATACCCAGAAATACTTTATTCATGATGCCCATCGACATTAAGTTCTCGATCGTATTTCAAAGTCATCGCGGTCCGGGATACAACTTCCAAGCGTATCGGCTTTCTAATTTCTATTCTAATGTTCATTGACGTATTTTACTTCAGATAACTCCCTTTTATGGGGGCGTTTATTGAACTTTTTAGTTCCACAAAGCTGATTTCAAAACCTATGGAAGACCGACAATTCGGAAATCGAAAAGAAAAGGATGTGCGTAGACATTGGGAAGAGAGTGAGATGAAGTGGTCAGAAGTAGAAGTCTTTTGGAGAGGAAGAAACAGGATCAGGGGGTAGGAATTATTATCGAAAAGAGCGCTTAAGTGCATATATAAAGATTGCTCCAGTATGAAACAGAAGATACATTCACACTCTGCCAAGAAAATAGAACTAAGGCTAAATAAAGATTTGGACAATAAAATAAATGAAGAAAACCGCTCTTAGAACTGCAAACAAATTAGTAGAAGGTGCTTAAAAATCATCCCCGAGGAATACATTTATAAATGGAAAAATATACAATTGGACCTATTAGTGGATTGATTAATCAATTAACGAAGAGGCTTTGAGAAGAGTCTGAAATGATTACAACCTCATAAGAACTCGAAAGGAATGGAGGGTCAACCTGATTTTGAATACATTTCGGAAGTTGAGTAAGACTTCGGCCGAAATACATGGAGCAAATACCTATTTTTTGTGGCCTGTCTGTTTTTATTAAATTCATGCAGTCTCAATTTGGAGATAATTTTCCCAGCATATTTAATCTCATGATAGTCCAAACCCTCTAGTATTATTTATGTAATAGATTATCAATAATTTTCATACGTGGCTTTTATGAAATTAATCGTGAGAAACAAAATAAATCGAATCAAACTCGTACTTTACAGATTTTTTGTCATGGATCTTAAATCACATTTTGCTGGACTGCGGTCCCAATTCCCTCATTTATTTCCCTTGGGTGAGGGGGAGTAATCCCCTTGTGGTACAGAACTCTTGCTCTGCAGCAACCAGAAGGCGGAATGGAGTAGGGTGACTTCAGCCACTGGATTGCAGCCAAGAAGGCCCAGAAATCCTCCTCCTCCTCAGAACAGATAAGATTACACCCGTTTAGGGGTGTAATCTTATCTGTTTTAATTATTCTCTTCGCTCTTTCTTTTATGCGATGGAATTTGGCTAATCAAATTGAGAAAACTTCTTTGCAAGAAAACCTTATTCGCATGTGTCGGTGATACGAAAACCCCACTATTGCCTCCATATATCAATACATAGACATTTAACAAATCATCAATTACAATGTGCGTGCTAAATTGAAAAATACTGTTGAACAAGGAGAGAATGAAACTAAAAAAAATACTTATAGTCCTTGACACTGTTACTAATATAAGTCAATATAATTTTTAATAATCCGTTTTCTACACCTTCAAACCAACATTTTCCTTCAAGTTGCCCTCGCGTAACTGTAGGCGCAAACTATCATCGGAATGTTGAAGCATATCCGAAAGTGTATCATTTAAAAGATGTGAACATACATCTACATTTGTATAAGATGTCATAGGCTTTGAATATAAATTAGAAAAATATCATAAAGACAACCATTTAACGTGAATAAAACATACAACAGAATGGAAAATGCACGATTGAAATTGACAGAACTGTAACTTAAGTTACAAGAGATGGGCTACTTTACCTGGCTGGGTGGGTGGCGAAGAAGTTTAGTGATAAATACCCAGAATTAAGAAGCAAAACCTACAGGCTTAGTGCAGAGAACCATTATAGTGTTCTTTCATGGATCACCCATTTGTATTATGGAGGCATAACTGAACCCAGCCAATGGTGGGGTGAGTAAGTAATTGCCTTCGAAAATCTCTTTAGGAAATACTGAAATACAAAAAAAGATCTTCAATAAAAGTGTCACAGACAGACTTTTTGAAAAGAGTAATCAATATCTTGAATTTGCAAGTGATGATTTAAAGGTATAAATTTTACAAATAAGTTATATCATAGTGAAATTCATATACAAGCACTTACTTTTTGGAAAAGCACAAAGAAGGAAAAAAATTAAAACGGTAACTATGTAAAAAAATTGACATAAATATTTGTTTAAACACAAATGTTTCAAGTTATAATTTCACAGCTGATGTGGACTTGGATTCTCTGCATACCACTATAACGCTTTTGACTGATGTTTACTGAATTGTTAGATTCACATTTCGTATGCCCTATTCGAACTATAGTGATTGCACTGCAATTGTCTTTCCAAAAATATAAAAAACATTTTCTGGAAATTTTTGGGACAAGAGTAAATCAATCACTGGTTCCTTTAGCTCAGATTACGGTCTTTAATTAACCGAGAATATTTTTTTATAGCCTTAATAGTAGTGATGATACATAAATTCATTAATTGTAAATGTTTTATCTTGAAAGCAGTGGAATTCCATTCTCCCTGCGTCGGTTCTGCTACGAATCTTAGATCGTGGTTTTCAGTTAAAATTTTAAAGCTGGAAATACTAAAGTATAGAAAATAAACAAGTTTACCTATATTTTACGGTAGCTTATTCCTTTATGAGTTTAGAATTTTAAATGACATGATGATTAAGATATTATAAGGAAGAAACTATGGGATGTAATTTACAAAAACACTGTTTACTTCGTTGGTCTTATGAAGCGAATGAAAAAAAAGGGCGATTCCGAAAGAGTATACAACGTAATCTGATGGCTTATTACGACATTTATGTTGTAACTCATCAGAATTTAATGCAGAAAGGCGAAAGCACGACCCGGTTTCTGCTTGTAATGCCCTGGAATACATCTACGTTCGGAACTATGTGACGTCACGCCCGAACGGCCGATTCAGCTGAGACCACCTCGTAATATACGCACCTTGGGTTTTAGCTAAGTATGCAACGCACATTTGGCAACGATGGCACGAGCTGGCATGAGCCCGCCGCGTACCGCCACCGTGAGTGGCTTGGCGGAGACTGTCGAGGTGGAGTAATGCCAAAGCGATCGGGGACTTCTCGGACACCGTGTGTTGGCGCTGTCCACCGTTCGGGCACCGCCGTGAGTTGCTTCACTCCTCCACAACAGTCACATTTCGAGACTTTCAAGGCTGTCTGGTGTTGTCCTTGCGACGAGAACACGGCGGTCCGCCCCGCCTTGAAACTCCATCTATTTATGCGAGAATTGCCTTCATTACTTATGAATTTTCTTCAAATGGACGTGCGATAAGGCTTGAGCAGAATATAATTTGAAGAGAGAGAAGGCGATATCAATTAACGAAAACATATTTGAATCAAGGAAAAGGAAAGCGCCGTAATGTCCCAATTGATCCTCTGGTTCGGTGCCCCATCGTCCGAATAAATGATGAATTTTCTCAGCGAACTGATTTTATCTATTGCCTCGCAAAATAAAACCCGATATTTATTACCCGAACAAGGAAATCATGACAAGTTTACTTCAGCCTACTTCGTGTGCCTAATCTTAACAGAATAAAATTGGTCATCTGTTCAAGCACATCAACCCGTGATTATTTTGATAGTATATTGAAAAATTGGGAAATTATTTGCTCTGACCTACTACACATGAGTAAATGATGAATGGTGCACCTCCTTGAAATATTTCTCATTAACGAGAACTTCGCCCGCCATTTACATTCATGAAATAATTTTCATGTTGTGGGATTTGTTGCGTTGTGAACACATTATGCACTTCATTTGTTTTCCATTTAAAGTTCACTCGATGTGTTTTAATTCAGAACCAAATACGAATGAGATAACAATTTTGCGTAAGACTATGTTTTGAATATTTTTCGTCTGACACACTGTAATTTTTGTCCTTAGAGTTTTGCCTGTGACATCACTGGGTGCCCTGTCCCAGAGAAAGCGGCTTACGCACTTAAATCTTCTCAACTCTTTATCGTATTTAGGGGTTGGACACCAAACAGTTTCTTTTCCTCACATTTATCACGATGTTATCTCGCAAGTACTTGTATGTTAAATACAAGGCGATCAGTGTCAAAGTTTGCTCTGATGTGTACGATAAACATTTAAAAATATGTTTACCCTCATTTATTCTTTTGTATCATAAGTTTACTATAAAGTTGAAAATTTAATAGAAAATAAACTAATGATTAAAAAAACAAAAATCTATGAAAGAAATAAATATATCAAGGTTGTGTTAACATAACTTATAAGGTCTAAAGTGTAAAATTTTCATAAAATATACGACTTTACAATTTTCAAAGTTGGCTTCTGTTGTTTTTCACAATTTACTTTGTAATTATCCATTCTGAGTGTTCGTCATGCGACAACCGAGTACGGGTGTTACAAAAAGTGACTAGAGTGCCGATGGGTAATTCTTATGTGATGGAATAGGCTTCATTCCGTTGGATGGTGCATCTTGCATCTTTGAAGCCCTCTTCTTCATTTCAATGCTCTCTCGAGGCAAGAGTAAGTAGCCGCTGCACTCACCTCACAATTCCATTATTACACAGAATCTTGCAAATGGATTAGTAACAGGTTCTAGTTCACTGGATTTACATCTTCTCGACCAAGATTTGAATCCTGAAGTTGGTCGAATGTTATCATTAACAGAAACACGAAGATTATTAAGACACCAAAGCACATCGACAGTTTAAAGTCTTTGATCGATTAAAGGCAAACTGCGCATACAGTGGAGAGACAACCTCACACCAGTTGACTACAAATCTGTTTTTCCAAATTTCCTGCTGTCACAATGTGGAGATAACATTTCCAACTTTATTAAGTATTGTTTTAAATCATATTAAAATTCCTTAAATAATATTGACGTAACAGTTTATCTATAGATTTTAATTGTTGACTTATAACGTGCATGAGCCGAGACATAGATTCCTCTTATTTTACAGATTTGTCATGATAAACCTTTATTCACAATTTTGCTGAATTGCGTTTCTAAATCCCTTACACATTTCATCTTGGTGAGGGGGCAACTTCATTGTGGCAAAGATCCACTGCTCTGCAGCAACTAGAAGTGGGAAAGGAGAAGGGTGAAGTCGGAAACAGGATTGCAGTCTCGAAGGCCCAGGACTCCTCCGTGGTCTAACATTTCTAACTTAAATGATTTTCTTTGCTCTTACCTTTTTTCAATGAAGTTCGGGTGTCCAAATTCAGAATGCGTCTCTAAAACAAAAACTCCAAAGCACGTGGCAGTGAAAGGCAAACCCAATTTTCGTCCCCATACCTTGTGAAATGGACTTTTAGCAAGCCATATTTTACATTATACATGCTTAATTGAGAAACACTTCTAAAATAGCAGCGAATGAAACTGAGAACTAAAATATTCCTTGAGAATGTAACTCATTTATGTGAATATTTTTAGTTTAGTACGCTCCTCAGGCTAACAAGAAAATCGTTCTCCTGCTAGGTGCCCTCTCGGAACGGTAGGCCCAAAACTAACAGCAAACTATTTAAACAAATCTGGAAGTATGACATTTAAAATAATTGATTAAATATTTACATTTAAATGCCGTGACTAAGGCATTAAGTAGAAATGGAAAAACTATCATAAAGACATTCCCAAAATGTTAACAAAAAAATAGAAGAGAAACTAAAATGCACGAACGACTTTTTAATTATTAAAAAAATATACTGCAAATCATTGAAATGCATAAAATGGCAAAGTTTACTTAAACAGAGCATTTAACAAAACATAGAAGAATCTCATAATGTGAAAAAATGGACAACATAGATGAAAAAAAATTGTACAAAATATGTACACACAAGAGTTCATTCAATATTTGTTTTACAAATACACACTAAAAATAGTTTCCTATTGATTTAACCATTGAAATCACATGTCAAGGATAAGGAAATCATAAGACAAGAAATGAAGCTATAAATATGTTTTTGAAAACAAGTGTCATTGTGATAAAATGTATGAATAAAATCATACAAATACAGCCAGGTCAGTTATGACAACAAAAATTGAAAGCAATGATAATCTTAAAACTGCCGTGACCATCAAACCTTGACAAAACATCACCACATCCTACATTATCAAAAGCACGTCATAGATTTCATTAATACAATATGTTGCAATATTAAATGTTTAAATCACATAATGGTGTCACACAACATTGAGTCTCAGAATGACAGTAAATTCTTGCAAAAAAATCTTCTTTTTATAGCTGTTTATGGAAATATTCAAAGTATGTTTCTTGCCTAAAAAGAGAAGAAAAAGACGTACGAATTAAAGAAATGAAGCCGGATGGATTTCTTTTTTGATCAAGTGTTTCACAGCCCAATTTGGATATGATATTTTGCATAGAAATACATCATCTTAATTAACTCTCTACAGCCGTCGACAGGCCACTGGAGATAGGCATGGTAGCACTAAACGAAGTATGTCGATGCGCATCTTTAGACGCATTCAGATGCACTTGTGTCGAAAACTGTGACGACACTTGGACGGCAGACTGGAGTTGCTCTGTTGATAATGCACAGCTTTGGATGCGGTTTATTAAAAGTGTATATTCTTATTCGTCTGTATTTTGGATCTGGAATCCCTGGCAGTGTCTCCTTACGCAGTATTTGAGTGCAATAGTAGTCTGTGGAATCGAGAGGAGAAGCTGACTTTTTTTACCTTTTCCTTCCGACAGTGAGATGAGGGCAAAGTAGATGAATGCATATCGGCGGCGAGACCATTTTAATGCTGACTACGTTGATATCATTTATTTTAATTTTCGGATTTAATTTTACATTATTTACAAATTTTTAAATTAATATGCAGTAATTTTATTAATCAAAACTTGAGAGAACATTAATTCCACCAACACGACGTGGTTAAGTTCTGGCACTTAAAGTTTATTTTCTCAAAACTAAGGTTTATCTTGCTAATATATGTTCGTAATTAATTATTATTTAATTATTTCATCACGGATTTGCTCGTTGCATCTTGTGGAGGATGCTTTCTTCAAGTTTGCAGCAACAAATTTAAAAGTATTCGCCAAAGAGCTGCAGGAAATGATGTGATATTTCCTTAATGTCCCTCTCTCAGCTTCAGTCTCCCCCAATCTATTTGCCGTTTTTAAAATCACTAAACCCCTGTCCAAATCACTCAGACCCACCAAATCCCTTCCCACCCCGTGCAACCACCCGCGATGCTAATCTTGCGCCATCCTTGTCACCCAGCCCCCGCCGGCCAAGTTCCTCACTTTTCCTTTCCTTTCTGTCCCCTCACCCTCATGCACCACACAAAACACTTTCTACATCCTCCTCTGTCAATGTTGCCCCTAGTTTTACATTGGTTTACCCAGCAATCAACTTAACATACGTATGAATGTGCATCACTCTTCGTGCAACGGTCCCCCCTTCCCTCTCTGTTTCTCTCCCTGTCCTCGACATAGAAAACTTGTTAACAAAAACACAACACGGATTCAGAAAGGGGAGATCTTGCGAAACTCAATTAGCACTTTTTGCCCACGATATTTTAGTCTCGGGTGAACATAACGCTCCAGTTGATGCAATTTTTCTTGACTTTAAAAAGGCATTTGATAAAGTTTCCCACAGTAAGCTACTCCTGAAATTAAAATCCTACGGTTTAGACGTAGATGTAATTTCCTGGATTAGAGAATTCTTAAGTAATCACGTGCAAAGGGTTGTATTAGATGGCGCTATATCTAATGAAGTAAAAGTCACATCGGGTGTCCCACAGGAAAGTGTCATAGGCCCGCTTCTGTTCCTTTTGTACATAAACGACATCGGTGATAAAGTTGACAGTAAGCTTAGATTATTTGCTGACGACGCAGTGATGTATAGAGAAATTCGTAGCTTTAATGACAAGGAAGCGCTAACTAAGGACCTCGAGGCAATACAAGAGTGGTGCGATGCGTGGCAGCTAGAATTAAACCTGAAAAAATGCGTTGTTGTGAATTTTTGGAAACGGAAAAACGCTACTTGTAACAGCTATTGCATAAACAACATAAAACTAGAGACCGTAGAATCCGTTAAGTACCTCGGAGTGAAACTGACTAATGATCTATCGTGGAAAAAACATATTCGAGAAATTACCGGTCAAGCTAATCGTAAATTAGGATTTGTTAAAAGAGTAATTGGCATGTGCGACGATAAAGTTAGGAAAATCAGCTACTTCTCCCTCGTTAGACCCCACTTAGAATATGCCGCCAGTATTTGTGATCCTTATGAGATAGGCTTGGAAACTGAGTTAGAACGCGTGCAGCGAAGATCGGCAAGATATGTTAACAATAGAACGTCCGAGGGGATCAATTTGATCCTTTTTCGATTTTCAATGTATTCTTTTTGGAAACCAAACTAGGTAGAGTGATTTCCTCTCGTGACTTTTACACATTTATAAGTTACTTTACGGGCCAAGAAGAAGGACCACCAGACTTCGTTACTTTGTAAGATAATTTCTTTTTTACCTTAAACGTCCGCAGGGATCAATTTGATCCCTAAGCGATAAACATTGTATTACGAAGGGAGATAGCCTTTGGACTTGCCGCGACAGCATAATTTTGTAGCAACTTATCATTCAAACCTTTCCACAGCCTTTTCATGTTTGCAAGTCGATATCCCTCACTTCCATTACCTATTTCGCATCCATTCCAACTGCCTTCGGTCGGACAATCTGTCATCGCCAGCGTGCGGATTTTATCGAGGTTCTAAAATGGAACGAAGACTTCAACTGCATCCTCAAGACATCGTTAGAGAGCTAACTAATATCCACTGCGGGGAATCTGATGGTGGTGAATTGTCCTCAGAGGATGAAGAGTGTATAGTAGGCAGTGATTCAGAGTCGAGTGAATCTGGGGAAGAAATGGAAGTGCCCGAGATCCAAGGAAGGAATTCCGAAAATAAAAGTGATAGTAATGGTGAGCTATATTTCCATATTTATTTCTTTTTAACAATATTTCAAGTATTTTTGCCCATCATTCATGCTGTAATGGCAATATTCTCTAAATACAGATTCTGATGACGAGCCTCTCAGCATACTACGACGCAAAGATATATTCCTAAACGAGCGTCGAAGTTTTGACAAAACTACCGGTAGTCGTTGCACTAAGGAAGCTCAAGGGGTTTCACAGGAAAACTTTGCCGCCAGCAATAAGCAAAACGGTAGGTGCATTATATGCATTTCACTAGTATTATCTATCTTTATTTTGATAGTTCTTTTAGCCGTTTCATGCTTATATTTGATCCCAGGTGAAACAAAAAAGGATCAACACACAGCCCCCGATGGCACGGTGTGGTTGAAAGCGGACACAGGCGCTTTTCTTCCTGGGCGTGAACCTCAGCATAATGTCCTGAAGGAAACAGCTGGATCAACCTCCTATGCAAAAAGGCACGTGAGTGGTGAAAGTGTTGCTAGCGCCTGGCGTATGTTCATTGATAATTCCATACTCCTCCACATACGTAAGTCCACCGAAGCAGAGGCTAATCGTGTTCTTCAAGGAAATTCCTGGTCCACATCAATACCTGAACTGGAGGCATTCATCGCAATTCTTTATGCAAGGGGTGTTAGTGTGTCAAGAAACATTGAACTGCAATTGCTTTGGTCCAAACCTTGGGGTCTACCATTTTGCAGTGAAACTATGTCACGAAATCGTTTTCGTGAAAATTTGCGTTTTCTCAGGTTTGATGAGAAGACGACTCGCTCTTTTCGTTTGAAAACAGATAAATTTGCCTTAGTTTCCGAAGTTTGGAATATGTTTGCAAAGAATTGTTGTAGCTATTATAGACCAGGAGAAAACATCACTATTGAGAAGCAGTTATTTCCTAGCAAAGCCAGGTGCCCGTTCACGCAGTTTATAGCTTCAAAACCTGACAAGTATGGGCAAAAGTTCTGGCTTGCCGTGGATGTGGATTCAAAATATGTGCTGAATGGATTTCCCTACCTCAGCAAGGACGATTTACGATCAGATGGTCAGCGACTACCGGCATATGTGCTGATGCGCCTGATGGAGCCATATCTAAATAAAGACAGAAATGTTACCGTGGATAACTATTTTTCATTTCTACATTTGGCGAAAATGCTAAAACAAAGAGCAACCAGTCTAGTTAGAACGATAAATAGGGTAAGCAGAGAAATACCTGTATCTGTGAAAACATCAAAAACTGCGATTTCACTTACAATATATCAGAGCAAGAAAAATAACAATGTAATCTTACTTAGTAGCCTACACCCCAGCGTAAGAATTCTTACAAACAAGAAGAGGACACCGGAAACAATAAAGTATTACAACCACACAAAATATGGTGTCGATATCGTTGACCAAATGGCAAAACACCATTCGGTAAAAGCATCATCAAGAAGGTGGCCCGTGCAGACATTCTACAATATTCTTGACCTCGCTGCAATAAACGCTTTCGTGATATATAAAGCTGTCACGGGATAAAAGCTGTAGAGGAAAGCATTTATTCAAAAATTATCAGAAGAGTTGAGATTGAACTACTTAAAAATAAAAAGTGATGGAATTGAGCCAGTACCTGAAATTTATGAAAACAATTTACAACGCAGCACCAAAAGGCATAATTGCCAAGGGCAGAAAAACTGTAAAAGAAATAAAACAAGGGAGATGAGCATCAAGTGCAGGAAAATTGTTTGTGGACAATGCACTGATAGAGTGAACTACTTTTGTGTTGACTGCAGAGAGTCTTTTAATTAGTAAACAATAATTTTTAAAGTAATATTAAATGTTAAAAAAAAATATATATATATCATGTAAACTTCTATGAAATCTTTGCAATCTCTTCTAAAACTTCATTTTTTGAAAATAAATGGAAAAAAATTCAAAAAGAATATTGTCAAAAAATTAGTTTTTGGTTTTTTTTTACGTCCTGCCCCGTATGTGATTGACCTCAAACTATTAAAACGAAATAAATAACCAGTAAAAACAATAATTTTTATATTTTAATGTCATTACCCACACCTATTTGCAAAAACATGCGGATAACTCGGAGTGGATCAATTTGATCCCCTCGGCCGTTGAAGGTGAAGTGGAAGTCCGGACGTTCTAGTGTTTAAGGCCGTTATGATAATCTCGTTAGTGTTACTGACCTTTTGCAGCAACTGGGATGGGAAAAGCTTTCAGACCGTCGATTAAAATTTAGACAAAATCTATTATGTAAGTTCCAAACCGGTCTATTCTCTGACGACGTTGATAATACTTGAATCCTTATCTGTTACCTAGTACATACTAACAGCCCGCCTAGCATGTTTTCTACATGGGTCTTGAGTCCCTGTCCATCTGTGTAGTTGTAGAATGCATGTATATTGAGGTCACTCTCCATTTTGATGACATCTGTAGTGTAGTGTTGCATGCTTGTGAGGCTTCGCCTCATGGCAAGCATTAGCGATTTATGCTAATGCATAATTAGTCGTAGTTACACTAACTTTAGTGTATAGTGTAATGCATGATGGTGATTAATCACCCCCTGCCACACACCCCTGAGGTGGCTTGCAGGGTATTTTGTAGATGTAGATGTTCATTCACGTAAAAGACAGAGACATTTGAGCAGCGCAGAAACTAGAGTACCTTGACGCAATCATCATAAAACATTTCACGAATAATAAGCCGATGGGTGGAAAATATAATATAACAATCTCATGAAAAACCTTCATGGATTTTGGAACAACAGGAGACCATGTAGGCTGTACACTGCCTAGGAGAAAATAAACTTGGAGAAAACACTAGACAACGTTGATTGGATCAACATGTTCGGGCTGTTAGAAAAACTTGGATTGGAGTAAAAGGAAAAAACAATGATCTACAAAGTCTTCAAGAAGCAAAACATAACAATGCGAATGAGAGGCAGTAGAAGAATAACTCTGACCGGGACTGTTCAAAATATACTTGGAGGAAGAGTTACGAGAAGCAAGAGAATTTGCACTGTACGTAATTAAGATAAACGGAGAAGAAATAAACACGCTCTACTTCTTAGACCGTATCGCACTCACAGAAACAGAAAAGTGATGATCTTCAAAGACTATACGTAATTGACCATGCCCTCCAAGAACTTAATACGAAATTAAAGAATACAAAGACAAATTGTAGTAAGCGGAAGATAGAAACTGAATGTGAATATGACTCAAAGACGAGAGAAATGCCATGCAGAAACATATATATCTCCTAGGGGTAATATCAATTTTCAATTTTTTGGAAAATTTGTATTTGAGGGGTTGTCGTGAGATCGTCATGTGGGTTGTAACGAACCGAAAATAATCGTGTCTTCGTCAATTTCAATAGTGGCAACATGTATTCGTGAAAATGGAAAAAAAACATACTGTTTGGAATGTGGACGGTAAACCAGGGGCCTTTACCACAACTGAACGTACACTCCGCCATATTCAACTATTTTGGTGATTTAATTATAAACATTCCCGATTATCCCTAACTCACCGCCATTATTATTTTTAAAGGCATACACGCGCCAACTTTGAAGTCCATACCTTCACTAATATAAACGGAAAGGAAGAAAACGTTTGAAAACGTTTGTAGCCATGTTGCTAGAGACCTTTGAGGAATAAAAGTTAAACAAAAAAACACAAGGTTGTACAAAATAAATCGACATAAAGAACTCCAAATTTAAAATTCCACTCAGGGTTCACACACTATAGCTCGAAAACTGAACTTTTTATACAAACCTTCCGTTTAAAGCCCTGGTTACACGATACATTAACACATACGAGTTCATGTACATTTGCGTGAATGGTTTTATGCACATTTGCGTGAACGTAATCATGTACATTTGCGTGAATGAATGAATGAATCAGTAGGTACACGGTACATGAAACCGCACATGCATTCGCACAATTTTCAGGTTACGTATATGCGATTGTATTTTGTTTTTCTCTAGGCTCCGCGCAACATTAAAACCATTCAACCGTTCATAAATGCAACCTACCTATAGACTGCCTACTATAAAGCAGACTATACTTAATAATTCAAATTCAGATTCCGATATTCAGCGGCAATTACCTCAACTTCCGCATTTTTCTCCCGAGTGGTAGTTCCTCAGATGAAAGATACTCGAACGGAAATCCCTTTTTATACGTCTTAGAAATTATATTGTAGTAATGGTGAGGTATATTTGTTTACTCGAAAATCAAATAATTGTGGTAGACGGAATTCATTGGATCAAAATACTATTTAAATGTTAGCTGTGTGGTACGTGAGATATTTCCTGTTGAGAAAAAGTGCGATAAAAAACCGCTTTCATAGATGATCGATAAGAACGCCTGTTTATATATATCGAATTCATTTATGAATTAACTCAACTATGATGGGTAGTAACATAAGGATCGTAAAAACAGATTAAGTATTCTCGGCACGTTTGGGAAAGGAAGTCGGTGGTAGTATTGGAAACAAGTGTAAAAACATGCTCTTAAATGGATATCGTTGCCTCATGTACACGACGGTAATCTTTAATTCTCTCTCCGTTGCTTGCTTAAGTTTTTCACGTAGAATTGAACGTACGAAAAAACAGCTGATCCAGTTTTGAGCATGAAGCTGTTTCTTGGATGCTCTACCAGTGAGCTGACTACACGAGACAATATATCTATGTGAGAGTCGTACAAGCATAAATTGTTTTAAAAGTAATAACTAAGTAATAAACGGTCAATTTATCATTCGTGGCGCGAGCTTCTCAGATATTGACTGCACAATCAAGGTATATTGTAATTCACTGTTCTAATACTGGACTATATATACATGACCTTGTTGAGAAAGCGTTTAGCTCTGAAGAGAAATAGATAAGTATGCGAAATACAAGGAATGCTCTTCTAATGAATGCATTTGAACCTTTATTCTACTAATTACGACGGAATGTGTCGGAGGGTAGTCCAAGAGAGGTGCAATGGTCTACAATAGGAGAGGTCCAACGATAGGGAGAAGTCAATTAATGTAGCGTACAGGTATTCCAGGAAGTGTTAAGTTCAAATAGTAGAGCGAAGTCCTAATGAGGCACAGGACAAAATATATACTAATTGTGGAACAAAACGCAAATAAACAATAAGTTCGAAGTATACAAACACCATACGAGCAGAAAACGTTGTTTCCGTTATCTTCAACCAGATGTCACTGGAGTACGAGCGCATTCTGTGTGAATGCATGGACCAAACGTGAACAGGTTCTATTTTCTGTTCACGCATATTCATGCATTCGTACATTTTGGTTACACGATTAATTTTCGCGTTCATTCTCACCCTCATGCATTCACACATTAACTTAAACGTGTCAATGTATCGTGTAACCAGGGCTTAAGACCTACCGTTCATAGGAAGGAACTACCGGAAAAAACTACAGGATGTAAAATCCGCATTCCATTTTTAATTTTCTTAGGGGATTTAACGATAAAAATTCCAGACTTACCGTTATTAACCACCAAGAACATACACATTTTGAAGTAAAATCTTTCAATATGATAAACGGAAAGATATGTTTTGTTTAGAAAAATAATTAACAACTGAGTTTGGGGACATGTTGCCAGAGATATAGGGAATATTAAAACTTAAAATTGAAGGTTGCACAAGTTTTATAGGCCTCTAATAATGTATTGTCAAATTTAAGATTGCACTAAGGGTTCAAACACCATCACTTGCCAACTTTATTTTTTAGAAAAAATTTGGTATTCTGGACTCGTCATAATAAAACTATAAAAAGTACAAATAATGTTTAAGAATCTCCCGGTAAGATTTTTTTACAAACTACCGAACAAAACCTTTGTATTTGGAATCCCACTTACTCCATGGAAGCAATAGCCGAGAAACTAGAGCATACACTTCAAAACGAGCGATAACCACCATTTTTTATTTTTTATAAAGGAGGAAATGAAATTTTTGCATTTTTCCGTAATTTTCCTCCAGCAAATTTGACAGACGTAGGGTCGTGCCAAATTTAAATTCCCTATGCCTCCCAGAATAGTGTATTGACCTGTTAATGTGAAAGAGTGAGTCACACATGCGGCTGTATATAGCTGAGAGATGTGCCAAAACTAACAAATTATACACTACTGACACAAAAAAGGTAAAACGAAAACTTTTGAATTTGGGAATTGATTCGAAACGAGTGAACAAATTATGAAAACGGGTAATTCATTCGATTGATTTTTTTTAATGAGAAATGAATTTTTACGAGAAATGCTGGGAAAAGATTTCCGATTGGGGTCCATACTCACCCTCACCTTGATGAGGAGTGTCACCATTACGTGCTCCTCGTAGAATTTGAGGAGAAATGGAACCCGATCTCGCAGGATAGACATCCCATCCGTCGATCCATGATAAGCGATAATCCGAGGGACGGCAGATGCGAGTTCTATTTCTTTTCCCAGTTGAGTCTTCTTCTCCAATGCATTATAGATGTACCAATGTAATTCCTCTCCCCTCTCCATTTTCTCTTCCGCAACCTCGAGCGCTCCCTTAAACGCTTGCTCGGTTAGCCCGTCGCCTCGTTCATAAGGCTTTCCACCATTACCGAAAGCCATGAGAAAACACAGTTTCGCTAAGGCATTTGCAAATGAACCAAGGACATCTTTCTCCGTCCAAGGCCCAACCACCTTCCCTCCGAGATAAACTCTGTTCTCTGAGTAGTCGGCGAATGAGATCCAATCACTCCCATTCCACTCAACTCTATCGTGATCCACGAATATTGCCTTCATATTTCCGATACGATAGGAGTCACAGTCAACCATTATACTAACGCGAGTCTGACTACTTAGGAACAATAGCAGGCATGACGTCATCGCACAGACATCATACAACTTCTCGTACAGACTCTGGACGTGTAGAACTTTCCCCTTGTCCCTTTTCCGAATAGTTTTCCTTCCCATCATGCCCTCAACGCATTTCCGTCTTATATCCATTATGTGGACAGTCGAACCGCAAGCACCAATCCCCGCGTCCAAAGTCTCTCCCAGGCACTCCTTCAGTGCCCTCAACTCCTCTACGGATGACGTGACGTCGCTTTCCAAACATTCCAGGTGAACGCCCCGCTCGGATAAATACCTCCTCAACTGATTCACTTCCTCAGCGATCTGACGACCAAACGATGACATCTCAGCCTTGAAGTAATCAATTGACTCCTTAAAGGCGGATAACTCTGCCATCTCCCGAGAGAAGTCAGTCAAATAAGCTTCAACAACGGCACCCCGGTGTAATGCACAGCGACGCTTAATTGAATTTTCCCTCTTGTGCACCAGCCGGATCAAACGTAGGATATCCTGGCGGTCCCTGTCCTCTGGATTCCTTTGACTTAACTCCTCCGCCATCTCGACCACCGTCTTTTGACCACCTCCCCTTAACTCTGGGTCCGCACCCTCCCCAAGCAGTCCCTCTACCCAATCTAATTTTCCCATCTCGACCCCCAGATGCAGCAGGGTATTTTGACCTACGGCTTTTATGTCTAAGTCGTCCAGTGCCTCCAGCAAATCCTCAAATTGCTGTAAAGGACTACTACTTAAACCGAAAGTCAAACACTCTATTAAATCAAGTTCTGACACGGAACCAAAAAAGGTGTTTCTTGCCATGACTTTCTACTTTAATTCTACTTCCTGTTCGTTTCAAAGTCGATTGATCGTCATAAGTTGAAATCCTTCGTAGAAAATGATATAATATTAACACGTGGGCAATAATGAAACCTGAGGCAACGGGGTTATCAGTGATGGGGTCTGAGTACAGATACCACTTGAAGTCTAATAAAAACAGCGTTCACCTGAAAAAAACGGAAAATATTGCTCAAGAACTGTACACATCACACAACCCTAAGATAAGCAAAGCTTAGAACATTTAAAAGTGTAAATATTTTAATAAAGTACTCTACAATAGATACTATAATATAAGAGCCAACGCTTTCACGTAATTCTCTTCTCAAGGTAATCGCACGAAATTCGTATTAAGACGCAACTGGATAACCACGAACAAGAGTTACCTCATTCGACTTCCATGAGTGAAACAAACGGACATTATCCGCCAACATAAAAGAGGAAAGTCGAGATTAATTTCCCGAGTGGATCGTGAACAGGGATAACTCAAGCAATACGGGTAGAGAAAAGAAATACATATAGAAATGGTATTAAAAATTAATTTAAGGTAAATGTAACCGAAAAACTATACGGAGACACAGTGGTACCCACAAAGAGACAGGAAAACGACATAGGCAGAAACAGAGAAATACACTACAAATTGTACTCTAATAACCAGTAAACCTACTTGTCATCATCATGTACTTAAAACCCTGCAAACCAGCTCAAGGGTGCGTGCCTTGGGTCAGTAATGGCCAACATGGACAACACCATACCTTAATAATTTTAATGAAACCAGGACTATTGATGAGCTTGCTAAACTCAACAGACTCTTTTCCGAGTCACACGACATTTAATGGAGTTATTCAATGCGAACCTAATTGATGTACAACATGAAAACCTGGTCCGTGCGTTAAAATGTCTGTTTGTTGAATACCGCTAGAAACATGTTACTTGTCAAAATTCGAAGTTTCACCAACAGGTATGGATTAATTACCAATGATAGAGAAAATATCTGCATTCATAAGTTTTGTAACTTTCCGTTTATCTTGCTATCGACTCTGGCAATTGCTAAGTCAGTACGGGATACCTGAAGACCACGACCGGAGCCTTCAAGTCCGAATTTCCTTATCTCTCCGGCTTCATCATCAGATTCAAGCTTAGGAAAAAATTACTTTGTTTCTTCTCTTCTTCGGAACTCAGGCCGCATCTTACGAACATATGTCTACGTCACTGCGTCCACTAACTCATCCGAAGGTAAAGTATTATTAGAGTTATTATGCTGTTCATAGTAATTTGGGCATGAGTGCATGCACCTTTTCTTAAGACCAGCTATTTCTTAAGAACACGTAGAGTAAAATTATGTGGGAAGCTCATCGTAAATTCATAACGGACAACGATGGGCATGAAAGGACACGGCTTAAAAAAATAATGAAATGAGTGCTAATACTAACATTTAGAAAACTAAAACAAGATTTCAATATTATTATACCATTTTGTCTCTCCTGGATTAATTTCACCTAACAACATGTAAATAATATGCTTTCACTCTCTTGTAAGTGGAAATCTTCCGTCAAGCTCAATTATTGCACCTGATATTTAAAAATATTTTTGTATCGAATGAGAGGGAATTATAAATTTAAATTCTTAGCTTTTTATTCTAACCACATAGCCTATAAATTTTTATACACACTGTTGCTTTCCCATTTAAAAGGTTAGAAGGTACTGATATATGTTGTGGGGTACGGGTCTATGCCACATCTGCAAGGTGCGGGACACATTTCCATGAGGGAAACCTACAGAAAAGGTATGCTAAACCACGATCGAAAGCTTCAGCTTATTTTAATATATAATAAGTTTTAATAAAAGGATATTAGTCATTCAGTCATTAGTCGTCGAACCGAGAGCTTGTGTCTTCGCTTCCTCTCTCTCTTTTCTCACTCACTAAGTGCGCCATGCCTTGTGCCACATGTGGCCGCTAAGTTAAGCGTGGCAGCGCTCTTCAGTGTGGTACTTGCTCTAACATACACCATCCAGATTGTAGGTCTGTAACCGAGGAGGATGTCAAGAATGGTAAACCTCCAAAAACTTTGGACCTGTGAACTGTTCCTTGAAACATTCAGTGCCAAGGGGTAGCAACACCCCAATCAGAGGTACCAGCACACTCCGCTTTGACTCTTTTGACACCGGAGTACAAATGGACGGGCAGCCTTTGTCGGAGACACCAGAGATGACAGCGAGTGAGCTGCGCACCCTATTCAGTGAAGTCATGAAGAAATAAGAATCATTGAGAGTGAACCAATCGACGTTCATGAACAAAGTAAGTGAGAACAGTGCATTACTGACTAGTCTCTCAACTGGGTCTCATGCAATTCAAAAATAAATACTATCAGGCGTATAAGATCTAATCACAGTATTGAAAGAAAAAGTGAGTGATCTTGAAATTAAGACCTTAAAATTTGAACAAGGTTCATTAAAACTCACGTCGAAAAGTCACGCCAAAACAGCGCAGCAAAATCACGCACACCACCTCCCATTGTTGTACGCTTTGCAAGGCATGGCAAAAGGAACCACCTCCTAACATTATGGCGTGCCATGAGAAATTTAAACCCCAGTGACATTGGATGGAAGTCAGGGACCACATCCTCCTTTTCTCAAACTACATATATATTGATGAAGCCAACACTCAATACCGTAGGAAACGTTTTGCCTAAGTCAAACATCTAAAAAAGAAAGACAAATTGAAATTTGTGCGGCTGAGAAATGGCATTATCCTTGCGAGGCAGTCGGAGGGCAGTCCCGTCTTAGCTATCTATTCACAAAAAGACCTTGATGTTTTTTATGAATGATGAAACTTCCCATAAAAAGATGAAAGCCAAGAATCCAGTTTCTGTTTAACATATAAACATCTTGTTTATGCGCAATCAATCATAGCTCATTTTGATGAACTCAAATTGTATTATGCTCATAGAGATGTTCATCTAATTGGTATTACTGAAACCTGGATGAAATCATATATTGTTAGTGATTTTGTAGCACTTCCCAACTATCGTCTATTTACAAATATCCGTGAAAAAAAAGAGATAGGGAGGGCTGGGCATTTATGTCCACGATTCCGTCCAAGTTCAACTGGTTCGGTCGTCCCCTAGAATATATTCGAACCGGCCCGAATATTTATGCTTAGTGTTACGTCCATCGTCAGCAAAAATGTGAATCACAATTGTGTATAAATCTCCATAATCTCAAAACCTACAGGACTTTGAAATCTCTCTTGGACATCTAATTTCTATGTATGAAAATGTAGTTGTGATGGAAGATTTTAACGTTAACTTGATTAAATCATCTTCAGAATAAGATAAGCTGTTGTAAAAACAAATGGATTTAACCTTATTATTGTAGAAACCGGGTCAACTTGCAAAACGCACAATGTTCACTCTGTTTTAGACTTATTTTGTGTTGATAATCCTAAGAAGGTAGTTAACATTGAACTATTTGACGAACCTAACATGTCTTTTCATGACCAAATTACCCTTGTATATGAATTAGAAGCCCCAGACCCGTTAGCAAAATAAATAACCTATAGAGACTTCAGCTGTTTTGATCATGTCAAGTTCCTTTCTGAACTAAATAATAGAGACTGGAATGCAGTATCCAATGCACTCTCACCGGATGATAAAATAGAAATATTCAACTCCAATATTATAGATTCATTTGACCTATATGCTCCCATTTGCTCCATTCGCGTGACCTATCCACCAAATCCTTTGAATACGCCCGAAATAAAGTCGGCTATCAAGAGAAGGAATAATGCTCGAGCATTGTGTAGAAGGTATGGTGAACCTGAAGTGTTTTCCTCATATAAGGCAATATGTACGATCACGAAGAAAAATATGCGTAAAGCAAAAAAGAATTACTATCAGACGCTTTTTTCAAAAAGTCACGGTTCAAAAAAACATTTAGAAAAGCCTACGAAATATAGGAATAATTAAAAACCCAATGATGAGAAATTGAACATTCACCCAGATATTCCAAATTTTTTCTTCTCCTCTAGCAGAAATGCAATTCTTCCCAGGATTCCCGGAATACCTCCCACTATAACCTCTCATCGCTATATTTGCACATATTCCCTAATACTGTGTAGACTCATAAATAATATCATTATATAATAAATCTTCAATCCTTACTGGTAATATCTACATAACAACTTTGTAGGGAATACGGACTTCAAAATAACATATTTTGACACTATGAACTTAGTTCTTAACTTATGAAAAGTAGTATGACATACAGAGATTCAGAAGTGCTCCTGGAACTTAAAATGATAGATTACGTCTTGACGGACCAAAGCATGTAACGATTAATTTGTGCGTACGTGATTTAATTAAAAAAATAAACATAAATAATTAAAAAATGCGCATTGGTTTAGAAAGGACTCGGAATATATGCCGTATATTTTTAATGAAAGAGATAAGAGCTTTGTTTTTTTCCACTTTGAAAGAATAACGCCAATATTTTTGAAACCCACATTAATGATTATGGGTAAACGACTTCAGAACGACTTTTGAAGCCGGCGTGCGGTAATTTATTTGTGTCATGAAGTACAGTGGGAAATATATTTTGAAACATTTACACTAGACCTAGTGAGTTTTTTATATCACACAAGTAAAAATTCTCATATCAGCTTCTTAAATGTTGCACTAGATGAAACATAGCGTTTTTTTAAACCCTTCTCGACCTAACCTATAACCCGATGTCTTCGCGGTCAACCAGCAGAGACATCCGAATCCCTGTGTGGCGTAATATTGAACGGTGGGTAGGAATGACCTTGCCAACGGAACTTAGGATCTACGTACACAGCAGCGTACCGGGAGAACTTAGCTCCTTCGTTCACAGTAGCGAAAGGGTTAAACAATTTTGGGTATTGACAGACCCCTCGCGCCTAAATTACGGTTTTGGATATATCGGGAAAGCTTTACAACCAACTATTTTTTCATTAATAATTCAGAAATATATATTGACATTGAACAGCATTACATTTGTACAGACATTTAGTCAAACACCATTATCGAGAGTAAATTATAGGAGGCAGTCATTATGATTGGTTTTCGATTTTACCCTGGTTTATGACATTCGGTTAGACCCTTTGAATACCTGTACTTTCTTAATTATGCCTGAAGTTTGACCTTAACAGATATTTTCTATGGATGCATTTGTTTAGTGTTTGCAAATGCTCCTTAATATTGCTGAAGGTACCCCATGGTTCATAATGAGCGTGTCTTTTACTGCGCTACTGACGGTGGTTACTGCGTGGCGTTGCGCATCGGTTCCATTTGAGGTGCCTTGCACACGGTTGACGACAAACTCACTCCTCGCGTAGTCAGCCGAGTATTTTGACTGAGTCCGTTTGTATCCATTGAACTATCCATGCTGACCTCACCAATTTATTCACGCCAAGATCCACGCTACCCGATTCTACCTCAATTATGGGTTCAGATTCCTGAAAAATCAGCGTATGGACGATTAATTCGTAATTATTGAAGTTGTACTGTTGTCGATTTGCCTCGATCGCATTTCTTGTGTGTCCGCAAAGATGGCCTGATGTATTCCGGAAATAATTCCCGGATACAGTGCTTGATGAAAAACAACTACGACACCCGGCGAATGCAAGCTGAAGCTGTACAAATCAAGAACGACGGTTGGCAGTACGTATCGGGAGAGAAACCGAAACCTTAAGCCGACAAGGTAGACGCAAAGTCATTGGAAGCGTTGGAGGCATCGACGATTATGGACCAAGAATCAAGATCAGACCTAATCTAATACGTAGAGATTCTTCTGATGTTAAACAAGTGAAGGTATATGAAACTTTTAGAGAAGTTTTGTTTAAGCTGGAAGCTATTTACGCATCCAACAGACCGGCAAGAAACGCGATTATACTTAAGCGGCGTATGCTACAGAAAATGCGAGAGGGAGACGATATAAGAGAGCAACTGTTAAAATGTTTCGATGCCGATGACAAGCTCTCATTGACGTCTTTTAAAATCAATGCAGACTTGTATGCTATTGTGCTGCTGTATAGTATGCCGAGAAAATATGAAAATTTCAAATGTGAAATTAAATCCCGTGACGAGCTCCGGGAGCCGAGAACCTAAAGGTTGAGGTCATCGACGAATCGGAGTCACGAATGCAGCATCCCATGGACGGAGCGACGACTGGTGTCCTCAAAGTAAGAACAATGAGGAAGCGAGCCAAGAATTAAATAAGTAAATTTCACGAACGTGGGACGCAAGGAGTTTTCGTATGTAATGCAGATCAGGCAAAAGCATATCGAATATGGATTCCAAGGGAAAGAAGAGTTTTAGTACCCCGAGGTTTTAAGTTTATAGACAGGTTTTTGTTTGTGGGGGACATGAAGATATTATTTCTCCAGAAATAATCAATGAAACTTGCAGAGTATCTCAATCGAAACAGATCCTAAATGTGACACAATTAAGTTTGGACCGAGCGGGAATGTTCCTGGGAAGATTTTTTCTCGTGAACTGGAAATAGTAAGTGAACACTAGGGAGCAACACCCCGTAAAGCATATGAAACTGTTGAATCGATTTCTGAGAAGCGAGGTCGTGGTAGACCAAGATTTGTGCACGCTGGTACGAGAAGTCATCTATAAAAAAAGTACCATCACCAAACTTCAACGGATGGTAACAACACACTCTCAGGGAAAACAGCGGAAGTGACTTAAGATGAGAATTAAGTTCCATACTGTGACTTTGCTATTGTGAATGCAGTGAACACACCGTTATAGCGTACCTTTCAAGGAGAGAATGCCCAAGAATTTAAAATATGCTATTTATGCGGAGATTAAAGCTCTGGTAGAAATTGACACGGGATAAATTTGGTAAACCAGCAGACAGGAAAGTTGCTGCAGGACAGTTTTATAAAAATAAATTTAAACCAGATGGTGGAGCTGAGTTAAGAAAGACACGAGTTGTGGCGAAGGGATATTCTCAAAGAGAAGGAATAGACTTTAGAACGACCTTTGCTCCAGCTGCCCGGCTGAGTTCTGCGCGTCTTCTTATGGCATTATCAGCGGAGAAGGCAATGAAAAAGGAAACGTTAGATATCGCTAATGCTTATATATAAATGGCACTGTTGGTGAGGAAATATTCACGAAGAATTCAGAACTTTGGGAAGACGTTGTGAATGACAGAAAATTTAGGGAATTATAAACACAAAATATAGTAAAGATGGCCAAAGAACATTAAAAATAATAAATTTAACGATAATGATAACAGGCGGTGAGTCTTCTAGTGCATGTCACAATATTGTTGAACGTTAAGCACAGCATTTGGGTAACGATTGAGTATATACGACCTGTGAAAGGATTGCGTAGCTGCGGTCTGAAATTAACTACTACAACAACTCAACCTTCGAATCGAAGATAATAATTTTTTTACCCTAACTTCACAAGCTTACTTTCAAAAAACGAAAATATCAAGAGAGGAACTACTTGCCAAACGGTAAAACTATAAGAAATTGAACAAGCTACGTCTTCAAAAAGGTATCCCCATCCATATCTGTAACTCTCAAAGCGCAAATTGTATTTTAAGGTGCTTAGAAGTTCATTAATCCAACACGTGAAAGCCATTTCTCATCAAGAAAATCGCTGGTAGACACCGCAGGCAACATTAAATCTGACAATGCGAAAAGATTACAGAAAAAAGAATAAGTGTGTCAATACTTACGAGTGAGAAGTAGGGAAACAAGGATGGAAACACTTTCAACACAACAGTGAGCTGGACGGCAAAAACTCAGGAATGGATTCCAAAAGACGATCGGACACACGTCACTTCCTCTCACGGGGATAGACGCCAATTGAATGACGACAGGACGAGAGTGCACGATCGTCTCACTTTCCTATTAATTCCACTAGGTGGCAGGTGAACTGTCGCTGGCTTGCCCATATCCCTCCCCTCCTCATCCCCTCATCATCTTCCCTCTTACGAAAGGTGCATGGAAGAAGAGAACGCTGTTGCCAAGCTTCCGCTCCGTGGGCGGCATCCCGACAACATAGGCAACCACTTATATAACTGCACCAAAATTATTTAGTCTCAAAGAAGTGTTTAATTTCGCACTAAATAAGTCTCATGGAGATGAAATTTTACTAGGTATATGTTTCATGAATTTCTATTCCATGAAGTAAACATTTCGTTTTTCAAATTCCGCATTTTTTAAAATGTAAGTTACTTGTATAAGCTGAATAATGAAATGGAATTTTTTTAAAATTCTTAACGCTATATTATATAATACACCTAGCATGTTGATAATTTACAGCAATATTTATGCCATGGGTTTCAAAAGTACAGATGCTTACGTAAATACGAAGGTTAGGGATCGATTTTTTTAGAATGTTGTGGAAATGTGGGGCATTGCCATGCTTGAATAGGAAAAAACTTTCCAATAATGTCACGAAAGATTTGTGGGTGACAAAAACTTTGTCAAAGATCTCCAGTGGTGTCCACTCTCCCCTTTTTGCTTGAGGCATTAAATGGTGGGAAGGGGTCGTGGTGGGGGACTTCAAGGGGAAGCGCTTCTCGGGCCCTTGAGTAAGGGAAATAAAAAATAAATAACTCTTATTGCGGCTTGTTCCTCATATTTTGTAAAGCTATTTCTAACTTCTCAATTGAGCAAATCTATTTTCCTGTTTTCTTATTATCTTAACTCAAGAACTACCAATGGAGTCATTTTGACATCGCGATTTTTTAATTCTCTGCGCAGAATAAAATTTTCCAAAATCCGGCGTGGGATTCCGTGACTTTTACTCATTTTAGGCACTAAACATAAAAAAGGCTTTGCGATAAAAAAATTTTGAAAATTAAAAATAGTACCCATTTTTCAAAATTTAACTTTGACTACCAAAGAGAGTCATTTTGACTCCCTAATGTATTTTGCTAGTATTTCCGTCAAATACTAATATATATTAAAGTTTTTATTTTGTTCATAATTAATTTAAAGCAATTGCTAGCTTAAATCTATAATTATTACGCTTTTTGGTAAATATTTGCGAGATTTTGCAGTCATTTCTAATTTCACGAGTCCGTCTTTGGAACTACAAACAATGTGAATGCCATGATATTATTTTATCTTGGGATAAAGTGGTGAATATGCCATCCATTTGAAACGGTTTCAAATTCGTGTGTTTGGAAGCCGTCATGTCTGCATCGCTTCCCCTACCTTCTTGTCGCCCATCAGTCTCGCTGCAGCACAATACTCTCTAACATACTCCATTGTTTCAGCCTCGACTACGTGGAAGTTGATTTTTTAACGTGAAAAAGTAACTTTGTATCCTTCCATTGATATACTGATGTACCAGGAAAATAAATCATGGAAAGAAACAAAGTTACTGTCGTAGCATATTCGGCCCTGCCAGCGCTGGCTGCCGTGCACCTCACAGGGCAACTACCCTTGATTTGCATTAGTGAATCCAGTGAACTCTCGAGTGGACTGCACAACTCCTGTGAAGCACGGCCTTCATTTTTCCTGACTGGAAATATGGCTTGAAGAAGTAGACTAAGGCCTGAAGAAATCCTTTCTATTTTGCATTCTATACCGGAAGGTGAATCAAACGACGCAAAACTGCATCCTTAACTGATGACTGCGGCGGTGAAGACGATGAAGGAAATACAAGCATAGTAGGCGATGATGACTCTCCAGGAACACTTGAGTGCACGGCGATTATTTATCGAATCGTTTATACTGACTCACATAAAGCGATGTACAATTCCGGAAGCACGCAGGCAAAATGATGAAGATTTTACTCTTTCCGATGAGGAGCTAGATGCAACTATTGCCATATTTACGCCCACGGAATATCAGGCACGAATTAGCACTCTATAACAAGTATTTGGTCAAACAACTGGGAAATACAATTTTGTAAAATGACGATGTCTAGGCACCGTTTTGTAAACATTTTGCATTATCTACGATTTGATTAGAAATTAAATCGATCCCAGCGACTCAAAGCTGACAAGTTTATTCTCATTTTAATAGTTTGGGATAGGATTAATTGACAATTGCATTGCTTGTTACAAACCTTGTTCGTACATAACGTTAGATGAACAACTTTTCCCCAGCAAAACTAGGTGTCCTTTCACATAGTAAATTTCTTCTAAGCGGGAAAAATACGGCCATAAATATTGGCTAGAATACGGCCAAAAATATGGCTAGCTGTTGACAAGGATAGCAAATATCTTGCAAATGCCTTCCCTCATGTTGGAAAAGATAATTCACGTCATGCTGATTGCCGTATGGATGACCACGTAGTACTGAAATTAATGCAGCCGTTTCTGAAAAAAGGGCGAAATGTTACCGTAGATAATAATTTTACTTCTGTCAGAGTCACTGAACAACTAAAAATCCAGGGAACTAGCATTGTGGGAACGGTAAATAGAAAAAAGACGAGAAGTACCATTAGAGATCAAATCAATGAAAGAAGATTTGTGCAACTAAAAAGTTTTTAAAAACAGTGAAGATTTCACAATTACGGATATATAGTTAAACAAAACAAGAATGTCATTATTCTTAGTTTCATCTATCTAGGTGTCGACATTGTTTCTGATTTCGCCTAAAAAACTACTGAAACGGTGAAGTTTTACAATGAAACTAAATACGGAGTAGATATCGTAAACCGAATGGCGCGCAAATATACGACAAGAGTATGCACTCGGCGATGGCCTATCCACTCGTTTGTAAATAATCTCGACATAGCAGGTATACATTCTTGGATAGTTTGCAAGGTAACTACCTCCGAAAACATTTCACGCAAATGCTCGTTACTGAGTTTTTGAAATACCTCGTTACTGAGTTGGCTGATCCTTACGTTACATCTACATCTACAAAATACCCTGCAAGCCACCTCAGGGGTGTGTGGCAGGGGGTGAGTAATCACCAACATGCATTACACTATACCCTAAAGTTAGTGTAACTACGAATAATTATGCATTAGCATAAATCGCTAATGCTTGTCATGAGGCGAAGCCTCACAAGCATGCAACACTACACTACAGTTATTATCAAAATGGAGAGTGACCTCAATATACATGCATTCTACAACTACACAGATGGACAGGGACTCAAGACCCATGTAGAAAACATGCTAGGCGTGCTGTTAGTATGTACTAGGTAACAGATAAGGATTCAAGTATTAGGAGTACTACCACTACTAAGACCTACACTACCTAACGACAAACCTAGATAAAAGTCTCATGGCAGCTATTATGGTTCCTTATCGTTAGTGGGAAAAATGACATTTTAAATCTATCCGTTCTGCAGTCTAGTTTCCTAATTTTACTCTCATGATCTGATCTACCGTAGTATGTCAGATTTCGTAAATTATTATCAACGTCGTCAGAGAATATACCGGTTTGGAACTTACATAATAGATTTAGTCTAAATTTTAATCGAAGGTCTGAAAGCTTTTCCCGTCCCAGTTGCTGCAAAAGGTCAGTAACACTAACGAGATTATCATAACGGCCTTTAAAATATCTTTCCGATCTTCGCTGCACGCGTACTAACTCAGTTTCCAAGCCTATCTCATAAGGATCCCAAATACTGGCGGCATATTCTAAGTGGGGTCTAACGAGGGAGAAGTAGCTGATTTCCCTAACTTTATCGTCGCACTTGCCAAGTACTCTTTTAACAAATCCCAATTTACGATTAGCTTGACCGGTAATTTCTCGAATATGTTTTTTCCACGATAGATCATTAGTCAGTTTAACTCCGAGGTACTTAACCGATTCTACGGTGTCTAGTTTTATGTTGTTTATGCAATAGCTGTTACAAGGAGCATTTTTCCGTTTCCAAAAATTCACAACAACGCATTTTTTCAGGTTTAATTCTAGCTGCCACGCATCGCACCACTCTTGTATTGCCTCGAGGTCCTTAGTTAGCGCTTCCTTGCCATAAAGGCTTCGAATTTCTCTATACATCACTGCGTCGTCAGAAAATAATCTAAGCTTACTGTCATCTTTGTCACCGATGTCGTTTATGTACAAAAGGAACAGAAGCGGGCCCATGACACTTCCCTGTGGGACACCCGATGTGACTTTTACTTCATTAGAGATAGCGCCATCTAATACAACCCTTTGCACGCGATTACTTAAGAATTCTCTAATCCAGGAAATTACGTCGTCGTCTAAACCGTAGGATTTTAATTTCATGAGTAGCTTACTGTGGGAAACTTTATCAAATGCCTTTTTAAAGTCAAGAAAAATTGCGTCAACTGGAGCGTTATGTTCACCCGAGACTAAAATATCGTGAGCAAAAAGTGCTAATTGAGTTTCGCAAGATCTTCCCTTTCCTAATCCGTGTTGTGTTTTTGTTAATAAGTTTTCTATATCGAGGTGTCTCATAACTGAACTAACAATTATATGTTCAAGGACTTTGCAAGAGATAGATGTGAGAGATATCGGTCTGTAGTTCGATGGCTGTTCCTTATCACCGCTTTTGAATATGGGAGTGACATTTACTAAATATATTCTGCAAGTAGGGTGCTATTTCACAAGCTAATTCTCTATACACGCGGGCAGGAATTTCTTCAGGACCTGGGGATTGATTTGGACTTAAAGATTTTAGCAAGTTTTCTATTCCTTGAGTGCAAATATCGATAGGCGGCATCTTTTGCTGGAAGATATCATTTAACTTTACGGATGTAATCTGCGATGACTTGATGAACACACTTTGAAAGTAGGAATTTTATAAGTTGGCCTTGTCCGTGCTGCTTGTTAATAATTCGCCATTTTCGAAGTGGAATAACTGTTGATCTATTGCCTTGAACTTCCCTTACGTATGACCAAAATGCCTTTGGATTGTTCTGTAATTGTTCTAATGTTTTTCTTCTAAAATCCATGAAGCATTCCGAAAGGCTTCCTTTGTAGTGGCTCTAGACAATTTGTATTTTTCAAATATTAAATTTTGATCACTAGTGGACAAATCTCTACGGAGTTTTTTCATCTTGGCGTGGCATACTCTCTGACGTCTTAACGATTTTCTCACTTCTGCATTGTACCATCTTGGTTCGCTGCCCTCTTTTTTTACTTTACTTGGAATGTATTTTCTGATCCCTGAATGAACGATCGAAAGAAAAGCTTTCCAACTACCCTCCGTGTCTAACTTTAAGCTTGATTCCTGGAATTCGGGAAGAGAATTTTTTAGATGACTCTTAAACGCATTGAAATCGGCTTTTTTAAAAATGTAGAATTTTCTTCTTTCTTTAAAACTTTTAATGATACTCAAGGAGAACTTTGCGGTAACTACTCTATGGTCACTAATGCCCTCAACAGTGTTTACCTTAATTAATTGTTGCGGTATATTTGTTGCCAATAAATCAAGAATGTTGTCCCCTCAGTTAGGCGTCGTAGCTATCTGATGTAGGGCATTTGATGAGAACGTGTGCAGCAGGGACTCGCATATATCTTTGTCTCTTCCTCCTGATATGTAACTGTAGGTCCTCCAATCTATAGAGGGCGTATTGAAATCTCCACCTATGATTAAATTTCTTTCGGTGTTCCTGGATGTGATGTTCTTTATTTGTGCTTCGAGTTCTAAAATTGAGGTGACGTCGGTGTTAGGTGGCCTGTAGTATGCACACACGAATATTGTTAGTTAGATCTTGGCAAAAGCGTGGCGTGCCCAATGACGCCGATTCTTCTAACGGGATTCTGCAAATGTACCGCCGTTAATGAACGATGATGCTTGAACTATGAAACACCTTAGACAAATGTATGGCTTGCCAATTGTCATCAAAATCTTTTTATTCCATATACTTATCTATTATCTTATTTCACGCTTTTGTTCAATAGGATCCAAAATGACTCCATTTGGTAGTTCTAGGAGGGGTGATAAGTCCGGTATTCCAGTGATAAATTTTAATGTGGTGATAGAATAATCCACACCCCGTAAACTTCCCCTTCCCTTGCAGCATCCGCTATGTCCGAATCACCCTTCATGGTTTATCAAGACTGAATCACTGGACGCCGTCTCTCCCTCCTCCTTTCAATGTTCCTCTTCTGCTTGCGCCCCCCACAGGCATCTTGAGCTCCGTATCAATCCCCGTTCATTGTCCAACGAGTACCCAGGCCTGACGCCAATTGCCAAGGTTCTTTTACTTATCTTGCTTTAGGCTAAACACTCCCTTCTTTCAGAGCCTGATACGGGCATCTAGGGAATGGAGTCGACCGTATATGGCGTTACCTGGTGGAACTGCATTTCAGTAATTAAATTAAACTGCAGTAGTTGTACTGGCCACTAATATTTAATGTACAATAATACACGACGCGTGTTTCCACGCTTAGGGCGTCATCACCAGGTATGTCATCATAACTGGTGATGACGCCCTAAGCGCTGAAACACGTGTTGTAGTACAGTTGAAATTACAACTTTTGCAGTATAATTTCACTATGGGGAATAGACGCTGTGGGTGACATGAAGCAGCAAATTAAATCCCCTTAGGCTACCCCAGACTCAACCTCCCTCCCAAACATTTAAGGGTGCCATCATTCTGGGAAGTAGGATATGACGCCAAGTGATCCAAACGAGCAAGGAAATGTCTAAATATCCCACTACCCACCTCCGAAATTATATTCTTGAAAATTATTCCTGCATGAAACAATTTCGGGTTTGCTCAATTACCTATTACCAATTGTAATTGTTTTTCGATTCAGTGATTTACCAACAAACATCTTTATCAATTTGATTCAGTGATTAAGCAACAAACGTATATATTAGGTGTTTTTATTTCTTTATCGCGCCAAGCCATGTTTATCGTCTGTCCAACATTGATCCACGTCTCGTCTTTGTACACAAACTCCCTTCAATCACGGTATACTCGTATATATTTTTTCAACAGTGTTAAATAATTATGAAGCCAACAAATAATATCGAGTCTTTCAATATGCATGCATCGTCTGCCCCTGCGTTTCTATGTTAACAAAAAGACGGTATTACGTGATCCTCTTGAAATTAGGGAAGATTCTTTTGTATATCTACGGAATTTAAATGGTTTTTAGAGTTGGAGGAAAATTTTTCATAAATGATTCACGAGTTTCCTGCCATGTCCTGATCCCACGAAATCTTTATACGTCACTGATCTCGCATTCTTATACGGTAGTTCATTTGTTTTCGTTTTCGAAAGAGTAACTAATGCACGGCGGGATGCTTCCTTTTTAACCCTGTAGATAGTAGACTGTGAGCACCCAGTGTCTTTCGAAGTATCTTTGCTGGCTTCAGTTACATTGAGCGATTTGTTGAAATATTTGAACACATTAAACACAATTACACTTTCACGGCTTATCAACTTCTCCCCATTACTCCTCCTCTTGGTTTTGGACATGGCGACATAACATTGTTGAAAATAAATTGATCTGGAAGATGCTCCACAGTATTGTTGAACTATTCTGCACAACACTTTTTTACGCATAGAAATCTGATGAGAAACTAAACACCTTCACCAATTCTTTCCCCGGCCCCTTACACCGACGGGTCGATTCTCATGCAGGTATTTTATGGCACCTTCTTAACAAAACTTCTAGAAATACCCATTATACACTCACAAGGAGACATCGCATGAGTGATGTTAGGGACGCAAATGACGCAATTATATTCTGAAACTAGAGAGAGAATGCGGGAAAAGTGTCACGGCATTTTTCCATTTGAAGCCGGGTTCAAAAGAAAAACGCAACGAAAGAATTTCCCTCCGTATGAATCCTTTTAAATGCGAGCGTAAGATAACAGAAGCCGTGGACGAGTGGTTAATGGCGTTGGACTAACAATCCTGGGACTATGGTGCGGGTTCGAATCCCAGTACTGTTAAGTTTTTTTAACGCTCGCATTTAAAAGGATTTATACGGAGGGAAATTCTTTAGTTGCGTTTTTCTTTCGAACCCGGCTTCAAATGGAAAAAAGCCTTGACACTTTTCCAGCATTCTCTCTCTAGTTTCAGAAAATAATTGCGTCATTTGCGTCCCTAACATCACTCACGCGATGTCTCCTTGTCAGTCAAAGGCCATGCACTGGATAAGACTATCCCTCGTACGAATTTATTCGCATTTTCTGCCGAAAGGCACGAAAGACGTACCTATATCACTTCTTTCTTGGCTGTGAAATATTTTTGCTGAATTTTTCAGTGCTAACGTATTTCCATCGGTCAAGTTCTTGAAACTAGTATATTATAATTAAATACATTACTCCTTAGCTAAATAAATGTCATGCAAATACGATATCTTTGATAGCAAAGACGCAAGAGTAATTCAAGTATCAAGCTCATTCTCCGACCGAGAATCTCCATTCCACGCTATAGGTTGGCTGGCAGGACAGAAAGAGCGGCGGCATTACACGTCGAAAATATTTGGCTACATCAAAAATGCATAACTCCCTTTGATATGGAGATAGAGTTACGATTCTGTCAATATAAATAAATATAAAGTATTTTCTAAATTTCATACGCAGCATGTAAGGATCTAACAAGGGGAATACACGACCGTCGGGTGGCCAATCGAGCACAAATTAGCCAATTCGGTAGTTAATGATTATTAATTCATTATGCCGAAGTGAGACGACGCTCCTCTCGTAAATTTTCGAGAAAAAAGCAATTAAAAATCGTAAAAAATCATGTTGCGCTATATAATCCCTGAAAAATATCGTTTGCATTATGGAGGCGTAAGTCCAGTGGTTAAGGCGATTGCGAATCCCTGCTGTTGCGAAGGTGTGGAGTTCGATCCCATGTGACAGAACTTTTTTTTACTTAATTTTTCAAGGTTTTTACTGTTTATATTTTTAAAGATTGTTTTATTATCATCGTTCCCCCAATTAAAATTATTTTTTTTGCAATTTTTTTAAATATTAATAATTGTTTAACAAGGTAGGGAATGGAGCAAGGGGTAAAATAACCTTTCCAAGTGCGGTTATATATTTATTTTTTCTCTCTAAAGGTATATTAGGATATTGCGAATATGAATTGTCATATATGGGGGTTGGGACAGAATAATGGCATTTAAATAAGTAATTGTGGGTTATAATCCACCCAAATATTGATTATGCTTCCATTGGGAATCGGGAATGGATCAGCTAGGGATTTGGAATAGAGGGTGAAGGGTGGATAGAAACCCGGCGTCGGCTTTAGCGTACTCGTAACGAATGGCGCCAAGGGGACCACAGTTTAACGTCCCATCCGACGGACGGTGTACTGCACCATCGGTGTAATCCACACTACACGCAAGGATTGAATTTCGGAATTCTCTGAAATTCGTACCCGAATATAGGATGTGGAAGGCCAGTACACTACCTAACCACTCCAGTAACTTATTTATTTGCATGTTTCAGGATGATATTCGTTGTAGAAGCAGGCAAAGCAAAGTGATTTGCGGCACCACGAGCAAATGGAGAACGCGTTCTTTCCACAGCCAAGGGATTTTCGGAGGAAAGCACACGTCATTCACGTTTACGAAAAACTGTCTCTGGTCAGTTAGCTTTGAGGCAAACCATGCATATTTTATCATGTCGTGGAAAATCGGAGCACTCAATTGGTGATTAATTAACGAGTGTATTTTGATCGCATCTTCTCTTGAGGCAATGTCCCGATTTTCCTCTAAAATAATCGAGCAATTCTGTAGCCGTTTGAAAAATATTTTTACTTGCCTGAAAAAATACACATTTTTCAGGGATTATATAGCGCAACATGATTTTTTACGATTTTTAATTGATTTTTTCTCGAAAATTTACGAGAGGTGCGTCGTCTCACTTCGGCATAATGAATTAATAATCATAAACTACCGAATTAGCAAATTTGAGCTCGATTGGCCACCCGACGGTCGTGTATTCCCCTTGTAAGTCGTAAGATACGAGAGTAAGTAGGCGACCGCTTTTTACCTAGCAAAATTAAAAATATTTGGTCCAAAAGATATATGACTGAATACAATAACGAAGAAACTCAATTAAAAACAAATAAAAGCTAACCGTCATGGAGATAAATGTATGAAAAACAATTTGTGTATTTTTTAACGTCATACTGTGAACTGTTTGTCTGCAACTGGGTGAGGAACATGAAATCAGAAGCACTTCATTACTAACGGAAATTCAAGGAAATTCAAGGAAATATTTTTTGGAACATTTATTTCAAACTAAATCGATTAATTATTGTCACGAATAAATGAAGCATCTTTGTCTGCATCAGAACATGTCTTCTTATATTACATAGCATCACATTAATTTCCTTGCTGTCATCGGCAACGTCGCACCTCCGGCCTTCCGGGAGATTTACATGGGAATTGAATCACCATAAGAGCCCATACTGTGGACTAAATGTGGAACGCTCTTTAGAATGCTTACGAAAATGTTTAAAATAGAAATAGGAAATTAGCCCCAGATCTAAGTCCGAGGCGGCACATCCATCTAAATTATACCCTGCAAGTCACCTAATGGGTGTGCGACAGGAGTTCTTGCATTGCGTTGGCACTTCAAATTCTACAAATGAAGTGTAGAACATACTTCAGGGGGTGAGGGGTCTGCAGCCGCTTTGGCTTTACTCCATCCCGACAAACACCGCCAAGGTCACTCAACGGCCACTGTCCCCCAACCAACACGTGCCAGTGTTGCCGCATGTATGTACGTTGCCTAGTAAATTATTTTGTCTTCCGCTGGGAGTCTGGTAGTTCTACGGACGGCGCAGTCGAGTTATATTTTATGAATTTAACCCTTAAACGGATTCATGGCGCAGCCGTGGCGCTATGAGATTTGCATGTGCTTAAAAAATGTAATATTAAAGATAAGGTTTTAAAACCATCAGTGGTCTATTTTTTGTGAGAGACTGTAAACTGGTAAAAGAAGGCACAGCTATATGCCATTCAATTTATGTTATTTAGTATTTCACGGAAAAAATACGCAAACTGATACCTGGCGCTATCGCGACGCTGGGAGTCCAAAAGGTTTTTATGATAATTCTGTGTGTTTTATGCTGCTGAATGGATCATATTCAAATGAATAACTACTCCTGTTGAATAACTGTAGAGACAATGCTTTATTATGTTTAAATTTCATTTGTGGTTTATTTATTTATAGGTGTATATTGATACGAATTAAATATAGTTGAAATGAATTTTGGAGAGAGAAACATTGGCCTAACAGATATCGTTAATGAATATAATCGTTGAATAAGTAATGTTAATAACTAATACAAGATATCAATTTTCTTTTTTAGGTTAGCATAACAAGCAATGATTTGTTTAAGCAAGGAAATATTTTCTAATTTCGCTCTAATGCTCGATGAAGTTTTTGGCTGGTAGACACCTCTATATTTCATGAGGAATTCTATTCCTAGGGAGAAAGCTTTGAAAAGTATTTGAGTATCACTTCTTAATTTTGCAATGGAGGAAGGAGCTGGGCAAGGGGAAGGAATGGGTGGTGAGAAGTTATGTTGTGGAGGCTGGGTAATGAGTTCAGTATTACCATGGATGATAAGGATTAGGATGAGTCAGTCGAGTTCCGGTAGGGGGTCTTGACTGTTTTTCCTGAGTTCGAGGGAAACAAAAACACATATAGGAGGAGATGACCGCCACAGTGATTTAATTTCTGAAATATTACATTGCATGGAGTCGTGGAGGAAGATGACGCATGGGAAGAATCGGTGATTAGGAGAAACCTGTGGAATGGGCTCCGAGAAAATTAAATCATTTTATTGAACCACTCCATACCCCTCTAAGTATCTCTCTTACTCCGGGAAAACAGTCAAGACTCCTTTCTAGGAACCCGCCTTCCCCACCCTTGCCATTATCACCCATGGCAACACCGAACCCATTACCTAGCCTCCAAGTCACCACTCACCACCACAAGTTTCTTCCAAGATCTGCATGAATGAAACACACTCGCGCAATGCCACGACCTAATTTGATGCTTAAGCTTCAGGAGTCTCATATCGATATCGTCAACATTTAAGCTAACGGGTCCTCCAGAAAGTGACCCCTTTGATGTAACATAAGTATTTTGCCATGCATAGCATTCCCATATTTTATTCTGCGGACGTCTTGCTCCGGAGATACTTTTGCCCGAACAACTTTACTGTTTCTAGGGAGCGTATCTAAACAGATCTATATTGTTGTATCCTTTTTGTGTCCAAGCTATTTAACGCCTTTCAAATCTTCGCGCGCGACTCGCGTTTCGCGACTCTTCTTTTATTTTCGTAATAAATGTCCTTCCTGCGTGCGCTCGTACTAAAGTACGACCGCACCCAGGTTGAACTCGTTGGCACGTGCGGACTCGAGAAAGAGTACGCAGGTAGCCTCCTTCACTTGCCCTATGAGCTCAATGAGACGCCCCGTCGGAAGGGTTGCCACCGCAGAGCAGAGCAGGCGCAGCTGCCTAGTGGCATAACAGGAAACATGGTTTCCACCGACGCAAAACGCGGTTAAACTCTTACGCACATAGCAGGTGTCCACTTAGGACACAAACAAATGACGCAAATGGCAGATGTTCATTTAGGACACAAACAGGATGCACTCTGGGTATAAATACTGGAGCTTCGCTCCACACAATTGTCAGTCTTTGGCCCAACGTTGGAACTAACCCTCGAATGCGCTAGCCATTCGAGTAGAGGGAACTCTGCCCTAGAGAGACCAAGAGCACTCTGTGTCTTGTACTATTGACGGTAATAAACCCGTTATGAACTTGATACAGCTCTTTGACTTCACTCGACCCACCCGGTTGTAGTACGTACGGCCCTCGATCCCATTTTTGAGGGTCCTAGTCGCCAGAGGGATGCGACAATTTGGTGGAGGCGCCGGGTATTTTCAGGGCCGGCGGCCATACCGGAGGGCTCGATAGAAGCCAGGGAGATGTAAGTAGTACTTTCCTACATAATGTGTGTAAATGTGTGTAAAAAATAGTTAGTTTTAAGATTTTGTGATGTGTTTTTGATTTTAATGTCTTTTGGTGGTAGTTTCTGTGTGCTTTTTTCTTTTTAGACTTAGTGAGCATAGTTTAAAATTGCCTTATTTAAAAATGTTTTGGTTATGCCGGGGAATCAACGACGTAGTCGACGGTTGTTAGGAAGAGAGCCTATAATTTTCTCGGTAGTACGCCCGCAACTAAGAGAGGTTAGGACCGCAGCAGAACCCCAGATAGAGGACGAACGTAGGATACAATTTGAAGTCATGGCGTCCCCCGATAATAGACCAGAATCAGAACCACCGCCCAGCGAAGGCCAAGAAAGTTCCGAAGACGGCAGAATAGGCACGACAGGCAGAGAAAATTGCAGACACGGTGAGGTTCGTCCAGCGAGGGGCGCACAGTACCACATTCCCCCACAAAAGTTCCGAGGATTAGAAGGAGAGGACCCAGTCCATTACATAAGTCATTTCAATAAAATAGCAGCAGCAAATGGGTGGGACAATGAAACAAAAGTCAGACTCTTCCCATGTTTCTTAGAATGGACAGCGGCCCGTTGGTTACAAGCTCTAGAAGGGTACGATAGTGAGACAAGTGTGATTCACGGAGAATGGGAGGAGTTAGTAGGATTATTTAAAGCCGCATTTAAGGGCACGTTTTCAGACGAATTAAAAGAAAAAAGACTGAGAGACCGTAAGCAAGGCCCGTTCGAGTCCGCAGAAAGCTATTTTTACGATGTAAAAGCACTTTGCAAAGAATTAGACCCCCAGATGACAGAGCGAGAGGTAATTAGAAACATAATAAAGGGACTCAGACCCCACCTTCTCATGAATATAGTACCCAGGCAACCTCGCTCGGTGGGAAGCCTCCTAGGACATATTAGGTTACAGGAGGAGGCGGCCTGCCTAGCGGACGCCGTACGAGAGGAACGCCCCCGTCCAGGCAGGGAGGATGCCGCATCAAGGGAGAGAGCGAGCGCCGCGGGTAGGCGGATCGAGGAGGAACTGGACCAGCTACGGGCAGAGGTCCGACGCTTGAAACGGAGCAATGAGTATTCCCGGGGGCAGACAGGGCCACCAAGGAGGGAACAATGGAACAGAGGACCGGCGGGACCGCCGAGGCAGGAACAGCGGGGTCCACGGTTCGATCGCGGAGGACCATCACCGTTCTCCCAAGCATCACGGACACGAGATGGTAAGCCAATTTGCTACCAGTGCAGGGAGACGGGGCACGTAGCCGCTGCCTTTCCTAAGGCCAACACAAGGTGCTACGCATGTCAGGGCTACGGACACCGAGCAGCACAGTGTCCATCACGAGCACCCGGACCCAGCCAGGGACGGACGCAGGCGCCAAACACTGGCCCGCGAGCGTAGTAGGAGGAACGTCCGCGGGCGACATGGCAGATGACGACCTCCTCAGAATTCGAGGGAAAATTGAGGGTGAGTACTTTTCCATTATTTTAGACACAGGAGCCGTTGTTAGTTTAATAAGAAGTGATTTAGTGAAAGGAACTCGTGTGTACCCAGAAAAACGTGTCGTGTGCGCCGCAAATGGTGAGCCGCTTAAAACTCTCGGTCGTGTGATGCAGGACGTAGAAATGGGAGGGCAGTGTTTTAACATAGAATTAACAGTAGTAAAAGAATTTCAGTGGCCTTTACTATTAGGAACTGATTTTCTCGGTCCACACCAAGCAGTGATAGATTTCCGGGAGAAAAAAGTGACATTGACGCAGAGGGAACGAGAGGTCGTCATACCGGTTGGTGAAAGCATATGCGAGCATACGCAGGCCGATGATGTTAAAAAATTAATTGAATACTTTAAGAAAGAAATGAATCCCGTAATTGAAAATTTGGTTAAAGAATACGTGCAAGAAAAAGGAGAAGCACAAGAGAATAATAAGGGTAATAGTAAATTAACGGCCAGTATAGATGTTCGTATTCCACCCAGAACTACGGTGCAAGTACCAGTGGAGGAAGTACGTCAGGGAAAAGGACGAATCATGCCAGTGAATCGTTTAAATGAGCAGGGCGTGGCCCTAGAGGAAGTTCAATTAGTGGGCAACAAAATGGTTGCCGCATTAAGAAACCACCGTTACGTACCCAAAGCCATGTTAAAAGGCACGGCGGTAGGCAGATGGGAAGGACAGGGAAATTGGGAAGACAATTACATGGAAGAAATGCCGAAAGATTTTGTAGACTTTAAAGAAATTGAGCCTAGAAAAGTGGATATTAACTCGCAGTTAGAAAAAGAGCAGAAAGATAAAATGGATGAATTGGTACGGGAATTTGATGACATTTTCGCTTGGACTCCGGATAGATTAGGAAAAACACATTTAGTAGAGCATTCAATACCGTTAGAAAATGATACACCGATACACCAATCCCCCTATAGAGTGTCCCATAAGGAAAAAGAAATCATTCGGGAACAAGTCGAAGAAATGCTTAAGTTAGGAGTAATTAGACCTTCGAAATCTCCATGGGCATCCCCGTTGTTTTAGTAAAAAAGAAGGATGGTGGATGGCGATTTTGTGTAGATTACAGAAAATTAAATGCAGTAACACGAAGAGATAGTTACCCATTGCCAGAAATAGACGATATTCTAAGTTATTTGGGCGAAGCGAAATATTTCACAAGTTTAGACATGTTTAGCGGGTATTGGCAAATAGCAATGAAAGAAGAAGATAGGCCAAAAACAGCATTTATCACTCCAGATGGGTTATACGAATTTAACGTCCTTAGTTTCGGATTGACATCCGCCCCGATGAGTTTCCAATGGTTAGCCGACACAGTATTAACAGGGCTCAAGTGGCAGAAAGCTTTAGTTTATTTGGACGACATTTTAGTATATGGGAAAACTTACGAGGAACTTTTAGAAAATATGAAACTAGTATTTCAAAGATTAAGGGAAGCAGGACTTACTTTAAAGCCATCCAAGTGTCATTTCGGGATGACTACTATTGATATTTTAGGACATACAGTAAGCGGAGGAGGGATAGAACCAGACTCCGGCAAAATAAAAGCCGTTCAGGCATTCCCGCGTCCGAAAAAAGTGAAGGATGTTCAAAGTTTATTAGGGCTATGTAATTTTTATCGGAAAAATTATAAAAGACTTCTCGAAAATAGCTAGACCCCTTCACTTGCTAACAAGAAAAGATGCGAAATTTGAATGGTTAGAAAACGAAGAGAAAGCTTTTCAGGAATTAAAAGATGCATTAACGACAGCACCCGTTTTGAGGCACTATTCACCCGAACTCCCCATAGAACTCCGTGTAGATGCTTCAGGTTTTGGGCTGGGAGCAATTTTATTACAAGGAGAGGAAAAAGATGTTCGCCCGGTGGCGTACGCTTCACAAACGCTCACGAAGGCCGAACAAAACTACCCCATAACAGAAAAGGAGTGTCTAGCCGCGGTGTGGGCTTTAACGCATTTCAGGCCATATGTGTGGGGTCAAAAGGTTAAGATAGTAACCGATCACCATGCCTTGTGCTGGTTAAAATCTATTAAAGACCCATCAGGCAGATTAGCGAGGTGGAGTTTGCGTTTGCAAGAAATGGATTATGTAGTACAATACAAATCAGGGCGAACGCACTGCGACGCTGACTGTCTTTCGCGTAACCCCACGTCCGAACCCAATGAGCAAGAAGTACTTGAAGGGAATGAACTACCCCTGTTAGCCATATTAGGGGAAGAAATTAGTAAGGCCCAAGAGGAAGATGAGGAATTAGCTCCTTTAATTAAAGCATTAACCGAACCCGAACAGGTAGAGGAAGGCATCCAAAGAAGCATAAAGCCATTTTTTATTAAAGACGGAATACTAATGAGAAGGAACGGAGGAATACGAGGAAGAATAAGTCTCACTGTAATCCCGAAGAAATTGCGCAGAGAAGTAATGTACGCAAGTCACGATGACCCGTTATCCGGACATTTAGGATTCTCAAAAACGTACGACAAATTAAGGATTAGGTACTACTGGAAAGGAATGAAAAATGAAGTACTTAAGTACGTTAGAAGTTGCCCCGATTGTCAAGCGAGAAAAGGCCCGCATGAGAAACCGGCTGGATTCTTACAACCCATAACGCCAGGCCAACCTTTTGAGAAAATAGGTGTAGATTTACTAGGACCATTTCGCCGGAGTAGCAGAGGAAAAACAATGATAGTGGTTGCCACAGATTATGCGACCCGATGGGCCGAAACGAAAGCGTTGACAAACGGCACAGCCGAACAAGTAGCCAGGTTCTTACTAGAACAAATCATCTGCAGGCACGGTGCCCCTAAGACGATCCTCACAGACAGAGGAAAAGTGTTTCAGTCAACGTGCGTAAAGACCCTTTTGAGAAGTATGGGAGTCGTAGGGACGTTTACAACGGCCTACCACCCGCAGACAAACGGTCTCACGGAGAGACTAAATAAAACACTTGCAGAAATGCTAAGTGCTTTCACAGGAGAGCAACAAAGGGATTGGGATGAATTCTTACCCCAAGTAACATTTGCGTATAATACAACAAAGCAGGCCACTTATGGCGAAACCCCATATTTTTTAGTACACGGTAGGGAGGCCGTGTTACCCCCAGAAGCAATGCTTGGGGATAGTGAGGAAACGGAATGGGAGAGAGGAAGAAAGAGGCTAGGAGAGGCGAGGGATAAGGCCCTCGAATTATTAGCCAATAGGCAAAAGAAGGAAGCCAAAAGATATAATGCACAGCGGAAAGATAGAGAGTTCTCCGAGGGTGACTTAATTAGGCTATATACGCCAAATAGGAAGGTGGGAAGAAGCGAGAAACTTCTACCACAGTACCGGGGTCCATTCAAAGTCATTCGGAAGACGGGACCCGTGAATTACGAAATAGAAAAGGCAAAAGGCAAAAAGGACGTGGTACACGTATCGCGGATGACGCCGTACCACCAGAGGTAAGTCAAATTTAAAAGAATTTGCTTTCTTATAGGATGGAGGGAAATAATATATGTGGCATATGTAAGAAGAGTGGGCACACTCCTACAGATTGCATAGAATGGCCCACGGTAGAAGAGTATCACTGGAAGCCGTTCCCCGACATGCTTCTGGTGTCAGGACTGGTATGTGGGGAACTCGTTCACCACATTAAAGTCCTGCCGTGCAGCGACCTCACTTGGATAGATCAAAGAATTCTCCCGGAAAATCGAAGGACGAGCTCCGCGGAGATGATCCCTCTTGAATTGGGGACCCAACGGTTCAGCTTACCCGCTCACGTGGTATGGAACTTGGGAGTACCCCTCGAATTAGGGACCGATTTCCTCCAGAGGTCGGGAGCAACGATTGACTTACGGGATCGCCGGTTGGTATTCCCGGGTAACAACGCTCTACCACTGCACTCACCAGCACCTTACATATGGGAAAATATTGAACCCGTGACTCCAGGGAGAGACCAAGTCTTTGAAGTGGACATCCCACAGGAACTAACGGTACTTAACCAATATTTCTTTCTTTTCTGCTTTAGATAAGCCGCTGCCCCATTCCTATCAGGAAAGAAGGAGACGTTACCTTGATTACTTTGCTTTGACACCAAGGAGACAAGTCAGAGGGTAAGGTGGCATACAATGACCCCGAGAATTATGTTAATGGTTAGCTTAATTTTCTCTTGTCATGGGACCCCGATGGTCAAAAGAATTAATGCCGGTACATATTGGACCCCTTTGCCAGATGTAATTGCATACGAGGCTTCTATACCCAGACTTTTTAGGTTAAAATGGAGACAAGAAAACATGCAATTTCCCGAAACCCAGGTAGTATGTCGCGGAGCGGACGAAGCATGTCACGCACTAAGATCCTTAAGTAGAACGGTTAACAGAATGCACAATTTCGTAGCCAACATGAGTACAGCCTCAAGTTATTTAGGGACAAGTAAAAGAAGGGCAAAGAGGGGATTAAACTTTATAGGCGAAGCAGTTAGATGGTGTTGCGGGGTGGCAACGGAAAAACAATTGCGATCAGTGGAGGATAATGTAGAGACGTATCAAAAGAAACTCGGAGAGTTTGGAAACCTCTTACAAAAAGAACATAACTACTTATTGAAAACGACTCAGAATCTAAGAAACTATACAGGCGATATGGAGACATCTCTAAAAGACGTAAAAGAATACGTAATAAAAGTTCAGACTACATTAACTAATAAACTGAGAGCCGTAGGACAGGAATTGGCCATTGAGATGAAACATTTCTTTATGTTAACGCTAACGCTAACAAGTAATTTAATCACCCAATCTTCCTTTATGGACATAGTAAAAGAAAACGAAGCATTTCATTACTGTCGAACTAACCTTTTTCCAATTCTGATAGCCCCAATATCCAATTTACAGGCGGATTTAGATATTTTAAATCAGGAAGTATTAAAACATGGCTACGAATTAGCCTTAAAAGATGCTACAGAGATCGCAACTCTTAAATTGACACAGTGTACATTGCACCAGGACGAGCTGTTAGTCAAAGTCAACATCCCACTTGTCAGGAAAGGAGCCGAATGGAAATTATATGAAATTAGTGCGACCCCCTTTGGGTGGAAGAACGAGACATGTGTAATCATCCACGATGTCGTATACGCGGCAGTTGACAAAGACAGGTTACGCACACTCTCTGGTCCTGCAATGCACGATTGTCGTCCAAATGAGGATAAACTTTGTTTCTTACCCCGTTATCACGGAGACACATCGCACGGTCCACAGTGCGCACTTACGGTGTTTCGAGGAGCCACGGCTAAACAATTAAATGAAGCTTGTATTCTTCGCTGCCAACCGGGCAGTAGTACTATAATCACCGAAGTCGCTTTTGAAAAATACGTAATAACACATCCCCCAGAATCCATCATGGTCACATGCAATAAAGAACCCGTAGAGATTCAAACGTCTTTATTAGGACCAGGCGCACTCGAAGTAACGTTACCCTGCGAATGCGAGGCCAAAATCTCAGATACTATTCATATTCCCTCAGCATTTCCGTGTAATCAAAACGGTAAACCTAGAGTAGAAATTGCGCATGTAATACCAGCAATTTGGGCTACGTTAGACACGATTGTAGTGGATCCCAGAAAACCCGAAACGCTCCCCGAGTTTAAGAATTTAACTGACTTTCTAAATATTAATTGGACATTGAAAACACCACACCTAAATCTCTCACAGCCAGATTGGGAAGTCGATACGAATGTCCCAATTCTGAAACCGAATTATGGCGAAGAAATAGGTAGTACTGGTCTTGTGTGGTGCCTCCTCATGACTGCGTTGGTCGGATTGGTAGCATATCAGGTATATCGGCACGAACAGTATATGCCTTACTTAGTGAAAATGGAAGACGGAAGAGAAATATTTGTGGCAAAGAATTTCCGCAAGAAAGGACAGGTAAGAAAATGTCTCGCCATGAAAGATTTTTGAGTAAACGTGTAATAGGCAGGCATGTTATTGTCCATGAGAGGGTTATGCATGTGATAACCAAATGACCGCTGAAGCTGTGTGACTAACTTAGGATAAGAGATATAAGTTAGTATTGCATGATAAGATAGTATTGCATGATAATGTCAATGCATGGGGAAATGCATGAAATGGAAGTAATAATAATGCATGACATGGAAGTAATAATAATACATAAGGGAAGTGCATTTAATGAGAGTAATGATGAAGCAGATGCATGAAGTAAATGGAACATGTTCGTGGAAGTCAAACGAGTGGTTGGGAATAATGAAAGTATGGGATGGGCGCATCCACCTGGCCCTCGCTTACGCCAGCCAAAGGAAAGATGCTGGGGAGGGGCAGGTCGAACCGCCTGATGGAAGTAAGACTCGAGTCGTCTCTTTAAGGAAAAAGAGAAAAAAAATAACTAATGGCCAATCGACTAAATAATTACTAAGAGTAGTGAATAATCTTAAAGAGCGGAACACGGTCCGGGAAGATCGTGTTTAAAACACATGTGTGAACAGTACGCGTACGCTAGCATGTAATTAGTAAGTAAGCAAAGAAAAAGGGAAGGAGTGGCCTGATCAACCATCTTCTTTCCCCAGAAGTTGTCGGACGAGGAAGCAGCAATTGCATTAGCTGAATGGAAACAACATGTGGCCGAAGAGGCTAACAGGACCATCACACCGCTTGAGAGTAGTAGTAATACTTAGTGTGTTAATTGGGAGAGGAGTAGCAGGCCAGGTACCGGTGGATATTACAGCCGGAGCTTTATTTAGACAATTACCAAATGTAACGCTTTATGAAACCACCATCCCCTTAATGTTTAAAATCCCCTATCAACCAGGAAGAGATTTAAGGTTTTTGTACCAACAGTTGGAAAGAGGCTGTGTGTCGACCAACGAGTCATGCGCGGAATCCAAAGTTATCCTGCAGAAGGCTATGAACAATTGGGATTGGACCAATTGGGCAGAGACCTTCGGGGAATCACATCTGTCTAAGGATGGAACCGCCTTTGGAAAGGCATTTGCATTGCCAGAAAGGAGACACACAGGCAGGATGGTTGTTACGACTGAGGAGGCCATGGCAATAGAAAGGGAAATGGTGTCGATAAGTAATAAATGGGACATTGATATAGCTAGAACCTTACAAAGAAGGGACCAAAATACTGGAAATTTAAAGTATGGCTTGTTTGAAGTATTAGACCTTATTAGAACGCAGGCAGACGTACTTCGGTCATGCCAAAATAGAAAATTAGATCCAATGATGATAGATGTAAGAACCTTGAGGGAAAAATTGACTATCATAAGTCACAGAGTTAAGGAAGATGGGTATGAATTAGCCATAAAACATTTATCAAGGTATTACATTATTAGTTTAATGGATTGTTTACTGTCACCGAGTCACCTGTTCCTTATCCTACTCATACCATTGAAAAGACAGAACTATATCATCTCATTGCAAACCTTTCTCCCTATCCCATTTGCCAGAGAAGGGCACACCTGTACCATAAAGATGCGGACAACGGACTTCGCATTTCTAGCGAGGCCCAAGCGAATACAGATGAAGGTACTGGATTGCAACCCACACAAGGACGAGCTATGCCTACTGGGGGACCCTTTTGGCGAGGCGCTAGCTGCTGCTCGCTGTGCCAAGGCAATGGTGCGGGGAGGGTCGGCCGCTCAACTAACCGCGGCCTGCCCGATAGACTGTGTGCCATCCAGTGACATGATTGTCACTAAGATCAGCACCACCACATACGTCATCACACACCCCCCGATCAACGCCAAGGTACTGTGCGAGTGGGCGAGAAACCACACTGGCTGAACTAGTGACATCATTGGCGCCTTCAAAGTGGTCCTCCCCTGTGATTGTGTGTTGCACTTAGGTGAAGCCGAATTCAGACCCCAATACCCATGTCTGGCCGACGAGGACGATACCTCGATTCACAGAGTGATCCCAGCTCCATGGGCAACCATACCTTCTCTTACCTTACCCTCATACAACCCTGTGAATTTTGCAACGTGTGGAGAACTAAGTGACTGCCTAAAAGAATTACCACCCTTAACCCCAACGTCGGTGACATATCCAATCATTTCCATAGCCAGTTTAGTGTGTTCATTTTGTGTCACGGTAGGATTCGTATATAGTTGGATAGGATACTGGTGGAAAAAATCGGACCCTTTAAGATCTTTGCCGCAGGGACAAACAATGCTGGTGTATAAGAGACCACCAGATAGGGAACCACCAGGAGGAATAGCTCCAAAACCACCATCGTTAGAGACTTTGCCATCAAGACGTGCTCCTGCTCCTCTTCCCAGACCAGTGTATTGTGAAATCGAAGAACTTGAACCAGAATCTGAATATCTATCGATGAATGCAAGTGTTCGATAAAGTGTAATTAGGCTTAGTATAAAAGAGTAGTAGGCGGTAGTCCCGCGGGTTAACGCAACCTTGGGACGTCTCTGGCCGAGGGCGTCAGTGGCCGCGAAGGAAGGGACAAGTTGGCTTGTCCCTGAAGACCGCTTCGTTGTTCCACAGGGAGCAGTCTTCAAAGAAATACGGTGCGAGAAGCACCAAATCATTAAATGATTCCTTGGTTTTAAGGGGGGTGCACAACTTTTCTTGCTCTTCCCTGCCTTCGGCGAGTGCCTCAGGTGAGGTGGTATGCTCGTCCAGGGTAAGAGATCGTTTTTTTTTCAGATCTTTTAACCGCACCCTCCTCCCAGGTCTGCACGGACGCCGCTGTTGGTGTCCCCCCAGCAGTTTCGGACGTGCAGATTTCTTGATGAGAGCAGAGGGTAACACCCTCTAATCGAGTTTAAGGGTACCAAGTCGAAAGATGCGATCCCTTGCCCGTGTGGCTAAAGAATTGCACAGGTATCGTGTCGAGAGACACGATTCCTTTGCCATTACGGCATAAAACACCGATGTCATTGGTAACTATGTCCTCTTAGGACCAGGTCCCTTCGTGTAGTAGCTAATAAAGTCAACGGCATGTCATTTGTATCGGGGTTATCATTTGCCTGCCGTATGTCTCATTTGTAGTAAGGTGTTCGGCATCCTGTACGTCGTCATTGAGTCAAAGTGTATTATCTGTGTTGCTTATTGTGTTTTGTAGGAAGTTAGTAGGAATTAGTGTTACAGAGTTACAATTGAATTGAATTTCTTGTGTATGATTTAACGTAGTGTTTTGTTCTCATGTTTATGATTGTTAAATGGAGTTAAATTTGAATTGAATTTCTTGTGTATGATTTAACGTAGTGTTTTGTTCTCATGGAGTTAAATTTTAATTGAATTTCTTGTGTATGATTTATCGTAGTGTTTTTTGTTTAATGGTTTCAATATATGTTTGGTACTCACAGCTGATTTCATGCTTGTAAGATTTGTCTGTAAATTTTGGGTGCTCTCTCTCTATTGGTAATTGGTTATGGCCATTACCCTCGCCCAGGAGGTCGAGGTGTTAAGGGGGGGGTGATGTTGTATCCTTTTTGTGTCCAAGCTATTTAACGCCTTTCAAATCTTCGCGCGCGACTCGCGTTTCGCGACTCTTCTTTTATTTTCGTAATAAATGTCCTTCCTGCGTGCGCTCGTACTAAAGTACGACCGCACCCAGGTTGAACTCGTTGGCACGTGCGGACTCGAGAAAGAGTACGCAGGTAGCCTCCTTCACTTGCCCTCTGAGCTCAAGGAGACGCCCCGTCGGAAGGGTTGCCACCGCAGAGCAGAACAGGCGCAGCTGCCTAGTGGCATAACAGGAAACATGGTTTCCACCGACGCAAAACGCGGTTAAACTCTTACGCACATAGCAGGTGTCCACTTAGGACACAAACAAATGACGCAAATGGCAGATGTTCATTATCGACACAAACAGGATGCACTCTGGGTATAAATACTGGAGCTTCGCTCCACACAATTGTCAGTCTTTGGCCCAACGTTGGAACTAACCCTCGAATGCACTAGTCATTCGAGTAGAGGGAACTCTGCCCTAGAGAGACCAAGAGCACTCTGTGTCTTGTACTATTGACGGTAATAAACCCGTTATGAACTTGATACAGCTCTTTGACTTCACTCGACCCACCCGGTTGTAGTACGTACGGCCCTCGATCCCATTTTTTGAGGGTTCTAGTCGCCAGAGGGATGCGACAATATTATGGCTTGAAACGCATTTTCTTAAAAGCTGTCTTGATATTATACGTTCTAAAAATGTCTTTCAACTGATTTGAATTAAAAATTAGTTTCATACTCTCATTAACGCTGTTAGAAACAGGATTCCTTTACACGGTATGATGGAACTATTTTGCAGGCACGGGGGCTCACTTTTGAGCATTCACAACTTGTGATTCGCCCATGAATATAGAAATTCGCAGTTGTTTAGTGAGTTAATTGTGAGTGTTGTTTGATGTTGTTTTTTTTATGAGTTTTCCGATAAAATAAGTCATAAATCTGGAGTATTTACTTATATATCATTAAATCAGTTGTTTTAAGTACCCTACATTCGTATTTCGGGTACTGTAAGCCAGAAATAGGGTTATGTTCGTCCTGGGGGCTTATTCTCTATCTCGAAGCTACCGATGCGGTTGCTTCGAATAAGCTACCAGAATTGGCTACCAACCATATTCTCTAACTCGCGGGAGCTTTCTCAAGAACGTAAAAGGAAGTGGAGAGAAGTTTGATGAAAGGCGGGTATGAGAATATTTTTAAACCAAATCTGCGGGAACTTCATTACTGGTGACGTCATTCTTAGAACCAATGGGAAAGCTTGTCTCAATGTTTTTCCGTGGATAGAACTGGTGAAACATGTTTTAAAGCCGTTTTAGACGGTGAAGATGCTCTTGTATCGTGTTTAGCGAAAAATGCCACGCATTAAAAATCATACAAGCAAAATCTTAAAAATGTTCTATTTTTGCTTACATAATCTCGTGAACAATGTCTTGAATAGGAACGCACAACGTCCATCTTGGCTGTTTTGATCACTTGAAATAAGATTGTTCGTAAATATATTCGGGAATTAGGGTTCATGTCGATGATATGGTTCAATATGATTCGTGCTATTTGCTTTCGTCGATTACTCGTTGCTTCAAATCATTTAAATAATATACGAAGATGAAACTTTCAAAAGAAATGCGAAGGTGATACTCGCTACCACGGCCCGAAAAGTATCCCATTATGGGCTGGAATCACGTAATTCACCCAAGGTAAATATGGCTTTCCGTCACTCCAGTTAATATCTTTTTTTGTGAAAAATCCCGCTAATGGCGAAAATGACAAAGTAACACAGTGAAAGTAATAATAATAATAATAATATATATTTATTCCATTACCCATTAGAAAATACATTTGACAATTTACATACATAAATGGAATATAGGAGGAACAATACCTGTGTTGGGGTTACCATTAAAATAAATATGACGGGCAGTCAAGGTGCTAATCATATAATACATGGGGTGATAAATAATAATAAAAAGAAAAATTAAGTGCATTCATACATAGACATATTACTTATACAGATACACACAATTAAATAATATTTTATATAACCTTTTTAAATAAAAATTACACTTCCTCATGACTCATAAGCCAGTTTGTGACAGCTTTATTGAATTCACATTCTGTCTCTACCTTGGTCACGTTATTTGGCAATAAATAATATAATTTTGGCCCCAGGTATTGATATGATTGCCGAAATATTTCATTTTTCGGCCTTGGTACTATAACATCCGATTTTAATCTCGTAGAGTATGTTTTTGGTTTGGCCTTTTCACCGCTACGATTATAAAATACTCTGAGGACTTTATATATGAATAGGTGCCGTAATGGTAGAATATTTAATTCCTTATAAAGTGGGAAAGCGTGACTTCTTTTTAATGACCTTGTCATAACTCTAATGACTTTATTTTTTGCAACCATCAAAGGTTTGATGGTGGTAAAGTAGGCTCCACCCCAGCATACAATTCCATATTGTAGTCTGGAATTGACCAAGGCATAATAGACAATTCTTAATACTGATTCTGGGCATATGTATCTGAGGAAGTAGAATTTTCTGACAGTGGAAATCATTTCAGATTTTAGTTTGTTCAGGTGTAGTTTCCATTTACATTTTTCATCAATAAATATGCCTAAATATTTTATGTAACTTGCCTGTTCTATCACAATACAGTTATCACAAGAAGAATTACCTTGAATACAACTTTTACATTGATAATACAGTTTATTTCTAAGTGAGATAGTTTTACTCATTGTAATTACAACATATTTTGTTTTTTCACTTAGCAACATATAATTCATTGAAAACCACATATTTAGTGCTTTAATGTCACTTTGCATCTGAGCATGCAAGTCACCAATGTTATGAGAAGAATAAATTAATGCAGTATCGTCAGCAAAAGACGTTAATTTACCCTTAAACCTACCGGTACATAAATTATTCACATAAATCAAAAACAGTAGGGGGCCTAACACAGAACCCTGTGGCACGCCACAGGTTAGTTTGATCTTATTGCTGCAGCCATTCTGAATACACACGCATAGGTCTCTGTCACAAAGATAACTTTGAAACCAGTCGTACGCAATACCCCGAACACCAGCTTCCCATAATCGCTGCATTAGTAAGTTATGGTTTACTGAGTCAAAAGCTTTAGTAATGTCTATGAATAGGCCAGCAACTTTGAAATTCCTATTAAGTCCTTCGTTCAAGTCTGAGCATAATTTTAGTAAGGCATCTTTTGTACTTTTGCCACACCGGAATCCGAATTGGTTACTGCTAAAAAATGAATGCTTATTTAGAAAACCAAGAAGTCGATTTTTGATAACTTTTTCCATTATTTTAGAGAAGACAGATAGTAAGGATATTGGTCTATAATTATTAACGTCCATTTTATCTCCTTTCTTAAAAATAGGTATTATTATCGCAGTTTTTAACTGATTAGGAAATAAACCTGTTTGCATACTTAGATTAATTATGTAAGCAAGAACATGTGAAATGTTTTCATTCACTGCTTTGATAATATATGCAGAAATATTGTCAATACCCTTGGATTTCTTGGGCTTTATATCCTTAATGATGGTACTAATTTCTTTCTCATTAGTAGGAATCAAATAGAGTGATTATTCTACGTTAAAGGGTGGAAAAATTTCTTTATATCTCTCCAAATCACTTTGCACTTTTATATTGTTACTTAAAGAATCTATTACTTCTCCAAAATGAAGGCTGAATTCATCGACAATATTTTTACTTTCAGTGACAACTTTTCCGTCTCTAGATTTTATTTTCAATATATTTCCATCCCTTCTATTGCCCCCAATAAGTGAGTCCAAAGTGCGCCATTGAGCAGCTGTGTTATTTACATTACTATTGAAAAGAAACATATAGTAATTTTCTTTACAATTCTTAATATCATTATCTAATCGTCGTTTGTATGAATTATAATGTCTTTTCAATTTTTCATTATCAGGTTGTTTCCTAATTTTATTATACAATATATTCCGCCTAGACATCCTTTTTCGCAAAGAATGAGTCATCCAGGGTTTCTTTAATTTTTCCGATCTACTGATTTTTGCAACATACTCAGCTTGGTCAATGCAGCACTTTAATTTATTCATAAAGATTCCATAGGCTTGAGAAGCATTTTGCTGTGAGTAAACATCGTCCCAATTACATTCTAGCAAAATATTATTTAAATGATTTAAGTCAATTTTTCGATTACTTTGATGTGATCGCTCGCACGTATTAAATGAAATATTAGTAACTAAGTTACATGTAATTGCGTGGTGGTCTGTAACACCCCAATCGTTTGTACTTCCCTCATATTGAAAATTATCTCTGCTTCGGCAAAAAATGTGATCGATGCAGGTTTTACTACTTTTCGTAATTCTAGTAGGGACATGAATTAGTTGTTCTAGACCATGGCTAGCCATAATGGCTTGATATTGGTAAGAAGTATCGTCACATTTTAATAAACATAGATTCATGTCACCAATTAATATCAAATTTTTCTCTAGCGAAATGGCAAGTACTCGCTCCAATTCTTGCAGAAATCGTTCCACTGGCGTGAAATTAAGTCTATATACTCCAATGACAGATATAGAGAAGGAAGTATCAATGTCGATAGTTAATTTCACCACATCAGCTGTTAGTAATTCGCCTAATTCAGTAGAAAAACACTCATAACTATCCATCACATATGCAATCACTCCTCCCGCTCTGTAATTATTGTTACATGCAGCAAAACTTCTATATCCAGTTATTTGATACATGGGTATTTCAGTGTCATTAATCCAAATTTCAGACAAAATTATGATACACGGTTTCACATCAAGATTTAATAATTGTAGGTTGAAGCTATCGAAATTCGCTCTTAGGCTTCTTATATTTTGATGTAAAACATAGAATCTGTCAACATTTACAACTGAATTATCAGTGGTATAAAGCATTTTGTTAGTCAAATATGGAATTGTACACACAAAAATAACTCAAAAAGTGCTTACAGTTTCTCCAGATCATCAGTGGATTTCAGAGTAATCACCTGATCATTCTCTTTTTTCCTCATGAATATTGTCCCATGTCGCAACCATAAATATTTATATTCCTTTTCTTTTTTTACTTCCCGCGCGGCAGCGAAGAGTCTCCTCCGTCCTGGGCTCAGGCTTTCGTTCACGTAAATTGGAGTATCGGTTGGCAAGCCCAGATGTCGGGTCGAAAGGTTCCGCTTCACTCGCCTCTTTCGGAGAACCTCTTCTTTTGTGTGCCTACGGACAAATTTGACCACGATACCACGTGGCCCTTCTTCCTTTTTCTTTCCGATGCGATGGCAGAAGTCCACCATATCGTCTTTTATTTCAATGCCCAGGGCAACCCCCACACTTTTGACGACCTCTAGGACATTCTCATTTGGTGCTTGGGGAATGCCATGTATTTCAAGGTCATTTGCACGAGAAACTTGTTCGTGGTCATCTAACCTCTTTTCTAATTCACGCACACGAGATTGTAAATTTACATTTTCTTGTCGAAGCAAGTCGATCGTAGTTAGATACTCACATATTTTAGCAGAATTTTCTTGTAGGATTCTAGTATTGTCATCTATTTTTTCATGCACAAATTCAATGGCCTTGTTTAAGTCCACTTCCATGCGTTTTCTATCCTTCTTCGCTTCTTCTAGTAAGTTTATAATCTGAGAAGTATTTGCAGATCCAGTATCTGCCACTGACACTACTGACATACTTTTGCGTCTTTCCTCAGTACAGTCGGGGCAACGCCAAATCTGCTTCTCAGCGCTGAGAAACTCGATATCTTCTTTGGACATTT